>JAODLD010000136.1:23036673-23048542 GCA_026781065.1 Mormyrops boulengeri | reverse complement strand
CCCCCCCCCCCCCCCCCCCCCCCCCCCCCCCCCCCCCCCCCCCCCCACCCGGCCCGCCGTGCAAAAGAGAAAGAGGTGTTTATATCCAGCCCCAGAGCTAGAGAGATCGCAGCAAGACAGATGCATGTCAGAGATAGTGAATCAGATTGCAGGCATGCCGCCTTATTATGGGATGCTTGCATAATGAGTTTTTTTCTTTTTTTCCCCTTCCTTCTCGATGACTGACAAAAAAGGATAATCACAACAACAGTAGCAACAAAGAGCGTACACAACGTTAGCGCATAAGCCAGGGCAGGGGGAAAGGATACGCTGCCGCTTGTCTAACAAGCTTTTCTGGAATGGTCCGTTAGGAGCTGAACCACTGCTGCCGTTCGTTGATGGGAAGACTGGTTGTGACACTTTGCTGACATTTGGTTTAGGGATGCAGTGGAAGGCAGTGCTTAGGGTGGACGCAGTGTTGTCGTAACTACGATATTGGCCACTGTTTTAACAACATGGTTTCTCATTGGTTAAAAATCAACATACAACCACAAACACACCTCCTTCTGTTGTATATGGGCATCATATCTGGGTGGGCCAACCAGTTGACCTTGAGCCCCCAGTGGTCTTTCTTTCTTTTTTTTATTCTTACCCCGCCGTGTCTCTCCTTTTTTCCTTTTATGCCCACTTTCTTCTCCATATTTCCATCTCTGTCCTTGACGTTGTCGCTGATTGCCTTAAATATCTCCTGCCTCCTGTTCCTGTTACCTGCTCTCATCTCGAATGTTTTCGGGCAGTCATGTTGGGGAGGGTACTATATCCAAAAAAATAGAAATATTCCCGGCAGTGTTGGGCATTTCAGGTCCAGAAGCTACAAATCCAGATCAAGATTTTGTTTCTACCAACCAGCTGATCATAAAGAGTCACAGTCACAGAGTACTCATCTGATTGGTAGAAACAAAACCTTGGTCTGGATTTGTAGCTTCTGAACCTGAAATGTCCAGCACTGATTATTGGACAGATGTGGAAACACTGGCCACCATTACCACCAACACAGGTAATTCTAGACCTTATTTAGGGCGGCTCCAGCCACCCTATTTTTTGTCTCAACATCCCCAAAATTATTTTTCTAACCCCATTTGGCAATCTGTCCTGTAAAAGTAGGAGCCTTACTAGGGGCAGAATGTCAAATCTTAAAATGTCCTCTGACCACTACCTCATGTACACCCCCACTACACCTCCTTGTCTGTTTGTGCACACCTGGGGATTGTGTGGGCAGCAGAGAAGGGTCAGAGTCGCAGTCACACATGATACAGTCCCAAAATCACAACGGTCGATCTGCCGCAGCAGTTACGTGCTTTACCACTTCTATGCGTATGACAGCCACAGTGGCCTCAGTCTGCTGCGCATTTGCAGTGGCTTTCTCGGCATAAACCACTCCAGCGGGACGGGGTGGGGGCTGCTAGTAATTAACCGGATTATTCAATTAAGAAAGTCAGAGACGCGGCGATCTGCCGTGCCTGCTGAGAAAGGGTGCGTTTTGCCAGCCGTGGTCAGTGCCAGCATTTTTGTGTGTTCGTGTGTGTGTTCTGTTAAAAAGTCATTTGCAGACGCCACCCTCTCAAACGGGGCATATCTGTAAGCCGAACACGCCTGAATTAGCATGGAGCCCGAAGGAGCACACATTACCTAAGGTCTGCGTGGCGGATACTAGGTAATTAGGCTCTAATTGTGTAATAAATACTGAGCCTTTTTTTATCAGTATGTCTGGCACCTGCGAAGGGAATTACGTTTGTCTCATTCAGCTCAGGCCTGCCAGGGTGTTTCTTGTTGTTGTAGGATGGAGCAAATTACTTTGGAACAGACGGGGTACCAAATTGTTAGCGTTAATTATTTCCAGTTTTATCACCTACATTCATGAATAGGTTGTAATTGTCTAGCTAAATGAATGTAAAGGGATGTCTGTAACAAGTGACTCTGAGGCTTGGTTTAACAACCATAGGTCATCCATCCATCCATCCATCCATCTTGCAGAACCGCTTATCGAGTACTCGGTATTGGGGAGGCCTGAAGCCTCTCTCAGGAAGCACAAAGCCAGAGGCACCCTGAATTGGATGGCGGTCCATTGCAGATGTCATAGGTTAGGCACTTCAATATATATTTAATTCTTTTGCCAACCTACTGAATCTGGCTGTTACAGATTGCTTTCGACAGACCGTTTGGCCGCATCCTCCGAAAACAAATGACGCGCGGTTGATGCTCATTCATAGTTGTGTGTCTTCAGGGGCCCCCAGGCCAAAGCTGGGACGATCTGTCTTCATTAGCAGGAATGGTGAAGGAATTGATTTAATGAATGTGGCCTCACGGCTGGCGTCCACGTGTAATTCCGTCGAGAATTGTTGAGCGTGAGCTCCGGGGGGGAGCGGGGCGGGGGGAGGCGACGGGGGCAAAACGAAGACTTCTTGAGTGGCTTGCAATGATAGCCGCTGCCTAATCCCATAATTCCTTGTTTAATTAAACTCTGCAGTTGGAGACTGAAGACGTATGGCGGGTCGCTGCTGGTTATTCTGAAACTGTGGTTAGTGCCTTTCATCCAGTCCCAAGTCACAGGCGGTTGTGTGTGTAAAGACTCGCAGCCACTCGTAACCACCTGGGTATAACTCACTCCCACGCAGAAGCACATAGACGCAGCCACTCATGTATGAGGTCTCGTTAACGCACATGGACTCACGCGCCATAAAACTACCTGTGTGTTTGGCCTATCACTGTCCGTCCAATATGGTCGTGTCCGATGTAAAATGTAGACACCTGAGTTTCTGCCAGTAAGGCAGGAGATGAGCCCTACCCACTGTGCAGCTGCTGTGTGCCATTGGCTCTGGTTGCCATTTCCATCGGGGGTGTCTTTACACCCAGCGCAGCGTCCTAAGGCCAGCTGCAGGACACCCAGGCCAGCATCCTAAGGCCAGCTGCAGGATACCCAGGGCAGCGTCCTAAGGCCAGCTGCAGGACACCCAGGCCAGCGTCCTAAGGCCAGCTGCAGGACACCTAGGGAAGCGTCCTAAGGCCAGCTGCACCTTGCTTCACAGCTCCGTGTTTCACTAGATGAGTTCACATGAAGCATCTTTCTCTAAGGTCCGACTGAAAGACCAAGAGTGGGACCAGAAGCAGCCTCCTGGCTTTTCACTGTGTTGGCTCTGTGGCGTACTGGGAGTGCAGTATGACCTGTCCTGCTGTATATTTTGTTGACTTACAAGCACCTATATCAGACTGATATCTCAGTTTATTTATTATTTATTTATTTATAGCATAAGCAGGATGTACAGAACCTCTACGTGTAGCGAGCCACACCTTAATCTCAGGTGTGCTGGGCCTCCTCACTCTTTTAGGTGTGTCTTGCCTCGTCCTCACTCTCATAGGTTTGTCAGGCCTCCTCCTCACTGTCTTAGGTGTGCTGGGCCTCCTCACTCTTTTAGGTGTGCCTTGCCTCCTCCTCACTCTCTTAGGTTTGCTGGGCCTCCTCCTCACTCTCTTAGGTTTGCTGGGCCTCCTCCTCACTCTCTTAGGTGTACTGGGCCGCCTCCTCCTCACTCTCTTAGGTGTACTGGGCCTCCTTCTCACTCTCTTAGGTTTGCTGGGCCTCTTTCTCACTCTCTTAGGTTTGCTGGGCCTCCTCACCACTCTCTTTGGTGTGCCGGGCCTCCACCTCACTCTCTTAGCTGTTCTGGGCCTCCTTCTTACTTTCTTTGGTGTGCTGGGCCTCCTCCTCCTCACTCTCTTTGGTGTGCCTTGCCTCCTTCTAACTCTCTTTGGTGTGCCTTGCCTCCTCCTCGCTCTTTTAGGTGTGCCTTGTCTCCTCCTCACTCTCTTAGGTTTGCTGGGCCTCCTCCTCGCTCTTTTAGGTGGACTGGGCCTCCTCCTCACTCTCTTTGGTGTGCTGGGCCTCCTCCTCACTCTCTTAGGTGTACTGGGCCTCCTTCTCACTCTCTTAGGTTTGCTGGGCCTCTTTCTCACTCTCTTAGGTTTGCTGGGCCTCTTCACCACTCTCTTTCGTGTGCCGGGCCTCCGCCTCACTCTCTTAGCTGTTCTGGGCCACCTCCTCACTCTCTTTGGTGTGCCTTGCCTCCTCCTCGCTCTTTTAGGTGTGCCTTGTCTCCTCCTCACTCTTATGTGTGCCTTGCCTCCTTCTCACTCTCTTTGGTGTGCTGGGCCTCCTCCTCCTCGCACTTTTAGGTATGCCTTGCCTTCTCCTCACTCTCGTTGGTGTGATGGGCCTCCTCTTCACTCTCTAAGGTGTACTGGGCCTCCTTCTCACTCTCTTAGGTTTGCTGGGCCTCCTTCTCACTCTCTTTGGTGTGCTGGGCCTCCTCCTCACTCTCTTAGGTGTCCTGGGCCTCCTTCTCACTCTCTTAGGTTTGCTGCGCCTCCTCACCACTCTCTTTGGTGTGCTGGGCCTCCGCCTCACTCTCTTAGCTGTTCTGGGGCTCCTTCTCACTTTCTTTGGTGTGCTGGGCCTCCTCCTCCTCATACTCTTAGGTGTGCCTTGCCTCCTCCTCACTCTCTTTGGTGTGCCTTGCCTCCTTCTAACTCTCTTTGGTGTGTCTTGCCTCCTTCTCGCTCTTTTAGGTGTGCCTTGTCTCCTCCTCACTCTTACGTGTGCCTTGCCTCCTTCTCACTCTCTTTGATGTGCTGGGCCTCCGCCTCACTCTCTTAGCTGTTCTGGGCCTCCTTCTCACTTTCTTTGGTGTGCTGGGCCTCCTCCTCATCACACTCTTAGGTGTGCCTTGCCTCCTCCTCATACTCTTAGGTGTGCCTTGCCTCCTCCTCACTCTCTTTGGTGTGCCTTGCCTCCTTCTCGCTCTTTTAGGTGTGCCTTGTCTCCTCTTCACACTTTTAGGTGTGCCTTGTCTCTTCCTCACTCTTACGTGTGCCTTGCCTCTTTCTCACTCTCTTTGGTGTGCTGGGCCTCCGCCTCACTCTCTTAGCTGTTCTGGGCCTCCTTCTCACTTTCTTTGGTGTGCTGGGCTTCCTCCTCCTCACACTCTTAGGTGTGCCTTGCCTCCTTCTAACTCTCTTTGGTGTGCCTTGCCTCCTCCTCGCTCTTTTTGGTGTGCCTTGCCTCCTCCTCACTCTCATAGGTTTGCCAGGCCTCCTCCTCACTGTCTTAGGTGGACTGGGCCTCATCCTCCCTCTCTTAGGTGTGTGGGCCTCCTCCTCTCTCTCTTTGGTGTGCTGGACCTCCTCCACCTCACTGTCTGATTAGTGGGCTGCTCCTCCCTCTCCATAACTCTGCTGCTCTGTATCTGCCCATCTGTCCATGTCATGGATGCAGCCTTAATCAGCCCACCAGTACTACACATATGACAATGACGGTTCCCTTTTTCGTTTCAGTGCCAGTGGCCGATAATCAGGTATATGAGCTGACAAATGCATTGCTGTTATGGCATGTGGCAGTTGGGTTCATTTTTAAAAGATCCACCGTGGAACTTTATCTTTTTTTCTCATCAGTACCAGGTTCTTTTTTTCATAATTCCAATTTTGTGGCATGATGCAAACACATTTTCCTTCCGGTTAAAAGCGAGTACTCGTGTATGTACAAAAATAGGACAATGTTATCAGCTGCTGAATGTAGCCAATGACAAGCCGATGCCTAATTAGCTGTGGCAGTCTTAACCGCGTGCTGCAGACGTGGACTCTGAGATGCGGTGGAACTGGCTGGATATTGTTTTGTGAATATTTACATGTTGCCCCTGTTGTTTCTGCACCCCGGGGGCTGTGGCAAGAGAATAGCAGGACACGGATCTGCAAGGTGGTCTGAGTAGATTAAGTCGAGCCCCCTACCCCATCCCCCCCCTCCCACCACAGCCATATTTTGAAGCTCTGGGGAAGCCGTGGCTACGTTTCGATACGGGATTGTCTTCTCAGCGGGCCTCTCATACATAAATAACCACAGATTAAAATAATATTTGCTCTCAAGTACTTGCCAGCAGTTGAAGACACAAGAGTAAACAGGCTCTTGAAATCCCTGTATAGTTCCTCCCTTCTCTTTCATTTTTTTGTCGGTGTCTCTATGGAAACAGTGGAGGACCCAGATATTGTTTCTGTGGACTTATTTGTTAATCCATTTGACCCTTTGAACTTTTTTTTTTTTTGTTGTTCATACCCTGGTCTGGTGCCATTTGGTTAGCGTCCCCCATAGCCGGAGCCACCGGTAACACGAGTTTGATGGCAGGATTAGCTTGGCAGCAGGTTTGAAGAACAAGGGGCTGTGTTCAGGATGCGAGGAGCTCGCTTGCTGACAGCCGCCAGATGCGAACTGACGTGAGCTAGCGGGGGCTGCTGCCGGGGGCTGCTGAATCTGGGTGGTTATGCTACATCCCGTTGTCTCCACCCCCGGTGACCCAGCATTCCCACTGACCGGTCTGGTGTCACTGTTGATTAGCTAAGCGATCCTAGCGGTTGACACTTTCCCCTGTCACTGATAAAACATACTCGGTGACTGTCACTCTGTCCCTTATGACTGACACTCAATCCGCATCCCCCTGACTCCCACTGTCCCCCCTGACCCCCATCTATCCCTACTGACTTACAGTCTGTCCTCAATGACTGACACTCCGTCCCTGTACCCCTGACTCCCACTGTGTCCCCCTGACTCTGTCTGTCCCTACTGACTCACAGTCTGTCCTCAGTGACTAACATTCCATTGCTGTCCCCGACTCCCAGTCTGTCCCTACTGACTCAGTCTGTCTTCAGTGACTAACATTCCATCGCTGTCCTCTTGACTTCCACCTTGTCCCTACTGACTCTGTCTGTTCTCCCTCCTGACTCCCACTCTTTCCCCAGTGACTATTGCTCTGTCCAAGGTGAAGAATGCTGTTCATTTCCCTGGTCTAGGCAGCCGCTCGGATGAGGGCTCCGAGGTGGAATCCGAGCCCGACCTGCCCCTGAAAAGGAAGCAGCGCCGGAGCCGCACCACCTTCACGGCGGAGCAGCTGGAGGAGCTGGAGAAGGCCTTTGAGCGCACGCACTATCCTGACATTTACACCCGCGAGGAGCTGGCCCAGCGGACCAAGCTGACGGAAGCCCGCGTGCAGGTACCACAAGTCAGCATATCTGGGGGGAACCTCCCCCTTCCCTGGTCCATTTCCAGTCTGTACCAGTTCATACTGAGCTGTACTGGGAAGGTTTGTGGTTCCATTATTTTCTTTTTCCTGTCATAGTGTCTCCTTCGTCCTTCTTCATACCAGGATTTATTAAGGTTAGAGGTCACCTTCAACCAAACCACTGTGGTTCTGTGATTTGCTAAATGTCATTTTGTGTGCTGGCTTGGTCAAGAAGAACCATATTGAGTCACGTTTCAAAAGGCGCCATTTTTAAAGTTTCCATTTTAGAAGACCAATTCATAAATATAACAAATAAAACAGCATTATGTACCAATTGTCCAATTGTTTATCGCCATGATTCCTGCAATTTCTCCTTTGGGGCCTGTAGTCGAGAACCTGAAATGAGATGCATCATTTGCGGATCATAAATCCGTCCAATGCTTTTTCAAGGAGGTAAGGTCTGAGAACCGGCCTGGTCAAGGAATTAGCTAGTAATATGGCAGCTGACTAGGCCACCTGTTACTGCCTTATAATCAGGAGAAAAAAAATACAGTCTCGTACATTTTTGTTCAGGGTCAGCATGAACACGCACAGTCACTTAAGCATCCTGAGAGCACACAGCAAATGCACACTGGTCTCTAGGAGACACCAGTTACCAAACAACAGGAGGAAGTATGGTGACAGGGGAGGTATGAAAGCTAAGTTTGCAATATTTCTCCAGCGGATTCTATGCCTGTCTCTGTGATTTCATAGGTAATTCACTGCTTAGTTAATTAGGTTATGTCAATTAGAACAATCACTCATTATTTTTTTTGTCTGCTTTGAAGTTCTCACTGTGAATTTGTGGCTCTCCAAAGCTATGAGAGTAAGTCCTCATTAATTATCCACTGCCAAAGATCATTTAGTCAGACGGGCTGTGTTTGACGGCTGCAACAAGGAGCTACGTTGCAGGAGGTTTTTAGGGCTGGCTGTGTTTCGCCATGCAAGCTCCGGCGTCCGCTCTTTGTGCTTTTAATTTGTGTCTTCAGCCAAAAGAAGGAGTTTTTGGCATTGGGGTTCTGAATGGGGTTGGAGAGTCCGGACCAGATGTGTGGCAGAACAGATGAGGCTAAGGGTACCAAGTGGTTTGTTCAGGTTCCTTATATTCCCGTAATTTGTAAGAAACTGGGAATCTGCATGGAATCATGGGTATAGAAGAACAATCCTCCTTTTTCTAAGCTTTGCCCACTATCATAACATACTCCATACTTTATCGGCCTTTACTGTTCGTTATTAGCAGACTTACAGGAAAAATGTTTATTTTTCTACATCTACCTTTAATGTTAACTACTGTCATTTTTAATGGTCACTATATCCATCCCTTTTGACGTTTACAGTCCTTTACTGAACTTTTTATTGGCCTCAATATTCCTTTATGTTTGGCATTTTTATAGTCCCTGGGGGTCTGGTGTTTCCGGTTTATAAAAGTGGGGTGTGCCCGCGATCCTGACCAGGATAAGCAGTTAGAAGATGGATGGATGGATAGTCGCATAGATGGATGAATAGAAGACAGGGTGCATACCAGAGGCGGTAGATTTTCCATAGAGAACCTTGCCCCCCCCCCCCCCAGCCTGCAGCAGTTGTTTGGAGCAGTCATGTGAGCCAGAGTCTTCTGTAGAGCTCCATTTCAAGTGCCAGGTTCCTCACTTTGGGAGTATAAAACGTTTCTCAGATCGGCCCCTCTTCTCCTTGGCTCTTGTAGCCCACGAGCCGCCAGAACATTGAATTCGCTCCTTTGTTCATTCGTTCCCTTTCAGCAATCAAGGACCGCGCTCTCCTTGGATGGGAAGCCCCACAGCGGTCAGTGTGCACCAACTGTGATGTAATGTGACAGATAACCTATGCAGCCAGTTCAGCATAATTCGCTTGAGATGCTGTTGAGCTGCTTTGTCTGGTTCTCAGTTATAAAGGCAGGGTGTCCTGCGCTCAAAGCAGCCGGCCGAAGCAGAACAGCTGACCTGGGACAGCATTATGTCTTGTAATTTCCCCTCGTTATTTTCTCATGAGCACCATTTGCTCCCCTTTCTGTGTTACGTAAAACTTTTACTCGAGCTCCAGGGAAACCACACTCGTTTTAAGATGCTCATTAGCTGTTCCAGGCCCAGAAAAGCAAATATCCTCTCCTGGTAATTCTTTATTCAAGCTGTGGTCTGCGGGACACTTTGGACAGCCATCCCACCGTGTAGTTTCATGTAATGCTGAAGACAAAAAAAAAAAGAAAAGAGTTATAGCAACAGCTGTTGTGGTGAGGAATGGGGGGGAAGGAGTGGATTCCTGATGGATTTCTCATTTAAACCTTTGGCTGGGATTTCCCCTTCCCTTCACTTTCAAGCTTGCCGGCCCTTGTAAACTGCTCTGTGTAACACAGAGGATCTCTCCTCTCCTGGGATCAGCACCCCCACCCACAAATTGCCTCCCCGCTTCACCAACCACATTAATCAATCAGGAGCCGCTCTCCCCTTACCGGTGTCCCTTCTATTCCACCCCCCAGCCCTTGCACCCCTGACCCGTGGCTGCATCTCCCTCCATACCAAGCCAGAAGCTGACATAACGGCTTCAACATATGTCTTTGTCTGTCTTGGGACCTTCGGGAAGGAAGACAGATGTCAATAGGCCCGGCCTCTCTCACATCCCAAGTCCATACTGAAAGATTTATTTTAAGGGTGATTTTCCTAAAATATATTGTATTTTAAAATGTTTCAGCCATACTGGCGGAACGATTTGGGAAAAGAACAGGGGAAGACTTTGGGATTTTAAATTTATTAGCATGCAGATTTTCCCGAGGAAAGATTTTCTCTCCTGAGGTCAAATAAATTGCTCAAGAAGCCATGGGCAGTGTTTGTTTTTGGGTTTTTTTCCATAGCACTTTGTGACAGAAAGTAGATGTCTGTTAGTATCTCAGTCACCTGGGCAGCTCAGACAGTAAGAAATAGTCTGGCTTTGAAAGGAGTCATCAACATTTTACATGCAAGACAGGATTCTTTGGCAGAAGCAAAATTGAGGACACCACTGAAAATTCATCGATTGGTGAAGAATCCAATTGGTCTGTGGCAAACCATGTGACTGCAGCACATGAATTTGAGTCCCCTTTGACATCAACATATGATCCCTTGCATGTGTGAAAATGTTTTTATGACTTCCTACATTTTGGCAAATTGTGCAATTTAGAAAACAAGGCCAATGTCTAAAGAGACAGTATTGAACAATCTTCCCACAGGATATGAGGCTTGGAGGCTGGAACGGGTGATTTTACTAGCACCCTTGGGATGTGAAGGGCGGGCGACTCAAGCAACATACAAAACAACCATTTTGCTCTCCGACATAAATGAACAAAACTGTGAACTTGCAACAGCTGGATTGCTTCTGGACACACACAGCAGACTTGCTATAGATAAATAGATAAACAGATGATTATACTTGATGATATACTTTATTCATGCCAGTGGGAAATTCACTTGTGTACAGCAGCAAAGGAACGTAAACTGCAATTTGTCTTCAAAACACAAGACATACTCCATGGTACAATAAGGATGTGCAAAATCAACAAATCTGTAAATAGGTAAGAAAGTATAAATTACAAGGGGTGTAGATTGAGATATTCGTTGTCATACATAAATATGCAGTATGTCATTCTCCGTTTTATAGTCTTTATACTGCCACACAGTTACCTGCTGGTGAGTAGAGGAGCTTGTCCATGATCTTGTCTCTTTACCTTAACTTCCACACCCTCCCTGGCTCACAACCATGTTCGTAGCTTCCTTCATAACGGCACCAAGTGATGTCATGTGAACATTTGAGATATTTGAGTCATAGATAAAATTTGTTAATGGGGTTCATCCAACCCAATCCAATTTCAGTAAGGCTTTGAAAACCTGTAAAGGTCGACCGAAACTCAGTTTAGTTGAAAATAAAGTCTCTCTGATAAAATGGCTCCAGTTAACCAAAGAAAATACTTGCCATCGGTCCTCAGTTTCAGCTGAGCCAGTGCTGTGCGGCTTGTTCACTCGCTCCTCTCCTTATTCCCTGGTGTGATACATGCGTGTGTCCGTGCGAAGGGTGACTGTCAGCTGAAACAAGGCGGCAGATTTATGACTTGTGCAGATCAGTTGGACTATTAGAAAGTCCTTGAAAATGAAAGCGCCCCCTCATTTTCAGCAATAAGCAGTGATGAAGCCGCGTGGCATTTGTGACTCCCGGTACTGAGGGAGAGGTGAGGTTATTCCTGCTGGTGCTGGTACATTTCTATACTGGTTTGTGGGCCATAGGTGTTGGCATGGAGGACGGTCCTCCTCCATACCCACTCAGACCATGGAGACGAGCTGGGTTTGGCTGACACATGGGGATTTTTAGGAGTAGTCATAGGAAGACATCACTAAGAGTGTCAGGCTATGGCTCTAGTTAATCAGTTAGCCTGGGCCTCACACGCAAGTGTCCAGAAGTGTCCTAAACCATGGTCACACATAATTTGTGTCGGATTCAATCCAAGTAGCACTCAGTTGTCCTTGTTTCAGTAACGTTGACGCTGTCTGGGCACATGTTGCGGGTGGGACAGCTCGGTAGAAGCCGTACATGTGCTTGTATTGGCAGGGTCTTGCAGTCCCGAGCTCCCGAAAGCCAAAGCCAGACTGCTGATCGTTCATTTGGCTGGTGTGTAAAGACACACCACACACAATGGCGAAGAAAGGACTGAGTTTAAGTAGGGAAGAGCGGTGGGGGGGGGGGGGGGGGCGTAAAAAAAAAAACCCCCATGA
>JAODLD010000136.1:23023857-23036663 GCA_026781065.1 Mormyrops boulengeri | reverse complement strand
CCCCCGCCCCCCCCCCCCCCCCCCCCCCCCCCCCCCCCCCCCACGAAATCAGATCACCCAGATGAAGTGAAGTATGTCCTGCTGTCCTCCTGTAAGCTGGGGTTTGAAGAGGCAGAAACCTAATCTTGACATCCTCTGCGAGTCTGTCCCATAGATCCCCATTCATTACCAATAAACATCTTATATGTGGCTATTATATTTAGCAGAATCTAATAACATCCAAGCATTGCTCTTAATGAGGCATAAAAATCAATTTGGCAAGAAGTCCTTCTCCATCGGACTGGAGCACCCAGTGTTTGAGTGCAAGAGGCCTGCGCAGGCGCCCGCTGCTTTAACATAGCTTATAGAGCAGGGGTGGGCAGTCTTATCCAGAAAGGGCCATTGTGTATGCGGCTTTTCACTGCAACTCCCTAATTAGATTACTAATTACAGGACTGTTTGGCTAAAGAGTCCTCACACCTGGGTTTGAACAGCTGACCTAAAGGTTATCCCCAAAACCTGCATAGAAACCCGCCCTTTGCTGATCAGATTTGCCACCCCTGTTATAGAGCTAGCAATGGACACAGCAATACCGGTGCATTCACCCACCAAGGCCTTGTGTCCCTTAGCTCAATGCTAACAAAGCTAACAATGGTCATGGTGCTAACGGTGCACCCGCCATGGCCTTGTATCGCTTGGCTGAATGCTAATGTAGCACTTTATACCCAAATGTGAGGTACAATTGTACACATCTGAGATCCCAGATTCGGCCAGGCAGAATAAAAAAAAAATCGCTTTTCTTTTAAATTAAAGTGTAATTAACAATTTATTATACAATTCACCATAAAGATATAACTTAATATTTAAAGCTATAAATAAAATCTCAAGAGATGTATATATGCATCAAACGATCATTCTTGAAATAATAATCATTCAAGTAATAAACAAAGGATTTGCAAAATGACCATACGATTACAGCTCGTAAAAAGAAAAAGAAAAAAAGTAACAACGGAAAAGATTTTCAGAATACGTGTATGCAAATTTCAGTTCACGAGAAAATAAAGTAACAACAAAAATATTAGCTAGCCATCCAATGGGGTACGATGTTCCAGAACAAGAAAAAAAAAAAACAATCTACAACACAGCAACACCCAAATCACCATATCAGTCAAAATCATTTTCATTCAACTCAAATTACAAACATTTAAGGGATTATATACATATTTCCATTATTCAACATAACGCATTAAGCATTATAACCAATATCCAACAGCTTCCATTTTACCCAAAACCCGCGCAACATTCTGTGGATAAAAACAAAGCATTAAGAAGTTTAAGCAACTGAAACAATTAAACTTTACTCCGACTGGCTTTCTTTTCGTTAAATATACCCATCTAAATATCCCAACTCAAAAGTAATACAGTAGTCATGTTCAAAATTAACTTTGCATAGACATGCTAATTGCTATGCCGTTTACTACTCACCGGAGTTAACGAAAAAAAAATGGACAAGGGTGATTCAAACATAAAGTAAGCGATCTTCTAACCGCAATGTAATCTTCGATTAAAGTAAAGCCCTGATAAATCACTATGCTGGGTTCTCTTGCAAGGAGAAGTGCACGCCTGTCCTCCACCATCAAAACTAGAGCAGAGAAGACGGGATTGCATAAAAAAACTCGCGCCGCTTTTTTTTTAAATGGGATATGACGTCAACCCAAGGGTCATATTTTTCCTGTCCGTACGTGCAAATAATTTCTAAAACAATGAAAAAATTAAATAAAATTTATTTATGGAAAACTTCTCTCCATGTGTAACCATGTTATTTATGGGGGTTACACTAACAAAGCTAGCAATGCTTACAGTGCTAACGGTGCACATACCCACCATGGCCTTGCATCTCTTAGCTCAATGCTAACAATGTCAATGCTCACAGCCAGGGGCAT
This sequence comes from Mormyrops boulengeri, assembly GCA_026781065.1. Classification (NCBI taxonomy): domain Eukaryota; kingdom Metazoa; phylum Chordata; class Actinopteri; order Osteoglossiformes; family Mormyridae; genus Mormyrops; species Mormyrops boulengeri. Next base: position 23,034,741 of record JAODLD010000136.1, on the reverse strand, counting down.
ACCTAGAAATTTTGAGCCTCCTAACAGTAAATCACCTTGGACCCCCCAGCCCAATTTTATGTATATTTTTACATATTCGAGGGTCCCTGTCAAATTCTGTGCCCCCTGAATCTGCCCGGATATCCATGCCCCTCCAACGCCCTGCTCACAGCATTAACGGCAAACATCCTTTGCTTAGCACGACGCTGATAAAGCTCACTGTACTCAAAGCGTGATCAGCATGACCCACCATGATTGTAGTTCCTCGGAGGTAGTTCCTGAATGTTTTTTAGTTCCTACGCTGGAATAGATCCTTTTTGCTTGACCAAGAACTGTTGGCTCGGGCTTATAGCAACAGGCTTCGCTGATTGGTCGACCACAAGTACAGGCGCTAACTTGAAAGTTACACGGAAGTGCAGAGAAAGTGATAGAAGTATACATCCTTCCAAGTAGTGGAAGTAGTGGAGCAGAAAGTGAGCAGATGGAATTATTTTTGTATTTCAGTTACATTAAAAGCATTAATGAATACATTTTTTTCTCTCTCCATATTTCTGCATCTGAAAATGCGATCGATAACCGATTGTCTGATATTGCCGCTGCCGGCAGTGAAATTCAGCAGCGCTCGTTAGCGGTAAAATGTTAAAATAAAATTTTTATTCCGTGGAAAATGAAAGATTAAGAGAGCTTCCAGTTATTTTGTGACAGTGGGCAGGAGAACATGAATCTGAAGCTGGGCCAATGGTTACCAGTGTGTCAAGAAGCCGCATTTTCAGTATCGTAAAGGAACCAACGGGATTTATGTAGATTGGGGAGGCAACATGGCTGTGGAGCATCTGTGCAGATGTTTAAACAGTAGACCTTTTTATTAGGATTGAGAATGGACATCTTTAAGTTTGCCTGTTTCTCCCAATAGTTACTACTCCAATCCCAACCTCCACACCCACATTCCTGCTGCTGGCTACTTAATTAGCATAACGGTGGGCAGGCTATGTAGGGGCAAGCAGACAGAAGGAGACCCTTCCCCTTCCGGTTACTGATGTTCATTTGACTACCTGGGCCACACACATTATGATGAAGTGTTAAATGAGTGCAGCTAAATGAGTGCAGCTTAACGCTAAATGAGTGCAACTAAAGCTCCATCTCGTGAAGTAAATGCATTTTGTTAAACACAGTCAAGCATCTCGTGACTTGTAATCTAACCTCGAAAAACAGTCTTACAATACATTGCTTTAATTTGGAATGTACGACATAAAATTTGCCTACAATATTTCCTTCATGTAGATTTTTTTTTTGATAGTTTGCTTTTCATATTCCCAAAAGGGTAATTTGCGTAGAGGGGCTGAAGTGTCCTACGGAGTCATGTAAACAAAGACAACATTCTTTTTTTTTTTTTTGCAGTAGTATTGTATCAATACACTCCATTTCAGACCTCACATTTATCATGTGCTGTTAGCCGTCTCTGGCATGATGGGGAGAATCAGAAACATCCTGTGTTAAAGGACGAATTTCATAGATGCTCGTGTGTGTCTCACATGAAACTGTTTATCCTCAGCAGCTGCATATTGTAAATGTGGCCCTCCAGACGTCTCCCAAACTCCTCTTCGTTGGGGATGTTTGCTGTCTCATGTACGGCTTGGACCCCTGGTCTGCCAATACCTATCGCTTCCAAATCCTGTGGCGGTATCACCAACTGGGGCTAGATGGTGGCTGCTCGGCTGCTTTGCCTCTCATTTGACGTTGTTCTTTTGTTATCTCAATGTTCATAAATTAGTTGTTTCACAATCCTACTGCAAATGGTCAACGAGACCATTTCCCAAGTATATGTCCCTCTAGCTACCGCTAGTATAACTATGGTTCCTGGGAGAAAAAATACTCACCCAAAGATATTCTGAAAAAAAAAAATCATGATGCGCCGTTTCAAATAATTGTTTTTGTTTGTTTGTTTGTCCTTTAGAAGAAGACAAACTGACCTTTGTGTGTGTGTCTCTACCACCAGTTCACAATGGACTTAATGCATTCCAGTGCACAGGAACCCCCCCCAAGCCGCTTACCTCCACTCTGGCCCCGTCGTGTGTTTCATTTCACATCGGCTCCTTCCCATTATCTGCTTATTCCACCTCGTTTATTCCCGCTTTGCTCACTCACCTGCTCCAGCCTTTCTCCATTTCCCCGGATTTAACGCGGACCATCTGAGCAGTTGGACACATGTGGTCGATTCATTCTGGCTAGGAAAGAATGTGCTGATCCCATGATCCGTGGACATGGGTAAAATCCGCATCTATTCCTGTTGTCTTCCCGAGTCATAACAATAAGGCATAGATCATTAAACGCTACACATGCCTTTGATGTATAAATATTTCATCTTAAAATACAGTAAAAGTTCTCATATCCTGTAACGCCAAGCCAAGGAATTGCTGGAAAGCTGGGTGGAATTTCCCGGGATAGCTCAATATTACTCTTGAAAATACTGAATTATAGCACATTTCTTATACTTCAATCCTTTTATACATGCACATTAATGATAATTGTACTCTTATTTTTATATTTTGCAATGTCAGAGATCGCGAGGTAAACAATAGCGGAACAAGTAGAAAGACTCCTATAGCATGCAGCTCCATAGGCATGTATTGCACAGGTCTTTGTTATTTTTAGTTACTTTAGTGTACATTTCTAATAGAATATTACCATGAATTTTTAATTTTCATACAACTATTTAAAAACTGTGCTGGTTACTTGAATGCAGGATATGATCATTTTAATGGAAAAAAACTTATTTTTGGTCCAACGCAAGTTTGTTTGGCTGGTTAAACGCTGCTCCCCAAAAACAAAACGTGACATGGTGAACTACAGCCTCCTGTAAAAGCCTTTCACTCTGGTAACAAGAATGGTGATGTTATGTTACATGGTGAAACAGGTCAAGACTGTGAGCGACTTTGTTCATTTTGCTCAGCAAGGACATTCCTGCATTAGAGTGGGTTTAGAGAGAAGCAACTCCTTGAAGGGTGGTCGAGCAAGGACAGATTAGAAACACTAAATCTCTTTACTCTTGAGCAAAGACTGAGCGGAGGCATGATCCATGTGTACAAAATCTTGAGGGGAATAGACAAGGTCAATGCAGAGGACTTCTTAACTGCTAGCAGTGACTCAAGAACTTTGGGCCACAAGTGGGAACTAGCCAGATAGCAAATTTAGCTCGCAACAAAACAACATATCTCTTTACACACATGGAAGCAGAAGTCAGGAATCGGCTTCCAAGTAATGTAGAGAAACGGTATGTTCTTGCATTCAGTGAGATTGTAACCATTGGGTTGCAAGCAAGTTGAGTTGAATGGAGGGCCTTTCTTGCATTTTTACCCATGATCTCAGATACTGTTCTTGTAGAAAATCTTCTAGATCTGGATTTTCAGAAGATGGAGTAATAGATGCAGGAGTAACACTAAAACTAGCAAGGGTGTTTTTTTCCTCCTTTGCCCCATTTCCATGGTGTTACAAGGGCTTGACGTTGGCCTGTCTCAACTCGTTTGGTTCACCAGTTGAGTTGTCCCACATATTTCCGCTGCCACCTTACCTCAGTTGGGTTCATTCTTTTACACATATGTTTCTGATGTAGAGAATTGATGTGGCTGATGAATTGACCTGATGTAGAGAGCTTCTTCTGAAATTCTAGTATCAGTATTCATGAAAGCTTAGAGGCAACCTGAGGGTGGCTAGGGCCAGTAGCATCATGCTTCTCCCTCTCATGCTGGGCTTCTGTCTCCTCTGAGCTGACAAAGAGGAAGGAAGCGGCTCAGGTAGTTAGAGGAATGAGCTCAATGCTTCTTTTGAGAGCGTGGAAGTCTGTCATTCTGATGGGACATTTGTGATCTGCCTTTTCATTGACGCATTAGTTTAATTGATTTTTTTTTTGCACCCCACCTGGCTGCCTGTTGTTATATCTAAACACCACCTGACTTGTTGGTGCTGACTGATCTGGGATCAGGTCATGTTGAGCTACAAGGCCAATGGCCAGCTGAGTATAGGAAGTATTCTTTTGTTCTGAGTGTCTGCATTTTTTTGAAGGATTAATCCATGGCGGAATCTCACTACGCATTCTTGACCGTACTTGTGTTCGTGTGCCCATTTTACGTCATCTTCCATTGCCAAAGACCACTTCCAATACTAAGAACACAAGTACATGAGGACAGTTAAAAATCCCTAGATGTTGGTCTCGCTCTACCCCAAATATCAAGGATACATCGGTCGTATCCTCCCCAGATGCCAAGAACAATCCCATGATTCACTGCGACCCAAGTTCCTTCTTGGAAGGCAAGTTCGCAAGACCAGTCTTGCTAAGACCACAAGTACTGTCTTTGCGTTCTTCGTATTGAGATTCACCCCATAATTCCTGTGAACCCAGTCATTCTGGAAGCCAATTTTACCCAATGTGTGCAGTTGATTAACCTTTATTTATTGATACTTGTAGCCTCTATTCAGCAGACTAAAATGACTGAATGTCATAGTACTTAATACCTTGTCGAGATGTGGGTTGGGTGTGGCATGGTTTGTCTTGTAGGCCTATGTGTGTGTGTGTGTGTGGGTGTGTGTATATGAGCGTGTGGCCCATGTCTTCCTTTCCTATTGCTTGATCAAACCTGAACCTTAGCCTGCTGTTCGTAGAAAGCCTTTTTTTAAATGGAGCTTCCCCCCACCCCCCGTGCATAGAGTTTAGCGCAGTGCATTGAGAAGACCATTGTCTGCCCCTCAACCCCCCTCACCGACACCCCATCATTGAAAGTCACAGTGCGCCAACCGTTTGAAACTCAGCAGAAGATGAAGTGTGTTCATAGTGTATTAAGGCGTGATAAATTGGTACATTGGGCCACAGATCGGTGTGGATCAGCCCCCACACGCAAAGGCGGCAGGGGCCTTGTCCCCAGGGATGTGGGCTTCTCCGCTGGCTCCCTGGCCGCTGCATTTCTGGCGGCCTCATTATCATCACACTCCTGCTAAAACACTAAAAACATTTGACTCCCCATAGCCCCATGACCCATGGGGGGGGGATTTTTTAAAAATCTGTCTGTCTGTCAAAATTCTCTTTCCTTAGTAATGTTCCTGTACGTGTTCCAAATACATTTTTAAGAAAAATGTTATTCTTTCAATTTCATAATTTTTTTACTTTTTTGCAGTAGGGTTAGGAAGACACTGCATGTTTTAAAATGTGTGATTGTGTGTCGTCATGTACAACCTGTTCTCTGTCCGCCTTCATGGGGCAGAGCGGCTTGCAGGTTCACAGACGCACTGGAGATGTCTGATGTGCGCCGCGGGGGTGACCTCTGGCCTTTTCACGGCTGCCCTTTCTGATGGCTCTCAGAGGGGATCATTTACAGAGATCACAGCCTGGGCCTCTTAGGAAGAATAATGAGCCCTGGCCATTCCCCTTGGGGTACGCGGCCCCGCACCACACTGAGTTGTAGTTAGGCAGCTCACTGCTCGTGTAGTTAGTTGTGTCGCTTGCCCGGTATGGAGCTGGTTTTGTCCATTGACTTAGTCCTTTTCATGACCCCATTGCTATTCCACATATTTGTTCTGTTGTGTCTCTTTCTCACTAACTAGTCAGACGTTCATTCACCAGTTAATTGGTTCAGTCATGTGCAGGCAGGGCTGCCCCTCCATCACACCAAAGCTACCAATATCAGTATATCTTATGGCGCCCTCTAGTGTCTGGGCCCCTGGAAGTCGTCTCCTTTCTCCCCCTCCATGTGCAGCTGGTACTAGAGAACGACAGATTTGTAGGAGTCGGCCTTTGGATCAGGCCAAATCGTGTGCCTAACATTTACCGTCAGCAAACACCCCCCCCCTCCCCCGTTACAGGGTGAAATTGTCCAGTGAACTTTATGGGGGGGGAAGGGGGCACTGGCAGTGGAGCTGGCCTAGGGCACCACATGGGCTTTGGCTGCTACTGCTACCAGTTGACTCATTCCTTCCATCTCTGTCCAGGTGTGGTTCAGCAACCGGCGAGCCAGGTGGCGCAAGCAGGCAGGAGCCAATCAGCTAGCAGCTTTTAACCACCTGCTGCCAGGGGGCTTCCCACCCACTGGCATGCCCACTCTGCCAACGTACCAGCTGCCCGAGTCATCATACCCGTCCAGCACTCTGTCTCAGGGTAGGATGCCTGGCTCTGCACCCACCACACAACTTAAAGTTTTCTCTGTACTGCCCTCCCACTGATGCAAACTATGCATCCCTGCAGATGGGAGCAGCACATTACACCGGCCCCAGCCCCTTCCCCCCTCCACCATGCACCAGAGTGGGCTCTCGGCAGACAGTGGCTCCGCTTACGGTCTTTCATCCAATCGGCACAGCTTCTCCAGCTACTCAGATACTTTCATGAGCCCCTCAGCATCTACCAACCACATGAACCCAGTCAGCAATGGACTCTCCCCACAGGTAAGTCTGGATCCAAAGGACAGGGCAAAGATGCACACATTGAATTAGCTAAATGTCTCCCACCCCCCAATTATTATGACAACAGTCAAGCCATTTTTATAATCGTATTTTACCATGTTCACTATGGAGCACAGTGACACCCAGGGTTGAAATATGCAATTAACAGAATTTCTCCTGCTGAGACAACTGTTGCCCTTCGTATAACCAATTAACAATGCAGGTTTATTTTTTAATACAATTATTTTCCAGTGTTCTCAGTAACTGGAATAATTAAACAATTGAAAAATTATCGCCAAATTACATTTTATCTGTATTCTGCTGAGCTTGGCAATGCGATTGTGGCTGTAGGTTCCCAGGGAAAGAGTGAAATTGAATTCTAGCTCTGAACAGCAGGGACAGATCTATGTCTAAAAAAAAAAGATAATAAAACATTTGAATATATTATGCTAAGCTAATGAGAACATGCACCTAATCTTCTATAACCAGGAGATAAGAGGCAGCAGTTGTATGGTGTTATTTTGCCTGAAGTAGGAGCTGTTTGGCTCTGAGCAGCCATGGCAACCACCAATCAATACGAGTGCCGGAATGACATTGTTTGGCCTCCAGGGCGGCGCTCTTTGGCATCCTGTGGCAAAAGTTCAATCATGAATGTTGAGCTCATCTTTTTGTGCCTGGCTTCCCCAGGGAGTATAACCAAATGTAGTGCATTACTGAATGTAATTATATGTCACTGGCACATAATTGGGTACAAATCAATAGGAGGAACTGGATTCTCTCTGAATTTCTGAGGTGTGTGCCGGTGTGTGAGTTTTATGCTAATGTAAGGGTCCTTTTATTATAAGAAAATGTGTTGGAGGTGGGAGTTGAAAGGTCTGTATGTTTTCCTCTCTGAGTACCTTAAATAATAAGATGATACCTTCCACTGTGGGTTGATCCTTAAACACAAAATATAACAAAAAAATATAAATATAAAAATGAGCGGCACTGATGCAAATCGCTGGCGAAGAATGAATTACATGCAATTACCAGCCAATACCGGGCAACCTTGCCCCCCCAAGCAGCAAGGTCTGGCTAACAGGCAGAAAATAAGATTGAAATGGTGAGAAAGGAGTCGAAAATGCATTTCAATGCTGCATTTGTCCGCAATTACCCCCTCGTTCACACATGTTTTATTGGGAGTATTTTATTTTTGTCCTCCACCTTCCTCCTCCTCTTCAAACATCTCTCAAAACAGATTGGAGACGTTCTGGTATAGCCGTCTTTCACTGGGGAAGAAAGAATTAAGGATTTGGTGACAAAAAAATAATAAAAAGGGAGATTTCCGTCCTGCTGGTGAGCAGAGGGATAACACGGGATTCTCGCAGCGTGTTTTGGCTGCTAATCGTCATGCTGTGGGGGGGGGGGGGGGGGGCTTAAATTGCTAATGCCCCCCCAGCAAACCGACCATTTAACAAGAAGTGCCGAAACGGATCCGCCCTTTGCAGTCTCTCCCTTTTCAGGGGATGAGACAGTTATAAACCTTTCATGTTTAGCTTGGCGGATTTGAGCACCAGGTACAGAGCAGGGGATTACAGGACCTGTTGATTAATTCCCCCCCACCCCCCAGCAATTAATGTGACCGGTGGATCTTGGTATAGTCCTTGTGCTGTTTTATGGGGACATTTTGAGTTTGATTTTCATAAAGGTCAGTGCAAACAGGGCCATAGCCAGGATTTTTAAAATACTGAGGTAGTCCTTCTTAGGTGTGCCCTGCAATGGATTATGGGTATTGGAGTTGCAGAAAAGATACAGAGATGGAAAATACAGGCATGGGTGCTTATTAAGTAATAGCTTTATGATGGGGGATTGTGATTTGTGAGGGCGTTTGAGAAGAACCTCAATACGCGTGTCTGCAGGCCCCTGGCCTCAGAGATTAAAACTGTCCATCCCACTCACTCAACCACCGCCCCCCCAGCCCCCCTTCCCAAAACCCACAGACAGAGCCATGTGGCATTCCCATCAGCCTCTTATTGTGAGAGATAAATGTGGCCACAGACAGGAGAATCGCAGTTAAAACCCAGCCTTTCACGGCATCAGCGTGCATAACCCACCCCCCATAGCATCTGGTGCGATCACTTTTACCTCTGTCTGTTCATATATCAGCCTCCCTCGCTCCCTCTCGCTCTGTGGCGCTGCGTCTTTGTGGGGAAGGCAGCTGCCCTTTCCTGTTTCCCTAGAAGCGTGACCAGTGTAAGGCACTCACCGATTTCCTTTAGCGGGGATGTCTTTAAACACACAAGCACAGGCATGCTTGAAATACACATAAGAAAATCGTATACAGCATTCTGATTCTCCGGCCTGGAGATACTCCAGAACATGGAGTTGGTGAAAACCAGACTGGACCTGTACTGGGCCCAAACTGGAAATAGACTCAGCCTTAGTGTCCCTCTCTGTTGAGTATTCTGTGATTATAATGAATCATATTTATATAGTGCCTTTCACAATCCCAAGGTTGCATTAGTAATCAGTAAAGGAGGAAGAGACAGTAGAGAAATGTTCATGGAAGAGAAACGTCTTTAGCTCAGATTTCAAGAGAGATAAGGAAGAGCAGTGACTGAGATTGTGGAAGAGTGTCCCACAGTTTGGGGGCCGTGGCACTGAAGGTCACCCATAGTATTTTTTGTTATTATTTCTTAGCATTTACCCACAATTTTATACTTTACCTGTTTATGGAATCCCACTGTTGATATTACCCCAGCAAAGCAGCACCAGGCTCAGACGGTGCCATGAAGGGCTGCGATTCCAGCTCGGTGAGAGGAACCTTCTCCTTTGCATGTTGTTCAGCTCACTTTTCATGGACTGTGTTACAGTAGCCAAACACTATAAGGGAAAAGGGAAAATGTCCGCCTGGTAGAGCTGATTCCCACTGATTTTACTGAGTATCAGAATCGGCCATGTATTTGTTACAGAGTGTTAATCAGGAGTGATTTTAGTCCAGCAGTGGGCCTCTCTTCCACTGGAATTCCACTACGGATTAGGAACCTCTGCAGTGTATATTGTGAGGCCAGGGGTAACATTTTTATCAAACGTGAACCTGTAACAGGAGAAATGTGGGAGGAGTGCAAATTCTGTGAATGGGGTGTGTTTTTTGGACAGGGTGTGGCCCAGATGCTCCTCAGTATATGAGCCATGCTGTCTTACAGTCATGCTGGGTCCTGAGGATCCTAAGGGCAACTATAATAATGCCTGATGAAAAACAAGCAAAAATGCATGATTTTAGGAATTTTTCAGCTGCTAGAAGTAGCAAAATTAATGTGGCCACCCAGGATATCGGAGGCGAGGGTAACCCAAAACAAATGGGTCATTAATCCTACTGGAAGGGCACGTATGAGGTGCATACCTCATTTTCCACAAGGTTCTTGGAAAATGCTGCAAGCGAATTGGCCATTTTCACCATTACCAGATTATATGGACACCTGCAGAAAACCTGTAAAACAAACAGCACTGAGAAAGGTGTCCCTTATGGATCTGCTAGTTTTTACTGTCATTTAATGCAAGAGGCGTGCATTAATGCTGCCAAGTGCTGCAGCACGCAGGAACAGCTCGAAAGTACGTGCTGCCATGTAAAGATGTTGCGTAGAAATGCAAAAGGGCACAGATCTGCTTCTAACGTTCAGATGCCTGGCGCTCTGCGGTAAGGCGTTCAACTCACACAGATATCGTACTTTAAACCGCTGGAAACACTCAACCAGGCAAAACAGCAGGCTTTTAAAATTGAGAATAAATTGCTCATCGTGCCTTAAATTCTCTGGAAAATAATTTATGATTAATTAATGATTAAATCCAAACTATTGTAACTATAGGGTAGAACATGTAGATGGAATCAATATAGATATGCATGGAACTCACAAACACTTCTATAAAACCTTTGGACATACCTAAAAATTACTTTTGCACAACTACATGAGCAATGTATGGGTCACTTTATTAGGTACACCTAATACTGGGTAAGACTAATTTTCATCTCCTTAACTGCTTCAGTGATTAATGAGTTGTTCAGACAAGCCTTTCATTTGTGTTTATGTCACGCCATTCTCCTCTGATCTCTGTCATGTCAGTTTTGGCTACAGGAATAGCATTAATTGGGTCTTTTTGTCTATCACGCCATTCTCGGAAACTGTAGACACTGAAAAAGGGTGGCTCTTTCTGGGATGCTGGAACCTGCTGCACGTGGCACCGACATGAGGCGTCTCCGCCATCCTAACTCTGAGCCAAATAGCAAGTGGACCCCTTGCCTGCTTAGCGGAGCTTGCTGTTTGTATTGGCAAGCAGGTCTGCCTAATAAACTGGCCGCTGAGTGTGCATCGCTTTAATAGTGCGTTAAAGGGAATCAGGGTGTATCAAGTGTTAATGACACATCATTTTATAATCACCCTGTCGTTAGTGTTTCCACGGCCTGTGGCAGGCACGGAGAAACGGAGCGGAATTTTCAGGATGAGT
>JAODLD010000136.1:22960821-22984491 GCA_026781065.1 Mormyrops boulengeri | reverse complement strand
GCTCTTGTGTGCTGCTGTCTTAGAAATTTTGAACCTGGAAGCAGCCTGCTGCTCAGCAAAGCCTGCTGCTAGCAGAGCCAGGATTAAACCAGGATTTCAAAATGCAGATTTGTTTAAAAATATTGTGTGGTCTCTTAATTTTTTCCAGAGCTGTATGCAGTTTCTTTACCATTCAATGTAGTCTGTAATATAATATCACCTAATAATGCAATTCTACTTTGCTATAGATCGTTCATATTCCCCCAGCTGATTTTGATTAACGGTTTTTGTGTGGTTTCATTAAAAAGGGACCTTATGATGTTGTTCTCTTACCTGGGGGAGCACTGGGAGCCCAGAATCTCTCAGAGGTAAGACTGGACTCTTTGGACCATCGGGTAAAAAAATGCGTAATTGATAGTTATTCTGGATTTCATTGCCACTCCAGGGGATAGTGATTTCATATTGTGGTGAGTTTGTGGGTCATGTTGTTAAACAAGTTCAGCCTTTTATTTGACAGAACATTGCCAATATTAACTTAGCAGGAACACAGAAAGGGAAGCCGATGATTTACACAGCATGGACACTCGGGGTGAGACACTAATGAAAACACACTCTCCACGGGAGAATAGTACACAGTCAAAACGCTTACCATTAACAATGTAGTACAGAAATACACAGATTACGTCACAACGTTAACCACATAGCAGTGCCACAGTGCAAGGCATGATGGTATCCCGAAGAATTTGTCTTAACTTAAGCATCGCAGTATAATAAATAGTGGTCATTGTGGTGATGGTCTGCTAAATGTCAGAGTTAATGACCTAGAGATCAGGTTTCTTCAAATCACGGCCCTGAAGGTCTGAGCACTGCTGATTTTCCAACCGTCCTTTACCTGCCAGGTGATTATTAAACTAAGTAACTATTAATTAATTAATTACTTAAATACTTATTAAACTAACTACCTGGGAGAACTGAAAACAAGTCCTGGATTTGGAATCGAGGTCCACCTTTGAAGAGCCCTGTCCTAGATTATGCTTGTTTTGCAAATATGAATATTTTCCAGTGACCTGCTTATTCAGACAAGCACGCTTCTGTGAGGATACTTCATTTAGGCTCGTTGCTGTGCGAGTAGGCGATGCCTGCTTTTCCCTGAAAGAAGCGAGGTTCAGGATGAGTAATATGGAGTGACTGACTAACTGCATGCATGGAGGCCGTGCTGGGCTGCTCAGTAGCAGAACGGTGGCTGTGTGGGGCCTGCAGTGGCTAATTTGTAGCTGCTTTCATCACTGTCTGTTGTGTAGTCGCCTGCTGTGAAGGAGGTGCTGAAGGAGCAGGAGGCCAGGAAGGGGCTTATTGCTGCCATCTGTGCAGGTACTGCTCCCTCCGGACACACACACACACACATGGACACACACACACACACACACACATGGACACACACACACACACACACATGGACACACACACGGACACACACATGGACACACACACACGGACACGCATGGACGCACACACACACATGGACACACACACGGACACGCATGGACGCACACGCACGGACACACACGCATGGACACACACATGGACGTACACACGGACACACACATGGACGCGCACACGCACACATGGACACGCACGGACACGCACACATGGACACGCACGGACACACACACACGCCCACATGGACACACACACACACGGGGACACACACACACACGGACACGCACGGACCCACACACATGGACGCACACACACACACACACGGACACGCATGGACACACACACATGGACGCACACACACACACACACGGACACGCATGGACACACAGACGCACACGCACACATGGACACACATGGACACGCACGGACACACACACATGGACACGCACGGACACACGCACACACACAAACTCATTTGCATATCTTTGTGGGGACTGTCCATAATAAAAACCTTAACCAATAGGTAACCAAATGAAATACAAGACATTTGGAATTTTTATTGTTTTATTGCAGTCACAGATTTTTATAAAATTGACTTCCCCTTGACAAAAAATTGAAACAAAATAGAAACATTTGACATTTTGAAATTTTCAGACCCCAGTGTATTGTGAGTCAACAAAGATAAAGTCTGGGGATTCATTTCTAACTACAATTAGCATTAGGAGCTTAATGGCATGGTCATCAAATAAATGTAGTCAAATACTGCTAAATGAGGGGAGCTATCGTATTAATTTGACTGTCTCTGAGTGAGCTTGTCCTATATGGACTGGACATGTTTAGTCCTACGAGGAAGCACAGGCGGTCTGTTTTTGGTGCAGAAGCGGTATCTACAGGCCCCCAGCTGCCCATAGCATCACGTGATGTGATTCCTTAGGGGTAGGAAGGCTGTCTGATGAAGGCATCTTGGGAAATGTGAAGGTCTCCGTGCCTTTGATCGTTCAGCACAGCCCTTCAGCGGCTGGTGAACAATGACTGAAACTCCCAGATTGATCTGGATGGAACCTCAGAGTTGATCAAGCAGCTGCAATGAGAACAGGACATACAGCGACCCAGTGAGCAACAGATCAGCTGATCTGCTGCGCAGCTTCAGTGAAAAACTAGGCAGTATATAGTAACCCTCTGCACAGAGGGCGTGACACATCAGAATTTGCCACTTTTATTTGTCCTTGTTGTTACATTGTTTCAGAAATTCATCTTGGCCTCCAGGCACAAATTTTCCTAATTTCATTGTATCTGGTAAGACAGCTTGAGAAAAAATTAAGTATAACCACTTCAGTTTTTTTTCCCCATTATAAATTGCACTCGGCTTGCTTGCCGGTATCGATTCTGCAGTGGCTGTCCTTGGTTGTGACTTTGGTCACCTGATCAAACTACAGATTGTATATCGGCATCTAAGAATAACTTTGCTGTTATGGGAAAGTGGGCCGTGTGACTGCATCGCTGTCCTAAACGTCTCCCCCTGTTGTGGTTCTGCTGAAACTGCACTAGCATTTCCGCAGTACGGAGCCACATCTGAACAGGGCAGCGCTGAGGAGACAAGAAAATTGTCCCGAATCAGCCCAGAGAGGCCAGGTGCATCTGTGTTCCCTGGCCGTCTGAGACACTTTTTTTTGGTCCGAGAGCTTAGCAGGTGTTGACGGGGGGGGTCGCCTTGGCAGCTGCATTGCTGGCAGCAATTAGGACTTCTTGTGTGCGGAACGGGCACTGCTAGGACACCGGTGAGCAAAAAGGACGAGGCTGTCGGGGAAGGCCAATCGGATAGGAGCTCGTTGTCCCCGTTGCGCTGAATGGCTTATCCAAGGCCAGGGAATGACACTGGAAGGATGGGGCTTCACGTCTGGTGCATGAAACAATGTTAAATAAAACGTATATATCCTGCAGCATAAGGTGCTGTTACAGGCACTGGTGCATGTCTGTAAAAATGGATACCTGCTGTTTTTGTTTTGTTAGTGCAGCTGTAATTCACTAAGCGAAGGAGTCCAGTTCTCAGCAATTTGACGTTAAATCAACCGCATTTGTGATCATTCCTGGTTCTCACACGACAACCCGGTACTATTATATATGAAGTTCTCCTCATTGTCGGCGTCTGTCGTTCTTTCTTTCTTAGTCGTTCTCCACTCTGTCGGCACCTTTTTGTCTTTCTCTCTGTCTGACATATCTATTTTCGCCGCTGTTCACCCTCTTATGGTCAGAGACTGTGGGCACAGATCATGCTCTGTGAGCCGCAGGGGTAGGGCGCCAGCACCTCGATCGATGGCTGGGAGAATTTGCTTATTAATGGTCTCTGTAGGAGCGGCCTGAAAGGCCCAGCGAGTGCCGTTAATGCAGCAGGCTGAGTGCTTTCCTTTCTGTTTATTTAGTTACAGAATGCTAAAAGCGTGCATGTTAACATGCTGCCTCGGAGCCTGACTGAGGTTTCCTGCGGCTGTGGGCTCTGGTCCCAATGGCCCCCGCTGTTTGACACGTTAACTGGTACTCTTGCCTCATCATTGTGGTGTGAGGTTCCAGTGGCACATGGGCATTTGGGGGTGCATTTGTGTTGTTGTGGTCTGTGTGTGTGTGTGTGTGTGTTCCTCTGTAAATGATCTCCTTCCCCAGGCCCCACAGCTCTCCTCGCCCATGGCATCGGTTATGGGAGTACGGTCACCACCCATCCAGCGATGAAGGACAAAATGATGAATGGAGGTAAGCCCCCCCCCCCCCCAAAACACAACCTTGCTTGTGGACCTCGGCCCCGTTTCTGCTTATCACACTGGACTGGCTGCTTGTTCCCGTCCTGCGGTTCCAAGCGTGCGTGCAGTACAGAATCGCTGATGCGAGTCGTCATCGCTGCGCCCTTGAGGAGTCGGCCGTCTGATTTGCCGGTATGCCTCGCGCCAGTCAGCAGCAGCTGCAGCCGCCACCGCACAGGAAATGCAGCACGATGCAGCAGATCGTGTTGACTGGCCTGCTGCATGGAGGTGTAGTGTGCCATAGTGTCCAGCAGAGGGTGCATCGGATGCTTTTGGTGCATTGAGACACCCTCTGAAAGACTGGGTCATGCTGTAAGGAGAATGGAGAGGAACTGCATAGATCTTACTTAACTACTCAAAAATCTCAGGCTGAAGCTGAAGTCAGATGAAGTTAAGGTTTGTTTGTGTGATTGCTGAATCTTTTTTGGGGCCTAATAAAGTGCAAAAGGTGACCTTGTACTGGTTCTGTCTAGTCAAGTCAACAGATCAAAGAAGAAGATGATGGATCAAATGCTCCATCTCCCAGGAGTGTTTTTTTCTGTTAGTTTTAGGCAAGAGCCGCTAGTCTGTTTTGGGAAAGGGAACCTTGGTCTTCGGCCCTGCAGGCTCTGCCGACATGGAAGGTTGGGGGTCTTTAAAGACACCCTTTCTTCTTGCCACCAGCTGAAAGTTGATCCCTACCATACAGTGTTTCCAGTTGCAGCATTGTCTCTGCAGGTTCTCTGCAGTACCACCGGTTCTGATATTCTTGTACGTGACGGCCCTCTTGTTCCGTGTTCTCCAGATCACTACACGTACTCGGAATCCCGTGTCCAGAAGGATGGCAACATCATCACCAGCCGTGGACCCGGAACCAGCTTCGAATTTGCCCTGGCTGTCGTGGAGGAGCTTCTAGGAGCCGAGGTGGCTGCCCAGGTTAAAGCCCCATTGGTCCTGAAAGACTGAGCTCTGCTCTGCACTGTGATGCCTGTCGCTTCCCCCAGTGCATCTGCATACAAAGGGCAGCGCCCGAAAATAGTCACAGAGACTTGATATTAATTCAGATGTTAGCACAGAAGGTGTTATGTTGCAGAGCTTTTGCATCTTCCTGTCTTTCTCTTTGCACTTTGTTTCCTGTTATTCTGAAGTGGTGATTAAATTTAAGCTGCCCAATATATGATCCGGTGTCTCATTTTCATGAGATATGTATTGCACTGTACCCTGCATCCTTGATGGGAGAGGGCCAGGTTACTGGTGGAGATCTCGCAAAGTGTGAGCGAATTTGAAACCTCTTAAAGGCTGTCTGTGCTTTTCTACTACAGAAGAATGGAAACCAATGAGAGAGTAACCAGTTTTTCGGTCACTAGAGAAATGCAATGCAATAACTAGACCTCCATTAGTTTTAATGCGTCTTCGGAATTCAGAATGGCAGAGTTCTGATTGTATTGTCTGAATAAGTCATAGGATTGGTGTCATAAAAAGGTGTTTTTGGTGAGGCATCATTACTACTGCTAGCGACTTTATCACACCTCCTCTTCAGAAACTTAAATGATCTAAATAATTATATTCATATTTTTAATTTTTTTTGCAACTAAGGTTGAAAGAACAGTATTCTGTTGTGTGCTCTGACAGTAAGTCAACAAATATACATAATTGTATCATCAAATAATAGTTGTGTATGAGAGCCTGAAATCTCAGCTGTGTGTGAACAGGTCACAGAAAGATGTTTTTTTTTTTTTGGAGAATTACACATCTGCAATAATGGGCGTAACCTTTATACAATCCTAATATTCCCACATTTGGATTATAATTTATGTTTTGAGTTTTTTCTCTTATCAGGGAATGGTTTCCCGCTGCTCACACAGTGGACACAGTTATACTGGTGTCTGATATGTCCCCTGTGGGACCCATCATGGTGCTCCGCATTGGGAAGGGTACCGCTAACCATCTGACAACTTGTAGCTGCAGACAGTGTGGTTTGTTGGCCGTGGGCTAAACACATTAATGTGAAAAGGAGCTGGGGCATCTTGGGGAAGCGTCTGCTTTCAGCAGCTGAGTGGCTGTGGTGTAGCAGAGTGTTTCCACCTTTTGCCTTCGAGCCAAGATCTGTTAAATGCCCTGTGAGCATGGCAAGCCAAATTGTCTTTTATTAGTATAAGGCTTACTTGTCATAACTTAATTCTTACTAGTAAAAATAGCATTCTAACTAGTAAAAATTCATTTTTATTGTAATTGTAGAGATCTGAAATTACACATATCCAAATGTGAATTTCACATCTATGCAATGTAATTATGGAGACCTGTAATTAAATTTTAACTAGTGAAAACTCAATAATGGATGTGTGGACCTGTAATGTGGTGGAAATGTGATTACAGATATCTACAATAGGAGTTCTTACAAGTAAAAAGTGAATTATAGAGCTCTACAAAATAATTTCATTCGAACTTGCAAATAGGGATCAGCTATGAAATTAAATTCTCCTCTTTAGTGGATTACTGTACCAGTAAGAACAATGGAGAAATAACGATATATGTTTTATATTTTAATACTTGGTGTGTAGTGTACATTATATGACTATTTGCAGCGATGTAGAATGTCCAAGTAAATCAATACATAGTTTATTTATCAAAAACAGCTTGTGTGTTATATGGTGTGACATAAACCCCGGACTGCGGCATAGCTCGGTAGGTTGAACGTGTGACTCTTACCTCTCTGGTTGTGGGTTCGAGACTGGCCAGAGGCCCATCTCATCTGTTGTGTGGGTAGTGGTGGACTAATGGTTAGGGCAGTGCACTTATAATCAAAGGAGTGTTGGTTTGAATCCCCCCCAGCAAAGTATCTCTGAAGTACTGCTCCCTGGGTGCTGAATTGGCTACCCCCTGCTATGTCACGTATGGGTTAAATACAGAAGACACATTTCGTTGTAGTGTGTCGACAACTAATCACTTCACATTTTGAATATATGTTTCAGTGTCTATATTCTGAAAAGCTCCATACCGCAACTATGGTTTTGCAGCGACCAATTTTCACAATCACTTAAGTGTCGTTAAGAAAAAGGTAACGTCACAATTTAGCCAATGAGACCGCAGACTGCAGAAAACAGATGGCATTTTCGGCCAATCGTAATGCAGTGACTCTAGGCCAGGCGCGAATTAAACCGCCCCCCGCCAGCGGGCAGCACCGGAGAGACTGTGATTGCGACTTACGGATTGGCGAACACGGGATGGCTTATGCCGCCATAAGCCTATCACATTACTCAGTTTGTAAAATGGGCGGGTCTCTGCGGCGGCGCGTGGTGGCTACGTCGAAGCGGTAAAAAACAAGACTAGAGCTGGCGCGTTGTTGTGGTGCCGTACATCCTCTGTGCTTGTTCCTTACCTGACAAGACGCATTTTAAGAACAGTACTAGCAAAAAGGTAAGTGGAACGCCGCAAGTATTACTAGCTAAACGCACGGGGTATCGGACGATATTCCCCGAATCACGTCTTTCAGAGCTCGCCTGTTGCCTTTAGAGAAGGTGAGGGACTGGGGCGTTTGAGGACGAATTTATCAGGGATAAATGATTATTTACGCGAAACCCATTTCGGGCGAAATAGTAAAGGGCTCATGAAACAGGCTGGTAATTTCGGTCGTCTGAGGGTTGCGTCTTGTAACGTCAGTAACTATGCAGGTTACCGGTTGTTTCCAAGGATTTTTTTTAACGGACGGGGCGGACGTTCACACCACGCGCAATGCGCGGCAGGTGGGCGTCTCATCCATTAATGTTTAGAGGATGTGGTGTTCACGTATTGGGGGGGGGGGCTGGCGTACTGCCGTACTGCCGTACTGCCGTTTTTGTTTCTCCACTTGCTTTGTCTGTGCAGAAATGACACGACGGACCATCGCCTGAAACTTGAAATCGGGCAGTCTTGCCGGTTAAGCCGCTTACCTATGTAACTGTTGTCATGTGGAAGAATGAGGGTTGATAATTAGGGACACTCCCGCCAAGTGCCCTCTGTTCCCCTTGCGTGTGTTACCTTGTAGCTATGTTTTTTATATAGTTATGTGTTCTCCTATATGCCTGCGCCAGGGTTGCCTCCCCCACTGCATTACCAGCAATGCGCAAAGTTTGCTAGAGACCCCCACACGGTACATCCAGCAATGGCAGAAGTAATATGAAAGTGGCATGCAAACTCTGTAAAGAATGAGGCGTGGGTGTGCATGAAGGCTGCATGCCTGTTATGTTTAATGCTATAGTCTGTCGAGTTAATACAAATATGTTGAAACCATGAGAGCAAAAGACCAGAAGCTACAGTCTGTCTGACAGGACTTTTTTTTTTTTTTTTAGCTAATTGATGTCAAATTAGATACGAGATACTGAAAATATTCAACAGGTTGTCCTTGCTCTGGATCTGCAATGCTAGTTTATTAAACTGTTGTAATTTGTACTGTCTGACGTCAGGATATCCCCATGGGCCTGCCCCCATTCATCTTCTACCAGTGCTTTGCTGGGTTTATGAGGACAGTAGGGTCAAACTGTCTGCTTTTTATGGCTCCCTGAGCTGTCTGTGTCTGGAGTGTGATGGTGTTCTTTTCTGGTTTGGCTTTTGAACTGCTTTATACTTGTGTGTTATGTAATGTAACAAGTGTCTTTCATTATTTAATGGATATCAGTGTCTCCTTAGTATTTAAATGTGAAACAATATGTCTCATTAAATGTAGATGTTTCTTTTCCTATATCCCACTTGTTATAGTGTAAATGCTATTACTAATAAGCAGACCTTAATAGTGCCTGGGCTGATAGCAAAGTTGGTCCATTTTATGTTGGTGACAATGTAGGATATTAAAAAATTAAGCTTATGAATAGAAGGAAGCAGAGCAGCATTGTAGTCACGGTCGTGCAGAGATGAGACAGACCTTCAGTTCACTGGTGAGGTCTTCCTCTCAAGCTGACTGTACGTGCTTGTGCTGTTTTTTTTTTTTTTTTTTTATCTTCCCCTCTCTTCTGCCGTTCACACAGCACTTTAGTGACAGGAAGTCGCCATCAGCACCACAGGCGTGAGCCAAGCCTTAGATTGCATGCTCACACTGCTGGAGCTGGCAGTATTTGTCCGCTGCAGATTCAGTTGAAATCTGCCGCCTTTCTTACTAACCTTACTGAAGAGTCCGGAATCCTTAAAAACAAGACTGCAATATTGAGCAGACTTCTATGATGAGGACAGTGCAAATTTTATTTATTTACTTTTAAATAAATAAATAAAATAAGGCATTTGGTCTGGCTGGAACCCAAAGGAAATGTGATGGTCATGTGCAACACCCTAACCATTTTAACACATGTGTGTTGTGTTGAAAATTGTTCTAAGAGGCTGCTGCCTTGCACTTAAGCTGACTCAACTATAGGGTTGCAACTCTATTCATTACATTCGGAGGCTAATAGCAGACCTTTGGGGAGCAATGTGATTTCTCAGTCACCAGCTGGAGGGTATGGCTGCAGCACTTTTCAGTGGCACTGAGCAGGAGCGGGGTGACAATTAAGGAGTGACAGGTGTGTGGAGAACCACTGTGACATCCTCAGTGGCCTTGGGGGAAACGTCTTGCAAGTCAGAAGCAAGAGGGACCTGTCAAGATTGGCCACGGGCATGTCGAGGTCACAACACATTTTTGGCCGTATTTGAATTTTAGTGGACCGACTTACTATGTTTGCAGGTTATGTTGTACATCTGTTACAGATTTTTCTTTTTTATTCATTATTTTGGTTTATTAAATAATTATATTTTCCGGTTTGCAGCACTTATCTACTGGACGGTATTCGAACATACTTGGGAAGCTGTTACTTTTTTTTCTGATGTGTCTGTTGTGATTGTTGGTTGTTTCTGTTGGTTCTGTGTCCTGCAGAGTTTGCGTAGTATGGCCTCGGGCATGACCTTTCTCGCAGACAAGTGTAGAGGCGTTTGAGTTTTCCATCGGCCATAAATAGAAGAGATGACCGCAATGTCTAGCTTTTTGAGCGGTCCTTGTGTGGGATGATACTGCTCTAGCAGATTTGGAAAGTTATACGATTCATGCAATCTAGTACGTATAAGTACTTAACCCTTGTATACATAGGAATCTCAGTAAATGCTATTACTACCTTGAATCTATAGTGACCTGGAATATAAAAATAACCATTACTGAAACTGTAAACATTTACTGAATACCTCTTCCCTGAACACTAAGAACAGTTACTAAACAAATTCAGCTTTTTACACCTTATTAAACACCTCTCCAAGGTTTCCCCTCACCCTGTGTCTTGCACTCTCATTTGTTGTAGCTCATTGCCACATTCATTGCCAGTCACAATCGGGTCACAACACTTTTCACACGACAAGATTTAGAGTTGGCAAAAGGTCCAGATATTTAACCTGCTAGATATCTGATGGGCGTTGTTCACAAATAGCGATCGAGTGCAGATTTGCCAGTGTCGAGTTAACACCGATTTGCCTCTGATCTGGGGGTTTTGTCTGCAGTCTCCAAAAACTGTTGTCGAGCGGAAAATTGGGGCTAAAATCGTGTAGTGTGAACTTAAGTGGCAGGGAAACGTGGTATGGTCCATAATGAGCCACCACACAAACACAATCCCGATTACCACTTGGGAAAATTCCCTGGTCTAGAAAAATTTATGACTGGATAAAGCTGGGCAATATAAACGATGTATCGACTTTCCATCATATAAAATTTAAACAACAAGAAAATGAGAAACTTTGATAAACTGTCAATAAAGAACAATTATTGATAGCACGCATCAGCCTATCACATCACAGAAACAGACATAATTCCAACCAGTCAAGAGATGTAATGAGACGTATAAACAAAAAGGAAAAAAATCTGTTATACTGATCATCCACTTATAGTGATCAATTTCACCCAGACAGACGTGATCGCTTATAAGCGGATTCCACTGTATTAGTTTTGCCATTGTTTCCATTATTGCAGTGTTGTAGTATTAGTAGGTTCATTAAATTTTGTTTTAATAACATTGATGAGGAAATGCTGAAAAAGAATAAGCATTTTATTCTATGAGGACTGTCTTCTGGAATGAAGAATGTGATAAATTCCTGAAAGTCAACATATCCGAGGCTGTCAGCTGGCCACCAATATCATGTTCACTAATGTTAACACACTAGTGTTCATATCACTAATGTTAGTTGTTCACAACATATAAAATATAACAAAGTGTTTTTTGGCATTTGATTGAATGAATAAATTGCAATTTAAGTTACCATACCATGAAAAGATGAAATTGTTGCCCTGCCCAGGGTTGTTCCCTGCCCTGCACCCATAGCCTCTGGGATAGGCTCTGGACCCTCTATGACCCTGAATAGTATAAGCAGTCACAAAAGATGGATGGATGGTTGAGAAACACAACTGAATCTTGCACCACCCTTATTCTCGATTTCTGTTGTTTTTTGTGTAGAGCATCAGTGCTGTCATAAATTCTGCAAAGAAGAAATCCCTGAGTGTACTAATGATAAAATGATCAAACGTGCTTAAAAGCAAAGGAACAGATGCTGCTGAGTAATTCTTTTGGTTTGCTGAGCACTGCTGGGTTTTAAGAAGGCTCGACACAAATAAATTACATTTGCTTGCAAAGGTTTCAGAAGGGTTGTATGCTTGTTGTTCAGAAGTGTGACCATTTGTTTGTTAGGGGCAGGAAGTATCAGGGTGAGTTCAGGATGTCCTTTCTTTTAGGGGCATTTTTATATTTGCACTATGGCTGTACTTCTGTAATTGCGTGCTTTGCACGACTGTCGTAGGAAATCATAGTGGTCAGACACACGGGTAGATCTTGCATGAAGCTTAGGGTCAGGTTGTAAATGAGGAGACAATATTTCCTGGTGAACTCCTGCACCGTTCAGCTAAAGAGCCTTTTTTAATTTTTAAAACTTGTGGTTAAACCGCTGTGGTGATCCGTAATGATTTGTGGTACCGTTATGCCTTGAGTCAGCCTTAGAAAACTGAAGTGTTTGTGTAGGCCTGGACTGACACATAGCTGACTTTGGGTAATTCCATTTCTTTCAGTATTGGCTGCAACATAGTTGCAATCGTGGGTGTATATCTAAATGCACTTGATTCACATGCCTGTTTTATGCATGTAAATGAGGCTCTGCAGAACACAAGATGGTATCCTTTAACGACAGGTACTTCTTTATATTTATTTTTCCACTCTTCACATCGACCCAGGAAGGACTTTATTTTCCATTAACCACCAGTCTTTTGATATAGTGCTTTTCTTAGAAACATCATTTCTCACTGAAAAGGGGGTGACAGTGTAGCTGTGCTTGGCACGAACTGTCGACCTTTTCACAGCTGCACCCTTGTGATTACAGCAGTCTAGCTGCTGTATTTACTGTAAGGTGAGGAGGCAGGTGGGCTGTGCTTAGAGAACAGACCCTGTTCACTGAATGTGATCATTTTTAACGGTTTAATAGTCGAAAGTACAAACTAAGGCAGACGTTCCCAAACTGGTGGGGTGCGCCTGCTAGGGGGGCATGAATTTACCACAAAAGGGGGGTGTCCTGACGGCTGATCCAATGTTAATTTCATTGATGAAAACCATGATGAAAATTCTTTGTCAGCAATGATTGTTTCCTTGACAGTAATAAAGGAGATGTACTGATGTCAACAATTTAAAATTAACAGGGAGCAATGAATTTCAGTAGATCTAATCAGAAGTAGTATCTTTAGAGTTAATTGTAGTTGCACTGGATAATGTTGCTCTACCCGGCTTCAAATGCATGCATCTGTTTGACAAGTAGAAACCATGCAGCTTTGTGAAGTCTGTCTGTGAACTGGTGTGGCATTATGCCTGTGCCACAGTCTGCTTCAGGTGGGGAAAATGTACTGACATGTATACAAGTTTTATGTTTGGTGCAAAAGAAAGTAGGCAGTAACAGGTAAAAATGCCACAAACAGTAAAGTGCTTTTATGGAATAAATAAAAAAATACTTTCTTTTTAAATGTTGGAAAATTTCGCTGCCTTTGAAATTCACTACCATGTACTGAACTGTGTAGAAATGAGCACAACCCAGTTTATTTTCTCTAGTCTGATACTTGTTTATATTTTTGAGAGGGGACACTTCGATTTTCAAGTTCTTGGTGCTGGTGTTTTTTTCTTCTTATGATAAAGTTCAAATAAAGGCATTTAGATTTAGTGCAGTGTTTCATATTACAGCCTTTGCATCCATTAAGTATGTGTCCTTAAAGACTACATTTTCAAACTTAACATGCCATAATCACAGCTTTACAGATATTTCTTTCAGGATGAAGGATAGAGGGAGACTGGGGGGCCTAGCAGAAAAAGTTAGAGAACCGCTGAACTGGGCATCTGAATTAAAGACTCATAGTCACACAGACTGAAATGTTGGGGGTGGTTTGTGGCTTAGTGGGTTAAGGATGCTTAAATTCAATGGCATTGTGGTAACATTATTGGATGTTTGAGCAAGGCCTTTAATCTCAGTTGCTCCAGGGACTGGCTAACTGTACCTTCTCAATTGTATATTGCTTTGGATTAAATAATTGTCAGTATAAATGCTATTAGTGCTGGCTATTGGCACAGGTGCCCTGATTCGCTTCAGTTCCGATTCACAAGCTAACTATTTGATCCAATCCTGTTCAACTTGATTTCAATTTGATATCATTCCAACAGGAATGAGATTTGAAATACTATGTAGCAGCTTTCCATATTTGAAGAGGCGTTTTAAATAGCTCTAAGTGGAACACTATGCAGTCTTACTGGAAACATTGTGAAAATCACTAAAGAAAGGCCAAAGGCTTGTATAACAATCTTTTTTATTTGAGGGACATATGGATATACTTCCTTAAAAACAAAACTAACCTGTTTCTTTCAAAGCAATAATGGAAAATACAAATGGCCAAGTCTAAAACTCACATGCCATGTTTCAGAACAACTTTAACTTAAAGATATGTGCCAAAACATAAATTAGAATCTTTTTATTTGAGGAACATATGGGTATTGGTTATGGCTGGGTCCAGACCTCACAATTCAATTCACAAGTGCCCGATTTGATTCCATTTAGTCTCTATTCAATCTGCATTTATGACTTTCTCTAATGTGTGATCAAACCAGACCTGTTGTAAAAAACAACAGGCACAGCATGCTAGCATTAACTTTGCAAAGCAAGATAATTGTTTAAGATACCATTACATGACAAAAATAAGATGATAAATATGTAATAATAAGAATGAAATTTATTCTTGTACTTACCTGTGAATATTTTGTCCACACTTTTCCCTCTGCAGTTATACTTTCTTACCTAGCCAGAAATAAACTGTTCCTGCAGAGTTTTAGTAACTTTCATTTGCTTCAGTATTATCCATGACATTTGAAAAAACAACAATATTCTCATAACTGACAGCAGGTCATATCTAATAATATCTGTTTTCTCTTTATGTTTGCTTTTATTTTGTTTTGTTTATTTTTGTATTATATAATGTTTTTTCACGTCACCATAAGCAGTTTACTGAAAATGACTGGTGTGAGAATCAAGCCCAACTTGACATGAAATTGCTTGCATTCACGTGCTTGGAGTATTCCATTACCATTTACTGACAAGGCACCAAGATGGCGGTGCAAGGCAGTTGCGCAATACTATTGCAACTTTCCTATAGGTGAAAGAGAAAGTAGTACCACCAATACAATAAGAGGACCAGTACAGGTAAAATTTAGCAAAATATTTTCAAAGTCACGCGGAAGGGACAAAAATTAACTAGATCGACCTTGGAATTTTGTGAATCGTTATTGAATTAGCAAAACCAGGATTGAGATTAATCATAAAATTTATTAGGGCTGACACTAATAACTATTTTTCTATGGATTAAGCTATGAAATATTTTACCGATTGGTCGATTTAATGTAAACGATTAATTTTCCTACAGACAATAAAATAGACTGTTTGTTTATTTTAAGTTAATTTTATTTTAAAAACAACAAACTCTGTTATTGCAGGGCTTTGATAATGTATGCCGGGTTTTCGGCACTATACGGACATTATTCTCGCCCACAACTTGATAAGCAAATTAGTAGTATGCCTAAAATATTAATGAGATGCGTATTGTGATGCTCAGAAGTTAGTAATCTGTATAAATTTTGCATATCCTTATGCTTATTAAATTCGGTTAGAGTAGCACGCCACATGTGACTGTTTGGTAAAACACGGAAGCAATAAGCACTGAAGTCGCGGTGAAGAAAAGGACAGCTCAGCAGACACAACATCTTTTAAAAGAGGAGATATTGTGGATAAACAAGGTAAAGACTTGGTGGTGGTGTAGCGCTGCTTTTTGCTGTTTAAAGTCCGACACTTTTCATTTGTTTATATAGTTTCATTTTTATTTCAGCTCACAAATTTTCTTTTATTTAGTATCAGTTTTAGTTTATGATAGCAACACTGGTCCCAACAAGCCCAATGTGCACGAACCCATACTGGCAATGTCAATCCACATAGAATAAGACTAGATTTTAGCCTAAACATTTTCTGAAACGCTTATTTAGTGGAGATTTTAAGGTAGCAGGCAGACAACTTATGGCTTTTTAATGATGAGTCTATTTAGCAGCTACAAGGACAAAAGATATTAAAAAGGTCTCTGTACTAATGGTAATTTAATAAACATGAATAAACAACGCTTGCGGTGTTTTTTTCAGTCCAGAATAGCGGCTATGTGTCTTTTCTTTAGGCGCTCGTGCATAGCGTTAGTGCCTGTGTAGTTTCCACCAGACTTTTCAAAGTGTAAAACCACCTTTTTGTTTTCTGATAATCTGAACTACTCCCACAATGATGTAGTGATATTAAAGGAAAACATTTGTATAATGAATTGAGGTGTTTTAGAAATCATAATGGTAATTTCATTAAAATAATAAAAAAAAAGATGCGTCGGTTTAAAATATTTATCGCGACGCTCTTTCTGAATCGACGTCATCGACTATGTCGACTAACCGCGGCAGTCCTAAAATTGCTATTTTTTTTGCACGCATGTTATCAGCCTCTAAAGCGGTGACTGTCCAGAGATTGCCCTGCATTTCTCAGGCTGCTCTTATGCTGCCTGGTTTGTAACTGTAACAGATGAAGGTTCTTAGTGTTTCAAACCTGCACCATAACAGGCTTTTGAGAAATCTCCTGTTAAAAAATATGATGTAGGTAGGATCGGTCCCTCTAATGGATGCTGGCAGGAAACAAATTTCTATTTTGGGAGATATAAATTGGAGAGTGATTACAAATGGTTTCTGAAAGCATTTTCAGCTAGATGGTTTAAGGAAGGGAAGAGTGGATTCATGGTCAGCTTGTCCACTTTTCTTCACAATAGCTTATGATCAGCAGAATTGCAAGGTGCATGTATGAAGATCTCTTTCAGTATAGCAGACTCTCTGGAGCACTGTGGACAGTGATGGAGAACGTCAGCTTCAAACTACTACTCCGGTTATTACTAATAAGATTTGACCAAGTATGTTGTGACCACCTCTAATTTGCTTATTTGATGATTACTGTCATACCATTCATGATGTACCCCTACCTTGTGTCCTGTTCTGCCAAGTTCAGATAAGTGGTTGAAAGATGAACTTATGGGTGGACGTGTTAAGATTAATTGATGAGGACCTTGGGTCTGTGCATGTAGATCTGAATCTGAAATCGGAATGAAGCTTCTTATTTCCCAATGCCACCCTGCCTTGTTCTGGTTGATCAGTGCAGGCTTTGGTCTTGAGGTGAACTTGACCTTTTTCCTCCTTCAAATGGAACGAAATGAGGCATGAATATATATCAGTCACTCGATTGTATCAGGTTGCATTATGTTGTGGAAATTGGAATCTTTGGTTCCTGCATGACGCGTAGTGACACTTTAATGACGCATAGGTAATGGCCTTATTACTTGTGCCCCATGTGCATACTGAATGGTATGGTCTTGTTTGTTACTAGAACATATACACATAGAGAACCCAGTCTGCAGTAACCTGCCATAATTTTCACTTCTTTCTACTGAAGAGGTTTGGAGGATCAAACCAGCTTTTGGGCTGTGTGTTTAACTATTTATGACCAGTTTTATGAGATGATCAAGTAGTTTACCAGCCAACATTTACTTTTACTTAGCAGATACTTTTGTCCAAATTGAGGTACAGGTAAGGAAAATAGAACATTACAGACATATATGCTGTCAAGGAGTCAACTAGGAGCTTCCAATGAATGCCCAGCTACAAGTGCACTATTTAATACTTATAGTGACGGAACAAACCTGCAAGCACCAGTTACATGATGCCTGTGTGTTCAGAAGTTGCAGCAGTACTACAAAAACAGAGCGATGTGAAACAAAGCCATTTCAGCCTGCATAACATCTCAGTACTGTCTGCGTATCTCACTTCTTTGTCAATTATCTGTCTCAGTCAATCTCAATTTAGAGGCTAGAGCTAAATTGACCCTTTTTAGCCTGTTAGCTAAGATGAAAAAACAAACCTTGTATATCATTTGACAGCAAAAATATTGTACTTATGTCACATGCTAAACACATCGTACATAGATGGGTCGGCTACACTGTCAAATAAATAGATCGCGCACCAGGGCTGATGAGGTACAATTGGTTCCAAAAATAGTTGTTCTTTGAATGTGTGGAAATGGTTTGTATTTCCAACATCTGACACGGACCAACGTACTGTAATTTGCAGACTTTGCAAAGATACCGTTCGTACAATAGGTGACAGCACAACCAATCTTTTTGACCACCTGACAAGTTAGCACCCCAAACACACGCAATGTCTGGCTATGTGACTATATGCGACCACATCATCCTTGACCACAGCGTCTTTCACGCATTCTGAAGTAACCAAACGGAAGCAAACACTTACTGATGCAGAAAATCTAGATCTTACATTTATATTTTAATAAGTTTATTTATCCACTATTTGTTTGTATTTGTTGTAAACTGGTTCTGAAGTGTGCAGTTATTGACTAAAGTGATATGTTCATTTGTACATTAAAAAAAGTACAAAGCAATTTTCTATAATGAGTCAATTTTTTTTATATATACAGTAATAATGAAGCTTATTATAATGCTCCATGCAGTGTTTCTTGCAAGGTGAGACTTGCTGGTTATGTGTTAAATCTTTAATGATATGACATTTTGTTTTTATCGTCCACTCTACTCAGTTTCCATCCACAGTCATGCCCCCACCCCTCTCTTTCCCTCCCCCCACTAATGTTGCATGATAGGTAGTGTTTGCAGGTTCCTGGTATTTAAGGCAGAACTGGTTTAGTCCTGCATTTTTTTTTCTTCTTCTCTTCCATTTTACTAAGTAAGGGTCTATGATCTGACCAAAGTATTCAGCACATTTTACACTGAGGCAGGTTGGCGTGGACTTTATCATCATGATCTCTCCCACATGTGCTCTGAGGCCGTGGCCATGCTCCCTCAGGAGTTTGTGCCATAGTGTGTTTAGAATAAGTGCGTTAATGTGTAAGGCGAGTCTGAACACTGCTAGAGGCCAGTGAATGCACTTGAATGCCCAGCTGGTGAAAAGACAGGCAGACGCAGGTGGTGCCTACTGACCTTTGGCGGTCTAACTGTGCCTCTTGGCTTGCCCTGGCTACTATTGTGGCTCATGGTGGAGAAGAAAGTGAAAGAGCATCCATCCGTTGCATTAATCTGCATCTAGATTGATTGTGGGAAACCCTGGATGTATGTACTTGTGCGGTGGAAGTGACTGAGGTTGTTTTGGAAAGACCTCGATTTAAGGTCTGTGAGTGACTTAATTTGCATAGTAAATGACCACAATGTGCATCTACACTTCAGCATTCAGCACTGATTCTTGGTCGATGGCCTTCAGTTTAATCTTCTGCCATCCTTTTCATAAAAAGTGCCATATCAATCAGGAAGCCTGATTGGTCACATTAATAGTTTTCTTTTTTTACCGGTGGATTTACCCTTTCATGACACTACCCCAGATAATGCAGCTAAAATAAACTAGTTTGCTACTGTGTTCCGAATGGAGGTGTAAAGTCCCAATAACAGATAACTATACTCTGTGGTCAGATCTGCCTCTGAAAAGCCCAGTTGTGGCCATTTCTGGAACAGCTGTCTTATTATCTCCAGGAAATATTCTGGCACTGACTGACTCTTTTGGTTGCTGCAATCACTAGATTAATCGTTGCGGTCACCGGAAAGGGTATGGGAGTGGAATTAACTGCAGTGCCCTGAAATGACTCGCTCCCCCCAGAGAAACTTTGTAGCAGATGGCTCACACACTGTAAGAGAATGCTAAAGTTTGATGATGATATGGGACATTATACTGTGGCACATGCAGATATTTTTCATTTCAAAACTTCATTTGTTAATCAAAAAAATGTGTTTTACAGGATGGTATTTGTTCTCCACATAACTTGCACATATCACTGTTCTGTTCAGCCAGCTTTGATAAATGAATCTCAGCAGTGTTCCCTTTGGGTGGTGGGGGGGGTCTCTGTTTTGTTTTATTGGTGTGTCTCTGGCCTATTTGTGTCTCTTGTCAGTGCAAGCAGAAGGCCGATGAACATGGGTGGACAAGCATGAAATGTGACCTGCGGAGTCTGTCGTGGCGGCCTCAGTGAGCGCCCTGTCAGAACCTGTAAAGCCTTATCATAGAAATGGTAGTGCAGTTGAGGCCTGTATTCTAGCCTGGCGCCAAGGTGCACTGCTGCAGTAAGACTTTTGGGAGGACACGGGTTGGGGAAGGCTCTCTCTTCTGCCTGTTTGTTGAGGTGCTGCGGTGGAGGTGATGCTAATGCAGCTGGTAGAGAGATGGGCGATTTACAATCTCATCAGATTGTAAATGGTGGCGCAATTAGTCGTTCTGTTCCATAGTGTTCAGGGTGCATCTAGCACTTCGGGCTTATTTAAAAACAAAAAAAGTGTGGGCCCTTATTTTTCATCAGTGTGGTAATTTATCCATGCGCTGATAAACCATGAGAGCAAATGACATTGAATCTGGAACCCAGCTGCATTTCAGAGGCAGAGCAGTGCGATAAGAATGGTTTACGGTGGCTGGTAGTGCTGAGAGGACAATGCAAGTTCTGCTGCTCTCCCCACGCACTGCATTTTCATGGTCTCACGAGCACTGCTTTTGAATTCAACAATGCTGTTTTTAACCAGCAGCTGAACAGCCTGAATGAATCACATCATCAGAGTAGGTGAGTTCCACCTGAGAAATAAAGCACATCCAATTTGGAGCTAGAGATCAGTCTCCTCTTCTAATTCACTGAAGAATCTTATCCCATTTTATTCTGAAGCTGGCCAGTAAGTTTAGTTAGTGAGTTTGCCTCTTGCGATTGTCCTAGCCATCTCTCTACTTCCTCCTGAAGTCTAGAATTAGTACAGTGGTTCGGCAGTGCTCATCTTATCCCTTGGTTGTTAATTGGCCTTTAGTTGGTGAGCTGTTCTTTTTAACGTCTGCCTGAGTAAACCAGAAATAATCCTACTTGGTATGATCCTAGCCATTGTGAAGACCTAGTGAGCAAGATGTTGGAGGAAAAGTGAACGAGGATAAATTCTTTTTTTTTTATTTATTATCTTTATCAAAATAGTCCCAAGTCAGTTAATCGTGGTACAAGTTAGTCCTTTCTTTTTAAGTGGCCATCAGTGTTACCCAATACGAGCATCTTCAGCATGGTCAGGTTCATTCGTTCTCATGGCAGTGTTTTTCTTGCCCCCCCCCCCCATTAAGGCTTAGTGTTCATGCTTCAATTGGCAGCTCTGTTATGCACATAAAATTACTGAAAGACCATTAATGCCAAGGCAAAAGTGTTTAAGCAACTATACATTTAATCATATTCACTCTCAAATGATGGATGATTATAAATTGCTGAATCATTATGAGCAAGAAATGATTTATAATTCTTTATTTATGGTTTCTTACATGGCACAGAGGCACATAGCAGGACCTGCTACTTCAGGGTGGTGTATTTCCTGCATGTACTCCTCCATCTGGTATGCCTTTCCACCTACGTGTGGTGAAATTCTGAATGGATTTTCATTTGTGACCGTCTTCAGTATGTCAAAAAAAAAAATCAAGGCTGAAAAACAATAGTGTTCCTCCATATACACATTAGGAGAGGCTTACCTCCCTGTCCTTGAACATCAATGAACGGTGACATCAAGTGTGACTTCCCCCACAGGCAGGTGATGGGAGCCCTCTCATGCCACAGCATGTCCTGACGAGTGACGAGTTACTAACTCTGACTGTGCATGTTATTGTACTGTGATATCTTTACCCCCTCATCATCCTCACAGAAAGCTTGGGCTTCCAGTGAGAAAGGCATTCCATCAGACTGGAATAAACTGCTTACCCAGTGATTTTAATGAATATCCACTGTATACACTTCTTGGAATATTTTTGTGTGTAGAAATGGCCACCCTGCTAACAGGATGTATTACTTGGGCCCATGAAATGAGGTGTGCTCTTGGAGCTACTAGACCATGAGGTGGCTTTTTCTGCTGTCAGACTCCTCAGAGGGCGACTTTACTATTTATTGCCTGTGACATTATGGCGTGTTTATTAAAACTGTTCTGATATCTGTTCATGAATGGTAAGACAATCTGATATCTTTTTATGATATCCTCTGCTATGAGCATACTTTTTATAATAAAGTAAAGTCACATTAGTTTATATTTGTCCAAGGCCCCTTCTAACATGGCTATCCTAAAGCGTATCATCTAGCAACAGTGGGGGAGGGGGGGACGACGACATAACGTCATATATTCAGTGTGGTTATTTGTTTTTGACTCATTATGCCTGTTGGGCTTATTTTGACATAATTGCACAGTGACCTCATTACAATAAAAATGTTGCCCTGCAAACGGCTTTAATTAGATGCTGTTTGCTTTGTGTAATTCACCATTAATCGCAAGTCTGTCTGAAGTAATGTCTACTGTACATAAGAAATCCATAAAATCCATTATGTAAATGCATTTTTCTAGATCTTTTTGGTTCACGTGTGTGGCTTATGATTATTTTTAAAGCTTACTGATACCTCTAGTTTTACATGAAAATGGATAGGTCTTCAGTTAAGTCATTTCCATGCGGAATCATGTTAAAAGCCATAGTGCCATAATGTTTATTGTTTTGTTGCCTAGCAGTTGTTCTTAGTCAGACAGACTTTAACTGCTTAGCTTTTTGCTGCACCTATTTTTAGCAAGGATGTAAATCTCTTAAGCAGTTTCAGCCATCAGCATAGCTTCTTCCTTGAACAACAACAGTTTTGTCGTGGAGATTGGATGTGAGTTCGTTCTTCCAATGACTGGTGGATTTTGCGACCCTCATCAACATTTCCACCATTGGAGGGCACTCTTTGTGATTTTTTTATTCGGGGGGAGGTTGGTAAAGCTCTGGCTCCCTTTGGGCCCCCTGTGGCATCATGGCAGATGGTCTTTGGCACTGTGAGCCTTTATGCCTGCAGGAGATCTCTTTAACTGTTCATGTGATCACATGGTAGGTGGGACCCCGAATCTGTGACGTACTGCTGCCGCTTGGCCTTTTCCCCGCTTTCTGCAGCGCTGTGGCAAACTTGCAGCGTCAGGTTTTGAGTGCCGCTGGAGGTTATTTATCTGTTTATTTGTGCTGCAGTAATTGTGCAGCATCATTCCCTGGTGTTTGAGAAATCCCTCTCCAATGGATGTTTTCCCCCTATATGGTGAAAAAGAGCGGTTCTTATTTTTTTTCTCTTTCATTAAATTAAAAATTAGGGAAACATCCCCTTCTTCCCCTGCCTTTGCTCCATTTCTTCCTTCTTGATCTCTGTCTCCCTCTGTGTGCATTTTTCAGTCGTCTTTTTCCCCTCTGCATGGTTACTCAGCCACTGACGCAAAGAAAAGAGGCATGTGTATTTGTGTGCATGATTTTGTGTGTGTGTGTGTGTGTGTGTGTGTGTGTGTGTGTGAGTGTGTGTTGGGGGGTGCTGCTTTTTATGCATCTGCACTGCTCAGTGATTTTGACTTACTTCCCGGGTTTTCTTTCTCCCTCTGCCTCTCTCTCTCTCTCTCTCTCTCTCTCTCTCTCTCTCTCTCTGTCTGTCTCTCTCTCTCTCTCTCTCTGTCTCTCTCTCTCTGTCTCTCACACAAACCCACCCTCTCCCTCTTTTCCTCTTTCATACACTCACGCACATGCTTATCGGTAGTGGTGCACAGTCAGGCAGACACAGGGACTCAGGACCGCGGCAGGTACAGGCTGGACACCCTGGGCACCGTCCCTGTGCCTCACTCCCCTTCTGCTCTCCTCTCCTTCTCTTCTGCTCAGACATATCACGGGGAGTGCACCCCCCTCCCTTCCCACACCCGGCCTTTTCCTCATCCTCCTGTGCTCTCTGCCTGCCGGGATCGCCGCTGCAGTTGTTGCCGACGGACAGAAGTGGGTACTATGGCATGGTCTGCAAGTCTTGGGTTGCTATTCTGCTGCCTTTTCCTGCCTGTCCCTGCCTTTGTGTGTGTGTGTGT
>JAODLD010000136.1:22933998-22960721 GCA_026781065.1 Mormyrops boulengeri | reverse complement strand
ATGGCATGGTCTGCAAGTCTTGGGTTGCTATTCTGCTGCCTTTTCCTGCCTGTCCCTGCCTTTGTGTGTGTGTGTGTGTGCCTGCCGAGACCGTGGAGTGCAGAGAGCCATTGCGGTTCAGCCTTCTTTCCTTGGTGCTCCTGTCTCTTACTGTGGTTCTCTCCTCCTCCTCCTGCTACTTGTGCCGCCCCTGCTGCCGTTACTGCTGCTGCTGTTGCTGCTTCTGCATAGCAAGGTCTCTCCGTATGCCGTATTGTAGGGGTGCTCCCTCTGCCTGCCTGCCTCTTGCTGCATCCGTCATGTTTAATGCATGCTCCGTTCACGCAGATTACTGCGTGGTAAGTAGAGGAGATGATTGGGGGGGAATGCCAGCCGCGAGCTACTCAGGGTCTGATCTGTATGTGCAGAAAGGCACCGTGAGACCAGAGTGCCCGTTTTCACTGCCCGCCATCAGCATGCCCATCTGTTGCGGGCAGCACTGGCTCTGTTTCCGGTAGCAGCAGCATATGGCGTTTGCTCGGCCTGGACGGCAGTTGTCGGGGTGTCTCTCTGTGTGCTTGCATGTGTGTTTACTGTCGTTTCCATTCGGACCTGTGTAGTGGATGTCTTGCTCCCAACTGGACTGGGCTTCAAGCCAAGATTGCAAGCTTGCTGAAATTTTATTGCAGTGGTCTGGTGCAGTGATTAGCTGTGCTATATGGTGGAATTTGGGCTGCGTGTGGTATCTTTAAAAGACCGGACCCTCAACTCGCACTTGCTTGCTGTTTTGTTCATATGTGGTTCTGGTGTGAAATTTATCCACTGTATTCACACAATGAGCAACGTGTGGTGTTTTGCAAGGGTTTCTTTTGGAATTGAAGAAAGTTGATTTGTGCAAAGGCTCAGTATATTTTTTTTAAAAAATATTTTAAACCAGTGTATGGTGTTAACTTGTCGTGGTAAATGCTAGTATGCATTTCAGTCAAGTGACCCAGAATTCTCATGCCATGATTCCTTAGTTCTGATACTTGTAAAGGGTGCTTTTTGCAAGGCAAATTGTAAATCCTTAAAATGCTGTATTGTTCAGAAAAGAAACCTGAGACCTAAATTTGTAGACCTATTAAAGTTGTATTAAATTATATTATCTGCTGATTCTCCATGAATATGGATTCCTGGCTGCAGTGTTTGGGAATTGGTGTATCTGATATGACACTGTACTTTGACAAGTATTGATGCATTATGGGTGTTTGCACCAGAGCAGTGCCTTCAATGGGGACTGAATAGTACCTTTTGTGCTGCTTTGCCAGCGAACAAAGTTTCAGATTTCTGGAATATGTGTAGAGTACTTGTTTCTCTTCTACTTTAAGACATCTGTGATAATGAAGTGTTTATTATTAGCTTTCATTGAATTTTATGTCCTCTGAATGACTGTTCCTGTATGTAGCTTTCTGCAGCTCTCCCCTGAGACCCGTAAGGTATTACTTTGCTGCAGCTCAGGTCCAACCAATCGTGCAAGTCAGGAGGTGGAGCCCCACTCTGCCCGCAGGAGGGCGCCTCATCCTTTCTCAGGGGGTCCGCCAGCGTGTGGCTGCAGCCCTACCTACCAACCCCTCCCACCATCCCAGACACCGGAGGCCGTCTTTGGCTTCATGTCCAGGTGCAGGCCACTGTCTCAAAGCATCGGCTGTGTGAGAGAGGTGTTCGTAAGCAGGTCATGGCCGTTGGCGGGGTGCCCATTCCCTGCCTGCAGTTTCACACTTCTGCAACATCTTTGTACTGGCATCCTCTTTGCTGGTGGCACTGAGCTCATGTAACTGCTTTTAAACAGTCCAGGGAGATCCTGGACTGGTGTTACAAAATCATGTCTCTGCACCCTGAATGGTTCTGATCTGTCTGCTTTTGAAACTTTCACACATGTAGAAAGGACTTCTTTGATTTCCTCTGGCCATGCGGTAACCGTGACCTTTTGAAAAATATATTTATACACATCTGCCATATGCAGAGATTTTTCCCTGAGAGACCGCGATTCTTACAAGTCTGGGCTTAATGTCATTAAGATTGCTGTCTGACAGGCCTGTGGTCCTTCATTCCTGAGTGGTGTGGGACTTGTATCAGATTGGCTTAGAACTGATGGGTTTGCATCCACAGCCTGCAGAAAGGCCTGGCCTGAGCTTTATGATTGGAAGCTTGTAACACTGGTCAGGAAATTCATAAGGTCATATGTTGCTTTGATTTAATTTCTAAGCCCTCTCTTTCATATGCACACACAAACACATGCTTGGGTTTATATGAATCTTAGATCATAATGTAGTATCTGTTATTTATTTATAGTAATTCCTAGTAAATCTATTGCCAAATGCGGATTAAAATGACAAATCCAACACATGCCACTGGTAGAATATTCATGTCTTTGTTTTTTTTCCTTTCGTGTTTTCATTTTTCGTTTTCCTCCACTTCAGTTTATCCGGTTAATGGTTATCCAGGCCAGTATTAGTAATGTTAATTTTTCACATTAAGGATCCACGTGGGAAGTCATGCCTGCCTCCCCGCTCCCTTTTCTGAGGGACCTGGTTCTGCAGGGCAAGGTTGGATGGAGGGAAGTGCAGGTTTCTGGGCCAGTCTAGTGGGAGGCCCCTAGAGCCTCAAGTGCTGCCACTCACACCCAGCGGGCGGCAGTGGGAACGCAGTGCTAGGAACAGATGCCTTTGCCAGTTCGCCATGTGTTTGTTTCCTCCATTACGTTGGTAACGGGGGAAGCCCTCCCCCCCAGCCTCCTGTCGTCTGTGATGGTGTCTGTAGTGTCCGACACAGAGCCCAGAGGGAGTGAGGACTGGGCGTTTGTCATTCGCCACACAGAGCCGTGCTGCGTGAGTCTCACTCCCATTCAGACCTGCATTTTGGTGCAGAGGGGCTGAGGAGTTCCATGTCTTTGTATGTTACTGGGGGGGGCGTAGGCAAGAGAAAAAGAGTGAGAGAAAGGGAGGGTGGGTGTAGAGAAATGACACACCACCTTTATTGCTGAGTAAAGCTTGCAGCTTGCTGCTCTGCAGCTGGTAACGGACCAATCACGGTGTGGCTGTCTAACCAGATTAGCCAATAGGATGCGAGGGCTGTCTGTTGCAGTGTGTGGAGGGAA
This sequence comes from Mormyrops boulengeri, assembly GCA_026781065.1. Lineage (NCBI taxonomy): Eukaryota > Metazoa > Chordata > Actinopteri > Osteoglossiformes > Mormyridae > Mormyrops > Mormyrops boulengeri. Next base: position 22,957,606 of record JAODLD010000136.1, on the reverse strand, counting down.
AGCCTCTTGCAAGATGCGCCTGCACACACAGACACATATACAGACACCTACCCACTTGTCTACTTTTACTTACTGATAAATACACAGAGGCCCTGTCTTGTATGTATCAGTTCATACAAGCTTTTCTCATATGCTGTTTACTAGCTGTAACCGTGGAAACTGTAGGTAGCTTGGCATATGATTCATTTAAATACAAAAGATTGTTTTGTTCAGTGTTCTCGTTACATAGGCAAGCTGCAGGTGCGGCCTCTTCCAGAACTGTATAATAGAGGCACCCGCGTACAGAGGAGACCCCAGAAAGACTGGCTGAGTCACTTGTGTGGATGTGTGGAATTGCACAGATGGTTTGCGGGTCACATTTTTCGCGTGCGGTTTTATAAATACACAGGCGCCTCCTGGAGGCGAGATGTAAGGCTAGGGATGTAAGATGACAGCAATGTAAGGCTAGGGGTTAATGCCTGAGGCTAAGCATACAAAGCCTACGGAGGCCTATTATAACTGCCTTGTTTATTCAAGATTGGAGAACTTGCTTCAGGACTGGTTGGTTTTTGGGTGCCGTTACAGTCAGGGCTGTTGTACGGTGAGCAGGGGGCCCTTAAAGTATGTGTTGTAATAAATCATGTCTATCATGGTATACAGTTAATTGCTAACTGGCTTGGACATGTATGTATTGGCGTAGGTGTAGGCACTGGGCATGGTTCAGAGGTAAACCATCCTAGTAGCCTCCTGCTGTGTTGTGAGGGCCCCCTTGTGGTGGTCTGGTGTTCTGCAGAGGTGTCTGCTCTCATTAGGATGCAGAGCATGCCTGGTCTCACAGCTCAGCACCCTCATGCCCTGTTGTGGTTCCTTTGGTACCATTTGATTTGTCATAGTCCTTCATCCCCCCCAAGTTCTGTGCTGCCTGTTCCTCCTGACCGCTTCTCTTGGTGTGTTCTGTGGCTCAGTGTGCTTGCACCAGCGCTCATTAGCTATTCTGGACCACACTTATTCCCCCCTCCCTTAACAGTAGCAGCAGCTGCTGTAGTATTCTGAAAAGCTGGGAGGATCACAATCTACATAATACCCAATGCAGCTACAGTAACCATGATGATGCATTTGTGCAGTGTGCATTTCTGCAGCACCCTCTCCCTGACAGACCAAGTCAGTCATTCAGGTTGCAACACAGGTGAGGGTCGGCATTGTTTCTATGGCAACAGAAGCTCAGTGGTTGGCCTTTTAGTGGAGCCCCTTATGGCTAGGTTATTCTTCCTTGGGACCCCGTAGTACGGTGGGATTTCTGTAATTCTGTACATGTGTGTTTTGTGGCAGGGCCAGGTGGAGGGCTCAGTCTGACCCAATTTGTGACTGTCACTTCACAGCCATTCTGATAATAGCCTTCTCTCAGACTAAGGTACAGTCATGATCCTCATGTTTGTGATGACACAGAAGGCAGGCGAGCCCTTCAGTTCACCCTGCAGCTGCAGTCATGATGTTTTCGTCTTGTCCCATCATGCCTTGCATGGATGTTACATGGAACAGACCATGCCAGGCAGCCATGGGGGGGGGGGGGGGTCACACTGGACCATTCACCTGAAGTTACCTTCCCTTGTGGAATCTTCTACTGCAGATGTTGCCCAACCCTGCTCCTGGAGATCTACTCCCAAGCACAGCTTACGTGCAGCTCTAATTTAACACACCTGATACAGGCAATCAGGCTGTTCTGTAGCATCTCAATATTAGAACCAGCTATGTTGAAGCCAAGTTGGCTCTACTGAAGGGCCTGATTATCTGTATCACGTCTGTTAAATTAGGGCTGTTGTGTAGTAGGTCTCCAAGAGCAGGGTTGGGCAGCCCTCTTTTGCTGCATCTTCAGCTGGGCCCACATGGCACAGTGCTGCCTTATAAATGCCGGAGTCTGCAGCCTACTTGTGCCAAATGGGAAATGTTCCCAACAACAGACTTTCATTTTATTCTTGCCGGCAACCTAGGTGAAAAGGTCATCGCTCACATCTCTCCTGCCTCCTCACCTAGTGTGTCCCATTATCGCAGGATGCTGTTTGTTCACTGAATGCCACATGTATACCTTGTGATGCTTTTCTGGGGCATTCCTGTAGTTGTGCACACAACCTTGTCTGCCTGGGTTGTACTTCTTAATAAAGTGACTGTGGTGGGTAAAGTACCCTCTGCTTCACAGGCACACCCATGGCATTTACCATTAGTGAGAAAGAAGGCTGATTTTCACTTCTATGGCTCACGGGGTTAAAGATAACTGAATGTAAAACAGCATCTCCCGTTTCCATAGTGACAGTCTACTGCTGTTCTACAAACTGCCAGGGCATGTGTAGTGGTTCACTAGTGGTTCTGAAGTGCTGTTCTTGGAAGGTACCATGTGACGGCTGGGGGGAGGCTAGCAGAAGTGCTGACCTGGGATTTGTTACATATATGAGGTAAATCAGATTTGTGCTTTTTTGTAGATAATTGTAATATTTACATTTTATATAGCTTATATCTTTATATAGCTTACATCTTATATAGCTAGTTTTCATAAGTGTTTTGCATATAGATTCCACAAAATATTGTACACAACTCTAGTAATTTGATGGAATAGCCTTTTTCTCACCAAGCAGAGCCTTTGTGTACTTGTTTAACTTTATATTTTGTTCTTTGTCTGAAGTCTCATGTATTGGTTCATCAGGTAGGCTTATCCTGAATCTTATTTTTACATGTTTATTGGCAAATTCTGAAGTTGAATTGTCAGTAGAGACAGAGCCCTGTGTCTGTCAGCTCAATTTGAAAAGGAAATGACAATGACACACCATACACAATGTTAAGGGCAGAAAATAATCATTTGAATGTTTGGGTCTGCACTTTTCAGCTCAGCCTCCCCCCTCTCTCCGTCTCTGGATTTGAGTGTGTCTCTGTGGTACACAGCAGACCTCATGATTTCCCAAAAAAGGAAGTAAGCTGGTGCCATTAGCAAATTCCCTGATGGTAAAATTTACTTTTTGAAAGGTCTTTTCCTGTATGATATCAATGCTTTGACATCATCTGGGTCTTGCCTACTCTCTCATGTTTTTGATATATGGTCATTGAATAATGGCAAAAAAGTGCTTATTGTGTCTTAGCTTGGGTGGTATCTGTTTTTCATATCGTCATTTGAAATTTTAAAAAGCAATGCTATTTTTTGGTATTTTGAAATCTTGGAGATATCATTTGCCTGCTTGGCAAATGTTAAATTTCGGCATACTGTGGTATACCTGGTTATCTTAATACCACCCAGGCCTAATGATGTCTCTATCTGGACTGTGGCTTTAGAATGTGGAGGTTCTGATCCATTTAGTATAAATATGCACTGTAAATTTTACTCTGTGAACTTGGGTGCCATTTTTGCCAGTGCCTGTAGCTCCATCCTCAGCCCTGGTTGTTTCTCCTCCCTCAATCAGTGCCCACCTCCCTTCTTGCCCCCCCTGTTCATCACTCCGGTGGTATGTCAGTGACCCCGTGTGGCATAGTATGGGAATCTCCTCAGTAGAGCTGGGTGATATGACCAAAAATTTATATCATGGTATTTTTCAAAATTTATATCAGTTTCACGGTATACCATGGTATTTTTTTTAAAGTATGACTGGGCGTTTACCACATTTTACAGGATTTTACAGGACACATTTTTGTTTTGCATTTTTGCATTGTTCCCACATTATATTATTTTATTATTAGCCATTGCGCCTATCTGCTACCTTAATTACAACATACAGCTAATGTGTTTGTTGGCTAACTGCTTATAGATAAACGGCTAATGTTAAGGTGTGTGCCGGCCAAGTTAACATTTTTGAAGTGTTTAATAGTTCAGTGTTGCTGGAATGTAAGCTTTACTGACCTCACAAAATTTCTCATAAAGACCGGGATATCTGTCTTTAAGATGCTTCGCCAAGTTTGACATGCTACTTGACTTTGTCGCCACAACTTTGTAGCACTGTTTGCATAGAGGCTTATCGACATCCTTAGCTTTTCCATGTTCGTCTGCAAAATACTTTCAAACGGCACTTTTGCATTTTTTTTTTACTAAAGCAGCTTGCGAAGTGCCTTCAACTGCAGCTTATGCCATGTTCAGCCAACTCTGTATGTGTCTGTTAACCAGCATGAATGCTTTCAGCGGCTATTGAGAGCAGGGGAGGGGCTGCGCGAGTGTGTGTGCATGTGTGCGTGCACTAATATTAATTAGTATCTGAGAATCGATTTTTTTTTTTTTTTGACAACCCCAGTGTCATTTTCAACTCCAGCGTCAGCTATATCTTCCCTTTCTGATCTTTCGCGGTACATTTTTAGCGGTGCAGCAGTGAGAAAGGTCAGATTCCAGCTGCGGCACTTTCCGAACATTGTGTAGGCTATTTAAACCGGTATTGCGGTATTAGAAAAATTCATATCATAACAATAATAAAAAAACTTTTCGGTATGAACCGGTATACCGCCCATCGCTATTCCTCAGGCTTCATTCTGCCCCTCCCCCTTGGAAGTGTCTTTGAGCAACTATTTGAGCAACTTGTCGCTTGTATCCCTGGTATACATGCTTGGGACTAGCAATATCTCCCACCTGCACTTCCACATATATTGCAAGACCTATTGTCTCTAATACATTTAGAGGTTTTGCTTTATCAGATGTACCCTATCAGATGCAGCTGTACAGCTGCTTACTCAATAAGAAGGAGCTCTTTCCACATTTTTTTATGATGGGTACTTTGGTAACTTTCATTGTTTTTTGGAGATGTCTGGAACTGCTGTTAAACACGAGGGCACTGTACGCTTCCAGTACTCAAGTTTTTAAACTTTGTTCACTCATTCAAAATTATTATTAGCCATTGAATTATAACTGATCTGACTCAATTTCACGTCTTGTACTGCGTTTTACACGATACCTGGCATCTGGGCTTCAGACTGCAGATTGCATGTAGTTTTGTGCACTAATGGACTTGTACTTAGGCAAATTGGCACTGCTCAGTTGCCCATAGTGTATCATTGTCTGGAGTGTGACTTGCATCCCGTCCATCATGAACACCAACTTTGTGCCCTCTGCTACCTGAGATGGGCTCCAGGCCCCTTCTGAAACCTCATTTAAGAGAAGTTAGAGAAGAAGGATGAAAAAAAAGCGGTATCTGTGCAGAGGGAGGAAGGCCACTATATTACGGTGTGTGCATTTGTCCCTTTTGCGAGCCCCGCTGCCTCTTTCCGCAGTGCTAACTTGCTGTGCCCTGCCGAGCGTGAAACTTGCTGCATGCATTTGTGCCGCATTGCTGCAGCACTCAACCCTCGCTCTGGCAGGCAGCGAGTTTTCCGGGGAACAGAGCGAGTCGCCCTGCGTGTGATTCAGCATATAGAGAGGGGGGGGGCAGGGGGGGGGGGCTGCGGCAAAGTCATTGAGAGATTGTGTTCCAAGGGGGGTGGGGGGAATCTAGAAATCTTATCAGTAAATTTAGGTTTTAATACTTCACCTGGAATGTCATATGGGAGTGGGGTAATGGCTGTGGTATAATTTATGGTATAAATGTGGAGCCATGGTAGTGACTGACTAATCAGTGACATCATAGACTATAGTGTGTGTGTGTGTGTGTGTGTGTGTGTGTGTGTGTGTGTGTGTGTGTGTGTGTGTGTGTGTGTGTGTGTGTGTGGTCCAGGTATACTTTTACGTGTCCCCACAGTGTGATAAAAACCTGTTATATTCACATTGTGGGGACCATTTTTTTTCAGTCCCCACAAGGGGAAATTCAGTTTTATAAAAATCTGTGACTGCAGCCAAAAAACTAAAAATGCCAAAAGTCTTGTATTTTGTTTGGTTACTTATGGTTAAGGTTACGGCTGGATAGCAGTTAATGTTGTCGTAGCTGGGATTAGGGATTTGCCCATAGAAATGAATGGATGGTCCCCTCAAAGATATGAGTTCAGGTCTGTGTGTGTGTGTGTGTGTGTGTGTGTGAGAGAGAAAGTGATGATGATGTGGCAGAGTTCAGTTTTTTTCAACCTGAATGCATTACCTTTTTCCCTTTACAGCTGCAGCGTGGTGTATAATATGCAACGTTATGCTAGTACTTTAACCTGATGGCGCTGTGTGTCTGACAAATTGTAGCTACAGTAATGTGGACAGGGATGGTCATTTCTCAGACTATAAATTTAACTTCTCGCCAAAATATTACTGATTAAGAAGTCACACGTATGAGTGCTGCTGTGACTGATGCACTCCACTGGCCAACTGGGCGTTCTGCTGAAGGTGACCTGTTAAGATGGAGCTGTATGTGTCTCAGGTCCATCATCGTTTGACATGTTATGGAATGGGGCAACACCACCTTGCCCACTCATGTACAGCCACAGCTTGAGGTATTAATGCGGAAAGGATTACCTCTGAGTTTTAAAATGCTGGAGGTGCACCCCCATTTCTTATTTAAAGGGGCGGGGCGGCATGTGGCTTCAGTGGGTTTGCCCTCTGTGCCCATGATCGGTGCGTCGCTGGTTCAGATCAGACTGCTGCTGACGTTGGGCTCTTGAGCAATGCCCTGAACCTGCTGCCCCAGGGATGCTGCCCACTGGCTGACCCTGCACTGTAACCCCTAAGCTTGCTCTCACCTGTGTATATGTCTGTGTTTCTCATGAACAGCTAGATAGGACAGATGAAAAGACAATTTCCCCATGGGAAATTCTGTCCAGTCCAGTCCAGTCTAGTCCAGAAACCATTGTGTAAAGTTGTGTAGGAGCCAGTGAGATAAACATACTGTATTATGTTTAATAAAGATAAGTCCACAGCTGAAGGTGGCAGCACGAAAAATCAGCTGCATATGAAAAATCCTAGTGTCTGCTCCAGTGTTTTCCTGCTCAAAAGAACCACCTGCTCCACCAGTGGCTAAAGGACAAGGACCTGCATGCTGTGTGGGTCCCTGTTTTGTGTGGTGATCGATATGGGGGGGGGGTGTCACCTTCACAGCACTCGCTTTCTTCATTACTGGCTCCTTAGTGGGGCTTACAGAAGTTTAATGAGTCGTGAAATTGTGCTGGTCAGGTCGTAGCCTATTTGGCACCATCCATTTCGTCGCTGCCATCCTGGGGGTGGAGCCAATGCTCGTCTCTGTGCTTGGTTAGGTGTGCTGGTGGTCTTTAGCCGTGGGTGGCCCACAGGAACAGCAGGGGCCTGGGGACAGTGATGCAGCAAGGCCATGACGCTCCGTCACTTTGCTGTTCGATGGCACGTACAAAAGGTGCTGCATGGCCTGACTTCTGAGGCGTTGCAGATGTGTGATCCAACAGACACAGGGTTAACTTAAAGTAAAGAAACAGGCTGGGTTTCCATTCTAAAATGCATATGCTTCTGTTAAAACAGGCTGTCTGTCAACCTCAGCCAGGGCCCACGTTTATCATTGGACTTCAAGGGTCCATTCTGGCCCTGTTATGCGGACGGTACTCTGACAGCATCTTTCATGAAGTGCATTCCTCTGTGCTTTAGTAACGCTATCCGTCTCTCCATGTGCTCCATGTCGGTCTTAGAGCCTGAGCACAGCCAAGGAGAGATGGTGGCTCCATCTAGTGGTCAACTTCTGAAAAAAGCAGCTTTGTTATATTGCGAATGAAATGATTAAGGTTTTTTCTTACACGTTACAGCAGAAACATTTTAATTGGTGCTTTTATTTTAGGATTATTAATTTTTTGCTTGAAATTACTCTTCTAATCTCATTCTAATTTTCTTAGTTGCATGAACATCTTGGTTTGTTTGTGTACCTTTGGATTATTATTAACTTGAACAGCGTGTGTCTGTATCGGTGTGTAAGGAACTGCTTTTCTTATGGATGTACTTGACGAGCTCAGTCAGTGTCAGATTCAAACGGATAGTGTAGAATCAGACTCAGGGCCCCCCTGCAACCCTGCCCCGGATAAGTGGTTGGAGGATGATTGGCTGTTTGGGATGTTTTCTCTCACCCTGTAATGTTTTAAATTTTGCACTGGTGCTGCTAAGTATTAATGTGGAGCAGGTACTCAGCCATCATTGCAACTTTTGGATATCAGACTGATTACTTATCTGCATGATTGTTTTATTGAAACCTTAATCCAATACCCCAGAACATGAAAGTTTCTTTTTGTTAGCCCCCTTTTTTTTTCTTAAACCACGGTACTCAGATCTCGCATAGGAAGTAGGGCCCTGCTCCACACTGTCTGTGGGGGTCAGGCTGGTGTCTCTTGGTACAAATTTAAAGAAAATGATCCCAAAAAGTTAGTTACTCTTAAACTAGATGTTTAAGCAACACTTTGGGTAAAAAAAAAAAAGCATATTGTTTCAGTTTGGTTGATGTGTCTGCCTGTCTGTCTGTCTGCTGCTGAGCGCTAACCCTTTTGCCCCGTCCTCCTTCCCAGAGGCCCTGAGTGGCTGGCTGTCCTCTCCACCCCCCTGCCTCCATGTATCCTGAATCGACCACTGACTCTCCAGCTCGCCTCTCGCTCCGACAAACTGGCTCCCCGGGCATGATCTACAGGTGAGTGGTGGCTGCGTACACATCATCTCACACACATACTGCAAACACTATACCTGGCCTAGCTGGTCTTACACACATACACAACCATGATTGAACCTGGGGTCATGTGATTCCCACCCTTGTTCACAGCTCTGTCATGGCAGTGCATGCAGTACTGCAGTAGCTTGCAAATGGATTCTCTCTCCATGCTACTTTTTCAGAGCGCATCCATGACCCAGTTGCATGGGAATGTGTTTTTGACATATGTGCAACCTGCAGATTATATTCAGAAGGGAAAAATTCAGATAAATAATTAGCTAAAAATGAAAATATCGACACACCCTAAATTTTATTTAAATTATGTTGCAAAGCTACTGTATTTAGTCTTATAGCCACTTGTCAAGTGTATTAGTGGTGGTTCATGTCTGGATGGCAAAGTCCAGTGTTCAGGTAGTTAATGACGGCCTACAGGCTTGAACATCATCGGTGCGAGAATAGCTGAGGTGTGGATGTTGAGGGCTTTAGGTTGGATCAGGAGATAACATATGTTGTTCTGCTCAGATGGACCAGCACTGGAGAAAACCGTTGGTGGCAGGTGCCATGGCCCAGTGCCGTACTGGTTCTGCTTCTGCACTGTCCTTTACTAAACGGAACTTATCTCTTGAGCGAACATTTTCTTTGTTACAAATTAGGAGAGACGGCGCTAGTGTTTACCCACTTTGCCCAGTGTGTCTCCAGTGGGGAACGGGAGTTTCATTCAGAATGCAAAATGCAGGCAGCTGGTCCTGCCTTAAAGTGCCAGACACACAGGGGAAGGGGAATCGTAGTGCTACCTGTCAGGGTCATTTGACAAAGCCCAAGTTATCCAGCAACACATACAGATATCCAAATTTCAGAGCTAATAGCGACTTAAAAACAAGTGGGTAACCTCTCTATATGATGGTTTGTGCTTCCCCTGGTGTGAAACATGTATGAACGTGTAAGTTAAGACTTTAGCATGGCGGGACAGTGGTTCACCGATCCATAGCAAGGCTTCAACTCATTCTGTAGACTTAAGGACCTCTGGCCTGCTGCTCTTTACTGAATGCTCTCTAGGGTATTTAGGTTAACATCATGCAATGGCTGCAGTCTTAAGCAGTAATTGTAATAGCCACAATGGCGACTTATTTTTGTACTGCAATTTGAACTAACACCAGCAGATGGCACACTTTAGCCACATTGGAAGTTGTCTATTTCAATTGCAAATCAACTAAGATGGTACTGTGGTTGTAATTAATTGTCAGATGAATATCTCTTACTTACTTTTTCACTTGCTTCCTTTTTCTAGAGCTGTTTCCTGTCATATTGGTTTTTGTTACATTTCTCTTTCAGTATTAATATATTCTCTCCAGAACTTTGAGCTCTTTCTGTTGCTCTTGCTTTTAAAGCTTGTTTTAAAATCATAATGTCTCTCTTATAGCTCTAAGAGAGTAATTAAAATTGTGGCTGATGACTGCATTTTATATTGCTTCTATTTGTGTAATAAATGGCACTTACCTCTGCCCAGCTGTGGTGATGAGGGCTCTTTGACGTTCTGCTCTACTTCATGAATCTCCTTGTACGCCATGTTGTGACCTGTCTTTGCTCCTCTGTGCCATGTGCCAGACTAAGTTCCATCCTCTCCTCCTTTCTCTTTCACGCTGTCCTCAGCGCTCGCTATGGGAGCCCCAAGCGGCAGCTGCAGTTCTACAGGTACTGCTTCGCTTTGCTCTAACTCACCACCAGCTCCCTGGGCTGTGGCTGTATCTACACCCACACTGTCATCCATAGACCTGGGTCAAGGTAGAGGAGGAAGTGGGGTGTCCAAGTATAGCTGCAGATCAGAACCGCATATCAGTAGTTTGTATGGTTTAAGAGGCCGGAAGCCATGTGAGTTTGTAGAAGTGTGTCTGGCGTATCTGTCCTGTGTGGCCATGAGTCCTGCAGAGTTCCTTTCAGGCTCTCTGGATCCTCACTGCTGTGTGGCGTGAGCGGGGGTGGCCTGGGATTTTCCAGCTCTGAGTTCTGCAGCTCTGCTTGTAAAGCCCTTGACAAGGCAGACCTGTGATAATGAGAGCAGTATTGAGTTTTCATCCCTCTGTCCCGCAGCTTTTCCTCTTCCTAAGCACCGAGTATTCTATCCCGGCCCCCAGAGCCCGGGTCGATCGATCCCCGCTGCCCAAACTGAAAGGAGTGGCAGGAAATCCAGCCGCTCTGTTTTCACCGTTTCATGTCTTTTATTGAATTTCTTTTCTTAATGTGTCCAAGCTCAGAGAGAGCCTAATGCCTGGGATCATCTTAATGCTCCATTTCTTATGACAGGCGCTTTTTTGAGCTTTTGAGGGGTTTAATGCAAGGAGTTTTGTTTGAGTGTATGCAAGCGAATGGCCATCCTGCATCTGCGATGTGAAAAATGCTATGGAAGACGCACTCTCCGCTCATTACAGTGGAGGAAATGCATCTTTTATGGTGTCATTAAGACTGTAATACTATATAGTGTTTTTTTTCATCAAACATAGCAGACATGCATTGATACCCCCCCCCCCCCACCCCCAAGTCCGTGTGGGGTCGCTTTACTGGTTTCCTGTTGTCTAGCCAGCACTTATAGTTAAGATGGTGAACTCTGTTGTGTTTAGTTTTGCTGCAAATTCTAGCAGAGTGAGGAAATTGACATTGGGTCCCCTCCCAGGAACAGGGTCGGACTCTCGTCCAGATCTTAGTGCATATGGTTGGGGTTTTGCCTTGGTAGAGATTTCATTCCATTGCCTTTCCTGCTGTGGAAAGGTGGAGATTGGTACAGATATCACTGTTGGAAGGTGCCACTAACAGATATAAATCTACAAAGAAATGCAAAAGGACTAAATGTCAAATTTAGCACTATAGGACTTTTGTAATTTGTGTGTTTTATTACCGATAGGGTTAATTTTTATAATAACTTTTGTAATAGTTCTTTTGTGTTTTCTGATCATTACCGGTGAATAAAAATCATTATAAGAATGAATAAAACTGATGCCATTAACGGACCATGCTGTGGGGAGCTAGTTGAGCATGCAATATGAAGGCTTGATTAAAACCAAAAGAAGATTGAAATTGCTGCTTCATGGACTGAATTTGAAGTTTTAGTGCTATTTAGTTTCCCTCATTTTGCCTTGCCAAATAACGCCACCTGATGAAATGTGTTCGTGCTGGCTGGCCGGTAGTGGAGCCCTTACTGTGATCATATAGGACATAAAGCAATAAAGTGGTTTTTAAGTCACTCCGATTCCTCAGATTTTAACAGTATACTGTCAAAGATTTTCAGGGCAACTTTGATATTATACAGGAAGTACCATTTCCTTTTGAAATTGGCACTGGAGCTGTTAAGACGACTTCTCTATACATTACCCCTACAATACTATTAGAGATTAATCTGTCCGCTTTGTTGGTGTGTGTTTAAAATGAGGGTTGTTCTCTTGTCTGTTTCAGCAGACATAGTTAACATTTTATTTAGCCATGGGTAACCACTTTCACATCTTCAAAGCCATAGTGCTTTAGAAAAGGGACCATACAAAGTGGTAATTCTACAGTACAAGTTAGTAGTTTAATGAATAAACTCTCTAAAAATCTCTTTACCAGGGGAGATTAAGAGTATGTGATCGTGGACTTGGCATAATTAAGCGACATATGTACAGACGTCTACTTGTGCTTGCGCGTACCTGAAGTATCAAACCATTTTTTCCTGCAGAACATTCATATCCTTTTAGTGCTGAAACACCTGAATAATTTAACGGTGATACTAATTGCTGTGGTTTTCAAAAAAAGACATGACTGAATGCTGAATGACTTAAATGGATTTCCTCTATGAAATTTCACCAAGTGTAGGTGCAGGTGGCGGTGGGCAGGGTCAAGGGCGGAACACTTGTGCTTCGACTGTTGCTGATTGGTTTAGATGTTGCCCAGTCAGACACTACCACTGTGGGATGTGTCAAAACCTCTCTGCTGTTAACACATATAAGAGTACCTTGATTCAGTGGTTCTAGTTCATGAGTCGATCCCCTCGCAATCAGGTTAGTTTGAGAGGTGATTTGCTTTGTGTGTGTACGCGTGGAAACGTTTGCCTGTCTGTGTGTCTGCTGCCTCTGCATGGTTGAATGGATTCCTTCTGTCTTGTGTCAAGGCGGTGTTGGGTGTGTGGCAGAGGGGGCTGTACATGCTCAAAAAAGGTAGCTGGGTGTGATGTCCAGAGTTTTGTGCATGGATTTATCTCCTCAAACAGAAGTAATTGTTTTTAGAAGTTAAATGTAAGGGTTAATTTTATACTGCGTCACTGTAAGCTCTCCAGATTTGATTTGATAGGTCTTCCAATACCTTCTGCAACTTAGAAGTATAAGCGTTTGTAAGATTAATGGAAAATGGATAAAAATCTTTCGTACAATCCACTCCATGCGAGTTTTATATCGGCTTTAGATTTCAAAAATTTGAATTGGACTGATTTCACTGTTTGTTGAATTATGAAGTAAACCGTTGCAGACGTGCTGTTGTAGTTACTAAGACTTTTAACCTTGTTTGTTCAGATTTTTGTCCCTTGGTTACAACTGTGTCTGCCCACCACGATGAAATGGGAAGAAGCTGGCTGTGTAATTTCTTCCTCTGTGCCCTGCTCTGCTTGTTTTTCAAATGCAACCAAACTCACTGAAGACCTGAAGCTGTGATTTGGTCATTCTCTAAGCTGCCTCATCTTAGCGGCTTAGTATCCGTAACAAAAAGCAGAGTCTTCTGAATATGTGAGTCGGCTTTTTGGGGTGAAGATGTGTTGCCAGTGTTTCTGTACCTGCTGCTTTGTGCTCCTTGGTTACAGAAATTATTATTTCTGTGTATCTGCTGTTTGCATTTTTTTTTGACTTCTGTTTATCTTGTATTTGCATCTTTTGAATACAGACCTTTTTTTCTACACATAGAGTTCTGGTAGTAAGAAGGTAGCCCTAAGTGGAACGAAGCAAATCGGGTCGTTTTTCTGGCGTTGCCCAGGTGGCAAACATAGTGATAAACCGGTCCTGATGTTTGTTCAGTTGGCCAGCAGAGGGACCCTGTCTCTGCACTTTTCTCTTTTGAAAGCGCTGCTGTTTTTCAGGGATCTGTTTTCTGGAGTGTCTGTCTTATTGGGTCTTCTAGATCAATTTCATTTTGTTGGCAGTGAACTGATTTTTTCCTTCCGCTATATGTTTAAGTACGACAGAGAAGTTGAGAAAATGTGCTATGAAATATTCACTAGGCTGTGGATTGCTGGCAGTCTGAGGAGGCTGACTTAGGGTGATTAACTTTCCTGAATGCTGCTAGGGCACTTAGATAAATGAGTATTCAATTAACCTTTGGCCTTTTAAATTATTCAGATCCAGTTCAGCCACACTGCGTAGGGCCTTGTGGTCACCAGTGAACCCAGACTTGCTTATTAAGATGGCGGTATGTGTCCTTTATAGTTACCCAACATCGAAAAACAAAATAAAACCTACTGAAGCTTATGTCTGTTTTCCACCTTTTCTCATGTTAGCCTTGTAACCAGTCTCCTTTGTTTATGTGTTTTCTGGGTTCTTTTTAACTGGGGTTTAATGTTTATTAGAAAATGAAAAGTTTTTTTAAAACTCGTATCATAATTTCTGTTTTCTCATTGACGTACAGCATACATTAGTAGCGCTAAAAGGTTTACTGGCCTGACCACACTTTCAGGCTCAGGGTTATGCAGGTGGCTTTGTTTGTTTGAGTAGAGACCATGTATGGTGAAGGTCTTTACTGTAATGGTCTGTCATGGATGTCTGTAACCTGGAAAAAGAGGGAGATGTGGAGGAGATGCAGCTCTGCGCCTCTGTGGATCCTCTGCCCACATTTCTGCCTTTTTTCTCTCAGTCACATTAGCTGCCAGTATTGGTGTGGGGGGTTATAAGGTAACTGGACGCTCAGCTCTCAAGAGATGTCAGTGAACTTTCCCCTCTCAACGCCGCCTGGACTGCAAACCCCCAACCCCTGAGCTTTTCCCGATTGCATGCCTGACTGTGTTTTGTAATCCCCACCGTGGAGGGCCAGCTGGCATGCGAAAGCCGTCGTTTGTGGAGCGATGTCCTGAACGCAGCCCAGTAGGTTCCTCCAGAGCTGTCTTGCTGTTAACCCCACCTGCGATGAAGGGAGGGCTTTGGTTACATGACTACTGGGAGTAAGGCAGGAAGAGCCCCCCCTCCCCCAGGCAGGTGCTATTTAAGGCGGTTGCTGTTGGGCGGTTGCGCTGCTGTCGGGTCTCAGGAAAATGCAAATGGAAATGTGGGGGGCGGAGCAGGCAGGGGTGGGTGTGGTTCGAAGTCTAGAAAGGCGTCGCTCATGGACGAGTAGGTGGGAAGGCCGGCGTGCCGGCAACACAGCTTCACAGGCGGAAACTCGCAGGTCTCCGTATCCAGGCGGCCCGGCAGCGGCCTCAGGAAGAGCAGCAACAGGAGCAGCGAGGCCGGCAGCAGGATGCTGTCCATGTCGTACAGCGAGAGCGTGCGTAGCGGCATCAACCGCTACCACTCGGAGCCGGGCCTGAGCGTGCCGCGGCCCGTGGAGCACGGCCAGCTGCAGCGCCAGCGGGAGCAGCGGGCCGCCATGCACCTCAGGAACATGGAGGACTTCCTGAAGATGCACAGCCTCTCACTGGAGGAGTGCGTGTCCTACCAGACCGGCATGAAGTACAGGTAAGGGGCGGTCAGTGCTCCTGTGCCCAATCTCAGGACCGTTCTGGAGCTTGTGCATCTCAACTTCTTGGATCTCCTGTAGCTTCTGTTTAAATCCCATATGGCTGTGTGCTTCTCAGGAGTTGTTGGTATTTCTCTCCAGGTGAATTTGAGTGAGTTTTGCTACTCGTGAGCGTGCTGTGCTGTACCTCTCTCCCACCGAGCCCCAGCTGCTGTTTGTGGTTTTATTTTTAATCATGTGGGTCACAGGACTACATGTACAGCTTAATGAAGAGCAGGTGTGTATAGTTAGACGGAATAGGGGAGCCGCTCAACAGCTTAGCCAGGCTCCGTTTTACCTCTAGGTCCCAGATAACACGTGTGTTGAGTAACTTTTCCCTTTTTATTCTGTTTATCGGTTGCTGTGGTGAACACTGTGCTTCTCCGTGGGTAACTATGTGTGTGATGAAAGCCCCTCGATCAGAATGCTGCTCCGGATAGTCTGTGGGATTAACGTCCAAACTCATCCTGGCCGGTGGTCCTGCCAGAGCCCTGCCCTCCCCTGACTGTGGTTTGACCGCAGCGGCGTGCTCTCTCTGCATGATCACACACCCTGGTAATTAAGGTCACAGTGGACAGTGCTGGAGAGGTTACAAAAGTAATCCATTAAAGACAGAGGTGGAAAGTTCAGGTCCGGAAAGTAGAAATCCAGACCAAGGTTTTGTTTCAAATAACCAGTTGAGAGAGATGATGGTCACAATCAGAGTACTCAACTGGTTGGTCAGGATTTCTACTTTCCAGACCTTAACTTTCCACCTCTGTCTTTAACGGATTACTTTTGTAAGTAACTTCCCTAACACTGACCGTCGAGTGTAATGTGCTCAAGAAAGTATAAAATGAAAAGGTACAAAGATCTCCAATTAACGATGTCAGGACTTTTCCAAGGGCATATAGTGGGTGACCAAAGCAATTCCCAGACTTCCCAGAGTTCCCACACCTCCAGGACAGTGTAGGTTGGTCGATGCCCCTAAGATTGCATTATTCAGCCATAGGCTGGCTGGAAAAGCCCCCCCTCTTCTTGTTAGCTCAACCAGAAGGTGCACCTGAGTGGCTCCGCTTTAACTAAGGCTGGGATAGGGTGTCACACATGCAGGGCCGTCACCCCGCCTGTCGTGACTAAGCTTTGTAGCGAGTTGGGGTTTCAGGTGGCTTCTGGCCCTGCAGCACGCCTACTATGCTTTCTTCCCATGAGCCGAGACGTGCTTGTCCTGCGTTCGGCCCCCCGCAGACTAGCGCTGTGCTCTCCTGAACGCTGCCTTCTCCTTTTTACTGGTCATCAGAGACTAGGAGATCTTGGTGATTTGAGCAGGTATCCAGCAGAGGCTCATCTGAATCGAGCACTAGCCTGCTCCCGCAGCTCATGCCGTGTCCGATCCTTGTGGCCTTCATGGTTTGGGCTTGTGTGGTGGTGTGGGTTTCTCATTGAAATGTAACACGGTTTACCTGAGTGCTGCCCAGGAAGAAGTTCTCGGCCCTAATTACACCCATATCTCCATCAGATCCCGAATCAGCAAGGGGAAGGGCTGGCCGGCTCTGTCCTCTCATCATTATTTCAGGCCCCCGCGATGCCAGATGGCCCTGCTTCCTCTGGGCTGCAGTGAGCCCATCTCCACCCTGCCAGGCACACCTGTCTCACTTGTGCCACACCTGTCACAGTGACCCACTTGCACTCATTGCCATGATGCCGGCAGGACTCCTTTGTGCGTGTTCAAATGCCGTATCAAGCACAGTGTGCTGTTAAATATCTCTTAAGACTCACTCATTAGGGCAGGTGCTGCAAAAGGGATTAAATTGGGGGTGATGGGGCCGACCGGGGAATTTCTTGTTGTGGTTCTGACAGCATCTAGTTTATAATCTTGATTTTCATTATGCAAACGTTTTTGATTGAAAGCTTCTATGTATCTCCCATTTTCTAGTTCAGGGGTAGGCAACCCTGATCCTGGAGTGCCGGTATCCACCAGGTTTTCCATTCTACCTGGTCTCTGACGAATCACACCTGATCTCAGGCAGATAGTAACTCATTAGGTAGGATAGAAAACCCGCTGAAGACTGGAACTCCTGGATCAGGGTTGTCGGCCCCTGTTCTATTTATTTCCTGGTTATCATGGTGTGCTCTGAAGTAGAATTTCAGCCGTCCCTCATACACACGGCTATGAAGCAGTTTGAGGAGACGACCCACTGCACATTGGAAGTACAGCATAAAAACAGGCTTCTTAAACCATGTTGCTCATTTTGCTTGGGCTGACTTTTGATGGGTGGAACCTGTTACATATTGTTTGTGCGCTGATGAGCGCTTGGGTCAGTCATGGTGCTCACTGCAGCTCTTTCCAGACAAGCGGCATGCGTCCCTCTGCATCCGTTTGAACTTGGCCAGAAGAGGTATTGATTTTTCCAAGGGAGGCCGTGCCAGGTTGCGTCACCCCAGGGTTAATGGATGCTGAGTGGACGCTTTCAGTCTCCCGTGTATCCATTTCATTCGCAGCCCCGCGTGCATTACCCGCTCTCCGTGCGCAATGCGGCTGCCACTCCCCTGGCTCTGTCATCGATCGCTGACCACTCGGAACTTGTCAGACTCAGGCTGAAGACATGGCCCTTTCAGCAGGATGCCATCCAAGCATGCCCCCCAAAGTAAAGACAGTGCTCCACCTAGTGGACTGGTGTGTCTATGCCCTGCCAGAGCTGGTTTGACTACTACTTGTTTCTCAGGGGCTTACCAGTGTATAAGTGGTTCTGCTGTGTGGTTTCCTACCATGGTGCAGTTAAGGATGCTTCTTAATTTTTTGCCCAGATCTTCGCCATGCTTTGGTTTGTCACCTAGTTTTTTTTCCCTCCTGTGCAATTTGATATTGAAATTTGTTACTGCATGTAAGCATTTGTCTGGTGTTTATTTACTCCTCAGACAGCTACTGCATAATCTACTATAATACAGTACTTGAATCCAAAAGGGATACAATACATGGTTTTGTTCAAAGCCCAGGAGCAATCAGGGGTTAGGGGGCTTTCTCCAGGGGCCAGTGGTTAAATTATTCTGCTGACCCTGGGATTGGAACTGGTAACCTACCGATCTCAGCCACGGCGCTAGCACCCTAACCCCCTGAGCCAATCCCAAACAGAATTAACTGCTGACGATGATGTATCTGGTCCGACTTTTCTTGCAAGTTTTCCCATTAATTGTGCATTTTTGGACAGTATGAGCAGTAGGAGTTGTTGAGGCATGGAAAATCACCACTTTTAATTCTGCGCCTGGTTTGTCCCGAGCTTGTGCTTACCCCTTAGCACCACAGGGTGGCGCTGTAGCCCTTCAGATATCTGTTCAGTCAGGCTCATGCTGCGTGTGTATTGCCTCAGTCAGCTCTATTTTTAGCGTGTTTGTGTGAAACCAATTATCCATGGATGACTTAACAAGAGAAGTTTTACACATTTTTATGCATTATTCATTGTGTGTGTTGCCTGTTCTGTAGGTGCTTTGTTTATTTGGTTTTGCAGTGGAGTTGTTTAGAACACAGTCCCTTGAGTGGATAATTAACACAGATTCAGCTGTTGTCACCCGGAGTGAGTTTTATTAAGTCCCCACTTTAAGATGCAGGGTTGCTGGTTTCCCCCCCCCCCGGCCGTGCTGAGATTCTTGTGCCGCCGGTCCACGCAGGACAACATGTATTTGCACATCCTGGAAGGCAAAGGCGATCCTCCTCCACTCAGCACTCACTGTTACCTGTTTACCGTTCATTGTGCTTATTCAGCCAGTGGATTGCTTTCCTGGGGAGCAGCAACGCTGAGGAGGCTGGCCACTGTCAGAGCGCTGATAGCTAGCCCATAATACCCTGCAATGTGAGAGCAGGATGTGTTTCTGCGGGAGCATGCCCCAGGCGGAATTTGACTGGTGCCTAAATAAACAGTATAGGCTTTTGCTAACTATGGGAGACCTTAGCCAGGGACCCAAGATCCGCCAGTCAGCCTTTTTGCTTTTACTGCAACTTTCTCAAGAAATTAAGGACTTGAAATATATTGGCGCTGGTACTTTTCAGGTTTTCTAACACACATGTTCTGTTGTCAGCTGTTTAATTCCTACTATTATATAATATATGATATGATGAATTGATGGAATTAACTCCTGTTGCTTGAGTTGTTCATTGTTGTTCCTTTCTCACTGGTGAGTGTTTAATATTGTGCACTAAGACTCTGAAACGGCAGTCACATCTCTGAGCTGGCACAGATGAGCCTGAGCAGATGAACCTGCGATTTTCCCTCTGTGCTCACACACCCGACGCGCCCTGTAGTCCACGCTATAGGAAAACCGCAATGGCTGAAACGTGATCCGCCCCTGCCAAGCGCGGCTTCTCTTATAACCCAGGGGTGAGCGCAGGGGCTGCCCATTTAACAGCTGCTGCACACTCATTAATGTTGCATTGCTGATATGGCCAATGGTGCAAAACGGCTGTAAATCTCATGTTCTGCTGCTGGCTGAGGCACTGCCTCACTCTCCGCTCTCTGTCCGGTCAGGTTTTCATGGTTCAATCTGAACAGTCGGCCAGTAGGTGATCTGAAGTGCCTGACCGCTGCGACGCAGCACTGATCAGCAGCCCAGGAGGAATAACGAGAGCTCTGCTGGCCAGAAATGTCTGATCCTTCACCTGCCTTAATGGTAACTTGGTAAAAGCACCGTGTTCGATTGTTCTCTACTCCCACCCTAAACTCGGTTCCCATCTGTCCGTCTGTCAGAGTGAGCTGGAGCTCAGCTTTTCTCCATCTCCAGTTGCTTGTGAAGCCCTGATGGTTTTTGCTCTCTTACATTAAATTATTAAAGGCCAGGGCTGTTAGCACCGCGTGTATATTCAGAATCGAGCCGTCGTCATGGCACCCGCGAAGACAGCAGAAAGAGGATAGCAATCCGAAGTCCCTGCACCTCAGGAAGATCCCGTGTTATAAGGCACACCTCCCCCCTTTTTAATTTCCTCAGTTACCAAGACGGGCTGCTATGGAAGGCCTCTTATCTGTTTCATGAGGAATCGTAATGTCGGCTGTATGATGAGGGTGACTGAAATGCAATGTAGCTTGTTTGTATTAAACTCTTCATATGATTGGGTTTGAACCGCTGATCTGAGCTGTCGTCCCCTGATTTTGCCCCACCCTTGCATAACCCCAGTAATCCCTAACCCAAGCCCCCACTTCCCCCTCGGAACTCACGCATGTCCGTGTAAACTCCTGCCCACCATCTCATGATGAGTTGGTCACCATACTGGTATTGGCTGCAAGGCTGGCTTGTTCTGGTATGTGCAAGTTTCAGTATTTTATGAAACTGAAGCATCTCTGATTGTGGTACACTGAAGCATCTCTCATTGTGGTACACTGAAGCTTCTCTCATTGTGGTACACTGAAGCTTCGCTCACTGGATGCATCACAGCTGAATGCCCCATGTGATGTAACATCGGTAACTTTGTGATATTTCTGACGTAATCCTCCTGGTACTCAAACCAGCTTACTCTGGCGTTCTTTATTCTAGTTTCTCTTATGAATAGGAAAAAATATATATGGTTACTTGCTTATTGTATCAGTCCTTAGCACCTCAGTAGAAAAGGATAATGCTTTTAAATTGTCCTGCGTTTTGTGAATATGACATTTTGAAAGTACATTTGTTCATGTCACATCAATGTTTTTTACTTTGTAATGAGCCAAAACGCCTGGATGAAGGGTTTAACTGATGTTTAAGGCTTTAAAATACTTGTAGATATTTGTCTGTCGCTGGGGAACTTTGTCTGTAATGTTAATGTGCTATTCAGCTTTTGTTTTGCCCACTTCAACTGCTATATTTTCCAGCTCTTTAGACTCTCAGAGCAGCTATAGTGTCTGTCTCAATGAATTGCCTGTCATTTGTCATATTAGCCCATCAGAACTCTGGGGGCTGAGTCAGCGTCTGCTCTGGGAGTGCCGCTGTCAGTGCGTGTGTGCCTGCTTGCCCTGGAGTTCCTTTTCGTAATTCTGTCCGTTATCTGCACCTCTCACGCCCATATCTGTGTGTGTGTGTGTGTGTGTGTGTGTGTGTGTGTGTGTCTCCATGGTGAGCCAGGGATTTCCTCTTTGGATAAACAGATGCCTGTGCTTGGGAGGTGAGGGGGGGCATAGCATTCTCTTATGGCAGCTTGTCATCAGCATTGATATACTTAAGGGGAGCGGATTTATCTTTTAAGATGCATTTTTTCTGTTCATTTATTCATGGTGCGTAATACAGTTTAAAATTAGCCAAACCAGGTGGGAGTTGGGGAATTGGGTTGATGCGTGTGGTGATCTGAGACGTTGCCTGAGTGCTGCGGTCTCCACCCAGAAGTGATTTCCCTGCAAAACACACGCTGACTGTGCTGCAGTGCCTCAGCCCCCCCGCAGCTCTGATAGCAGCTGACACTAAAACAATAGCCTTAGCAAGGGGGCAGTTAAGGCTTGCAGGCTTCAAGTGACTGGGCTGGATCTATTACACAGCAACCTGCAACACCAGTGACCCTGTTCTCCTGGTTCTCTGTGCTGGAGCGCCGCAATCCCTCAAGCACTGTGGCAGCGCACCTCACTGGCGCCTTACTGTATTTTTACATCAGTATGCCTGCTATTGCTTTGTTTGTTACTTATTTATTAGAGTACATAAGAGTGTTGTGTGTGCTTGTATTTATCACGTTGTGGGGTCCAAGTGTATCAGATATCAGTGATCGGAATCAGGGCCTAACCAGGCCTTTTCAATCGATCTGTATTGGCTACCACAACCCGAACAAAGGCCCTATCTATTTCATTTTCCGTGTCCGCTTAATTTACGTCAGTTGTGCAATAAGCCCGAGGCGCATTGCTTGGAACTACAATCTATCGAGATGCCAGCCATGCAGAAATTCTTTAAATTGGAAACTCAAAGTAGCACTCAACAGCTACTTCCAGTGCTATCCTTTCGAGAGAAGGTAGCAATAGAGCATATTTTAATACAACTTGCAAGAACATCATAAGGGAAAATACCACAAAATCAGACGAAGAATGCACCAATGCCTACTGTATGTGTGTGTTTGTTTAAATATCTATTAAAAGATTGGATCAGGACTGGGAATTGGCAGATACAAATATTAAATGGTTGAGATCTGGGTACCAAAATAGTGGATCTGGACAAGGGTGTCGTTAGGCCTATTTTAGGGGGGCTTTAGCACTTATTTATTGGCTTAATCAAGAATAATTTGCCATCAGCCCTGCCTAGGAAAGACTCCTGACCCCTAACCATTGCTCTGTAACTGCCCCTGGATCAGGACATCCCAGGTGTTTCCATGCGGTCATCTTGAGAGGTCACTCAGTTCTTCTGATGCATCTGCAGTCAGCCTTGCGCTGACCAGCAGCCTAAACCTTGGCTAAGTCTCTTGACTGGTCCACCTCCTGGCCCAATTATCGGCTGTGTACCTTCCTTTTTTTGGCTACTGTAAAAGCTGGTGGAATCGCTATTTCTAATTTCAGCGGCTGATTGGGTACTTTTTTCTTTTTTCTGGGTAGGGATCTTATGAACCCTGCACACACTGTCTGTGTTTCGGTGTTTCGACACCACAGATCAGTACAGGTCACATTTTTCTTTCGGAAGGTATGTATTTCCTAAACGGTGAGAGATGTTTAAAATGATGTAGCTGTGGGGATGACTTGGTGGGTAGCACTGTTGCCCCGTACCACCACAGTTACGGGTTCAAATCCCTAATCAGGTGCATTTGTGTGTGTGTGTGTGTACATGTGTGCATGTGAATGTATGTGTGAAATTTGCATGCTCTCTCGTGTTGTGCAGGCTGTCTCCCTATAATCCAGATGTATGATCCCCCCCCCCGCAGTCCAAAGACATGACTATGTCCAAGACTATGTATGCATCCTGCGATGGACCGGCCTTCCATCCTGGCGGCACCTCAGCCTTGTGCCTTATGCTGCCTGGGATGGCCTCCAGGTGACCATGACCAGGATAAGCACTTGGATGGTTTTCACTGGTTATTCCTTACATGCAAGTGCCGTGTCTCTTCTGCTAATAAAAAGTAATGTGGAGAAACTGACGGTTGCCATGGCGAGTGCGATCCTTGTATTTCTTGTGTGCGGAGGAAACGGCGGGAGAGGGTGGAGAGACGTGAACGGCTCGCCCTCCGCATCAAGGCAGAGGGCTTACGTAAGATATTTATGCCCAACTGGACAAGACCTTAGCTGTGGCAGTAGGTGCCAGTGACTAGGGGAGCCCTCTCAAGCACGTTGGGTGCCCTGCCGACTGCGGCAATACACACCACCTGGAGCTTCTCCCTCTCTCCCCTTGTGTCAGCAGGCTTTGTCCTTCTCTCCCGCTTGCTCGCGCGCTCTGTGTCTGTCTCTGTGGGGGTGGGGGGGGGGGGGGGGGGGGGGGGGGGGGGGGGG
>JAODLD010000136.1:22858425-22870612 GCA_026781065.1 Mormyrops boulengeri | reverse complement strand
AGTGGAGATGCCTGTCAAAAAGAATGAGTTCTTCAAAAATACAGAAGAAGCTCTATAGTACAGAAATCCTGTTACAAATTATAGCCATATGCATGATTTTAAATAGACTGAGTTTGCTCACCCATCTTCTGACTGCTAACCCCGGTCAGAGTCTGGGGGGGCTTGGAGTCTATCCCAGGGAGCATGGGGCACTGGCTGGGGTACATCCTGGACAGGATGCCTGTCTACTGCAGAGCACATACGTACTCCATAGGCAGTAGCCAAACTTTCATGTCTTTAGGCTGTGAGAGGAATCCCATACAAATACGTCGGGAGCATGCAAACACTCATACGGAATGGGATTCAAACCCTAACTCTGGAGATGTGAGGCGCTAACTTTGTGTCATTCATTATTTCTTTCTTTCTGAAGATCCTGAGATGTGACTACATATCACCCTGAGCCCAACATGAAACATGCAGATGCTAGCAAGTCTGTATGTCTCGCCGCTGTAACGTGTTGAAACAGGGTCTCCGTCTGACCCTTTACGTGCATCACGGCACCATGATATCTGCCCGGGCTTGATTTTCTGACCTTTGACCCTGGAGGGTGAGGCCTGTGGAAAGGTAGGCAGACCAAAGCCAAATGCCAAAGTAATGTTGGGCTTGCCTTCTTCCTCCTCTTCCCATTCATTTACAGCTTGGCTGGATTACCTATAGGCTGAAGTGTAGCCGTTTTCAAAGACACTCAGTCATCAGCTAGGACCAGACTTCACCCTTGGCTCTGGTCTCCTATTGGCTGTTACCAGCAAATACCAGCACATACCAAATGCAGTGTTAAAACTGATAACACACATTTATCTCATGTTTGTTGCTAGAAGAAATTCCCCTGGTCATATTCCTTGGACCAAACTTTTCATTTAAAATATAGGCCCTCTTGACAATCCTCTCTTCTCAGCTATACAGCTGGCGCACATCTCATTGACTGAGAACGATACAACTTTCCTTAAAGGAATGGCTAAAATAAACATTTAAAGAGGGAACTGTACAAAAAGAACATTCCCCCATCAAGTATAAGACCCGTTGGTGTACATATAAAACAACACTCTTTTGAGTTTTAATCCAAAAATAACCCTACTGCGCACATATATATAAATGTATATACACATATATATATCACTCCTAAGTTTTTCAAAATAAAAGTAACATTCGTGTGTACATGTAAAAAATAAAACTGTAACAAATTAGTGGTGTGTTTTAAACAACTACTTATAATGTCATATATTAATACTGTCAGTTTACATATGAATTGAAGTAACACTATGGTGTGTGTGTGTGTGTGTGTGTGTGTATTTATATATAAGTGACATTGGTGAGTAAATATGTAAAAACAATGTAATAAAGCAATAATAATAAATGTTATATATTACACTCCTAAGTGTTTACAATAAACAATTACCATAAACTGTTACATATTTTAATAATGAGTATACATGAAAACTCTTAAATAAAAGTGATACCATCGAGTTTATGCTGTTATTAATTTTCCCCATAAGAAAAGGGACATTTCGGGCAGATTATGACAACACAGGCCGGAACTGCAGCTGTCAACCCACTTATCGGGTACGCTGGGAATGCTGGGCCGAGACCGGCCCCCTACCCAGGTATCGCGTGCCCCTAACTGTGTGCTCAGCGCCGTCTGACCCCAGGGCATTCATGGATGACCTTTCCTCCTTATGAGATGTCTCACAGGGTCATGTGCCTGGTATGATTTCTCAATTAGGAGAGATTTTAGAGCCCCCCGGGGGGGCCTGGACCATGCATGAACAACTAAAATCTCATTAAGTGACCTTCCCTTCCCACAGCAGTCAGCACAAGCTATGGGCTTTAGTGTTGAAGAGAATAATATTCCAAAGACTTCTCGTAAAGTTTTGTTCATCCAGAACCTGTGAACAGTTTGACTGAATGACACTTAGCTCAACCTAATGATTATTTAACAGCATCATAGACAGACCACAACGGCACCTGATGTTAATTAAAAAGCCAGAAGACAACAGTGGGGATGAAAAAAACAGCCAAACATGGTATTTAAAATCAGCAGTAGGATTCTACTTGTCATTAAAAGGGAAGGTGAGTTGAGCTTCTGTTCAGCGCCGTTAGGGCGGCCGGTGAGAGGTCAGGTCTGTGGGGTCACCATATCTGTGCTGCAAGTCTAGGATGTAGGTCTCTAGCTTACACTCATTCCATGCCCAACCCCCAAACCCCCCAGGGTAGGGGGGGGGGGGATTAACAAGCATGCTTTCTGTCTGTGTGGGGAGACTGGAAAACTCAAGAGTAACATAAACCATGAAGCTCAATATGAAAATGGCTGGGACTGATGGTGAGCAATGGGACGATTTACCTCCACAGTTCCCTCTCCTCGGGCTGCAGTTACATTCTCTAGAAGAAAAATGGGCCTGTAAGAAATGCGTTTTAAACATGAAGGAACCCACTGGGGCAGCCTAACGCATCGTCAGAGGGCCCACATCCTAGGCTGCTTGCAGGGCATTCGGCGGCCTTTCTGAGTACACACACACACGTGCACGCACGTGCACACATACACACACACACATGCACACGCACAGGCACACACATGTGCACGCGCACACGCACATACACACATGTGCACGTGCACACACACACAGACACACACACATTTGTATTCATATCTTTGTGGGGACTCTCCATTCATTTATATGGGAAATCCCAAATCCCAACAATGACAACTTTAACCCCTACCCAGCACTAACCTTAACTATAAGTAACTGAACAAAATACAAGACTTTTGGCATTTTCTGATTGCAGTCACTGATATTTATAAAATTGAGGTTATCCTTATGGAGACTGAAAAAATGTCTCCACAAGGTAAAAAGGTCTTTTCACATTATGGGGAAATCTGGATCCCACAATAAAATAATTACAAAAATGCATGGACATAACACACACACACACACACACACACACATGTCATACTGCATCTGTACTGGAAGCATCGGGGGTCTTACAAAAAGCTAAGATATCCCCTCAGCAGAGCATTATGAAGCACAGGAAGATGCAAATAATGTGACACAGTCCATCCATTGTTTAATTACACCAAAGTAGTACTAGTTACAAAAGCATGTGCCTGAGAGTGAGTGGAAGCCATGATCAATTCTGGACAGTCTGAGGAATCATACCTGGCATTTCCTCTAAGTCACTCGGAGGTGATACAACGTCTGAGGGAAGATAACGTGTGTGTACAGGGAGTACAGCAGAGGGCCCAGGACACAAGCTTGTGCTCCTCTCATGTTGATGGTGACCTACTCTCATCACCGGGTTTCTGTCTGAGAAAAGGTCCTGAACCCAGGGACTATTGTGTAGAAAGCTGAGCTGCGATCAATGAATAGCATTCTCACATAGTTCCCCTTGGAGCTGTCGAGATGGGTGAGGGTGGCATGCAGTACAAGCAAGATGGCATCATCAGTAGATCTGTTTCACTGGTAGGCAAACCGGAGTGGGTCTATTGTGCTGGGGATGGAGAAGCAGAAAAGGTCTCCATTCCAGCTTTCCCAGGATCCCATATCAGCTGTCCAACTTCAAAGAATCTCAATGAATATGTAAATTACGGGGTAAGACGTTTCCCCCGCCACGACCACAGGGAGCAGCCTCACGTCATGCTAAGGTGGGAACAGAGTGCCGGTGACTACAAAGGTACTCAGCGGCCATTCCGTTTCCGTGACAACAAATGTCACCGGGCTACCAAGCCTCAGACTCGGCATCGCAGGTACAAGTAGCCGCCTCAGCAGCATCTGAAAGCCTGGGGCCCGAGGGCTTTCTGTTCCACATTCCACATTTACAATAAGGCATATCAGACTATCCGCGAAGCCGCAGGGTAGAAAATGCAGCCAGGGTAAGCCTCCTGCATAGTCTGGGTGACCCATCAATCCCCCTCCTACACTTCCATGCTCATACCTTATCACCCAGGGGAAGGAGAGCCTTCATAATGGGCTCATAAATCAGCACCTACTCTGCCCCCCCAGCAACCGTCCCATCCCCCCGGCCTTCCCCCAAAAATCTCAAGATATAGAGACTGAAGCACACATCACAGACAAGACCAGCAAGACAGGTCATGAGGAATGAAGGAAACAGCATTTTGTGTCCGACAGGCCACATTGACATTATTTATGATTAGCCATTACTCTTTTCATCACGTTGCATTTTCACAGAAGGCTGCATCCTTGTTGCAACTCACACTGCAGTTTCATCAATGAGAGACAGGCTCCCCAGCTTCTACCAACTTGTTTATAAACTTCATACCAGGAACTGAGACCACAGGCCTCATTAAAATGTGTCACCCAGGTTTTGTCAGAACAGACCAGAAGGACATAGGGGGACAAATGTTTAGCTAAGAGGTGCTATTCGACTCTGCCGTGTCAGGGCGGAATCCACCCATGCTATGTCTTGCGCGACACCGCGCGAGCGACCCGCTGCTTGATGGCCTGCTTCATTCGAGGAATTTTAAAAGTCCAGAGTGAAAGTGGTTTTACGGGTGGGGGGGTCTGCCTGACTCAAATGTGTCAAAGAACACATGTTGAATAGATCCTACAAGACCTCCCTCCTCCTCAACCAAATCCCCCACCCATCACTTCATGAGCCTAAGGGGGGGAGTGTACTTCCTGTCATCTGTCATCTTTATGCCCCTTGAAGATTAATAATAAATGTATATGCAAATAAGGGCCCCTTTCTCCAGCCACCTAAATCCATGACACCTTCAGCTTGACCATGCTGCAGTGGATCATCACTTTCACAAATCTTTAGTGGTGGACAGGCTCCAATTGTGTAAAAATCAACCATGGGACCTTGCCTGGAGTTCCATTCACTGGACACCATACCCCCTCCCCAATAATAAGAAAACCCATGGCTGACTAATAATTCTCGCAGCCGTTCCAACGCATGCAAAAGTTTCCCAAATCCTAAGAAGGTAGCTTCAGGTGATCGAGGGACTCAACACAAGAAAGTATGAAAAAGAAACATGGATCTATGAAATATCCATCAATCCATCTACCTTCCAGTTCATGGTCGTGGGATAGAGTATACAGTACGGGAACATGAACTGGACAGGTTGCCAGTCTATGACAGATGTGTAAATAATACTTCTATGAAGTGCAAATCCATGAAGTTCAGAACAGAGTGAACCATGTTCAAGAGGATATGACATCACTAGACTGTATCCTAACCAAACTCTAGACTGGTTATTATCCCTGTTACCCCTGATTATGGCCCTGATCTCTCCCCCCCCAGACACGACCCAAGAAAAGCAGCTGGGTGAATTATACTGCATTCCATTTGAAGTCGTAACTCAGAAATTCCCGAGTTCCTATTTGGAAATTTGAACTGGAAAGCTACCTGAAGTTGGAATTACGACTCGTGGAGTCTACACAACCCCGAGCTCAGAGTCCAAGATGGCTGCTCCCCTTATCAAGTTAAAGCTGTAGTTTAACGCTGTTTATTAGCACTTACATCTTATTTGTGGCTCATTAAGTCGGCCGTACACACAGTACTGTCCAATCGCTGCCTGTGGACATGTTGCTGCAGTGCTCTCATGTGCAAAAACCACGTAATGTGTTATCAACTAATATTGCTAACAATGGCTAACAATTAACCAGGCTAGAACTGGGGCCCCTTTCATTAAGCAGGATTTCTTGCTTAGCAGGATAACTTGTCGGATTTAAGGTAGTCTGGGCTAAACGTAAGTGAACGAAGATAAAGGCCATTTCAACTGAGGTAAATTAAATCTGAAAAGTTATCCAAATAAGCAAGAAATCTTGCTTTTTGAAATGGGTCCCTGGTATTGTTAAATGGCTTTCCGGCTTGTGGTACTAGAACCCTTTTAACTTGTGTGACGTCATTCCCAGTTCTGAGTTCCGACCTCCAAGATAAATGGCACACAGCATTAGAAGGCACTGCTGAGGAAACAGGTATTCAGATGTGAAAGCTGATCAACTGTTATGAAAATGTAAGCAGCGAGGACAACCTGACCTGTGTCTAGGGTTAAACCCTCCCTCCGGGGGGCACCAGGCAAACACCTCTTGGCTCCGATAGGCCCATCTGGCTCATAAACTTCAGCCCATTCATGTTTCTGTGGCTTGTAATTGAGTTAGATGGGGCCTCTTGTGCAGCACTGCTATACCAACAGGGTCCCCTGGAGGTGAGTGTCCCAAATCATCCACGATTTACTGTCCATTATGCATACAAATAGACACAAAGGTTTGTGTACGTGCTGATAAACCACTTCATTTCTCAGTAGAAGCTTTTCCAAAGTAAGCTCATCACATTCTCCTAATGTTATAAATGTATTTTATCACCTCACCTGCTGTTGTGTCTGCTTCCTTAGCTGTGTTTTACTCTTCCTTAGTCCTCAGAATGCCTAAATAACTCCACAATTCCCAAAAATGTGATGGTTTTGTCCTTATTTTCCCACATGTGCAGCTCACTCTTGGCTAGCATGATAAGTAGGCCTCAGAAGCTGTTGGCTGAGGTTCTGGGGTTAGCTAGCTAGCTTATTGTTAGAAAGTGCTCTCTTACTAGGATAGGGAGTGGGACGAGAATGGGGGCTTTTGGCAGTGTGAGTTTTGTTTAGTGCCATTGGTGTGCTGCGATTAAGGGCTGAGTGCGAACGAGACCTGATCTCTGCCTGTGATGTCACAGTGTCACCCATTGTGGTGTACCAGGACTCTGCCTGTGTGGAATTCACGAGTGTCAAGTCTTGATCCGTACAAACAGACTATATAGAATAATCTCATTGCTGACTTCTGAACATGCAGGGGTGCCATTAAAAATAATTAGACTAATAAATGAACAGTATCATTTAAAAACATCAAGAGTTACCAAACAAGGTTTTAAATCTGAATAATATAAGGAGGAAAGTGATATGGTGATTAAAGTCACTGGCTGATATCATTCTTGGAAAAATAGACCCTTTCAGGTAATGGCGAAATTGCTGACACATCCAATTCAAACACTAAGATCCGCTGCCACACTCAGTAGCACAGTTTATGAGAGCAGTTTGTTAGAGCCTGATGCCGGACACTAGAACCACCAGCAACTATCACTGAGTGATGGGAGGCAGCACTAGGGCAGACGAAACCGAAATCCCGGCAGTCAGTGATGAAGGTTTGTGAGAGTTAATGGGGTGTTAAACCTGCAGGCGAATGACACCCCCTCAAGCACGTCTCCAAATCCTCTCAGTGACTATCAGGTTACAAGCCATGCTGTGGGGATGGCTTCAAAAGAGCACCAGTTACAAGAGAGAATATTCTGGCAATCCAAAAGTGGACGAAAATGGATCTCTGGACAAGTCCCATGGTGCTGCTTGCGAAACCTAGAAAGTCTCTTGCACCTTCACAAGTGAGGAGCTCGAAAGCAGCATCGTCACAATGGAGGAGACCTCACGGATATTACGACGACCAGTGTGATGTCATTTGATATCATGTGTTATCCAGAGTTTAGCTTCTTAGTGGGCAGGCAATATTCCGGTTTTCCATGTACCATTAACACAATATGGATGAAATATGGACATACACCTGTTAAACATACACCTGGAATGGACTGACATTACATCCTGGGTATTTCCCTGCCTCGTGTCGTGCATTTATTGGACTAGACTTCAGGTGAACAACATCCATACTTTAGATCTGGGGTTATAGAAAAATTATGGGAAAAGTTAGATGGATAGAAAGACGGATGAAATGACCACAGTACACACGTCCTGGGTCTCAAACTGGTAACCTTAACAACCTCCTAACTTTTCAAACTCTGAGGTCCAGTTAGGAAGATTAACCACATCTTGACATCTATGCTTAGAAAAATATTTAATTGACGTGGAAACAGCTTGTCCTTTGTTATCTGATGTGAACCACATCAGTTGCCAACAAGAAAGTGAAATGAAGATACTCTACTTACATATTATCTTCCCAAACATATCAACGACATTTTTTTTCTGTCACTACCGGGCTTCTGAAAGTGGTGCACTTGGTTATAAAACAGAGCCCATAAGAATGGGCTGAGCCAATCAGAGCAAATGGGCTGAGCCAATCAGATCAAAAGGGCTGAGCCAATCAGAGCAAATGGGCTGAGCCAATCAGAGCGCATGCATCATGGCTGCCCACCACTAATGCAGCTGCCACTCCATTCATAGAATATTGCTTCTCCTGAGGGCTGGAAGCAGAAAGAAGGCTTGAAAAATAGTAGGGGGTGTGGGCAAGCTCGGGGTTGGGTGGGGGGGGGGGGTGGTGATCCCAAATTACCAACTGTGCCACCATTGAAAGAGCGCAGTTTTATGATGGTAGGTTTCCCACGGCTTCCAAGTGAATCATTTACCACCCAGAGCAGCTGGTTGATTGCCACAGCATTCCGGAAGTGCAGACAGGCCACCGGAATCTGCTGCTTTGGACATCAAGAGCCTGGACTTTAAAAAGCTCACGAGACACCATGGCATCAGCTCGGAACACTGAAGTAAAGCAGCTTGGAACATGCATGCATGGAAGCTCAGAACATGCGTGTAAAGCAGCTTGGAACATGCGTGAGCCTGATATTCAGAAGCTCCCCCCGCCAGCAATGACCCCCACACCTCCGGCACGACCCTGGGCTGCCGGCTGTTAAAATGGACTCATGATGATTGTTTTCCGCCTTTATGCCCCCCCATAAAAAGTGTTATTCCCTTTGTCTCCTGTGAGGCTGCCTTATCACGTGAACCGGAGGAACATTGATGGCCGATTAGACTCAGTGAAATCAGGAGAAACGAGCAGCAGAGAAATCGGTGACACTGGGAACATGTTTGACAAACGCACTCGCTGTTTCCACCTGAACTGGTTGTCCTCTTTCAGTCAGGATGCTCCATGCTCTCTTGCGATTGTTTTTGTCGGAGTCACACGCTGCTTCCCTGTGCCCATTTGCTGGGTCCCTCGAGGCATCGTACCTACTGCTCCTGGCCTCAGCCGGCCGCAGGCGAATCAGCACACTCACACGATGGAGTTTGCTCAAATGTGTGAATGTTCACCCAGGCCCCGTAAATACACGCTTATGTGTGCAATGGAAATGTGTGCTTGCACCCTGTTCAGCCCATGAACTTTTGCTCACCCGGCTTCTATCTCACTTGTGTCCTTTCCATTCCCACTGCTGGCAGCTAGAGGACAGGCTGCATTCTATTACAAGATGCTCACTTTCTGTATACACTGCAATAGACACAGTGCTGTGCTAAGATGCCATGACCTTGTGGAGGATCAACATCATCGTGGCAACTGGTTTAGGTCACCTGGCCAAGTATAAATGTTGTAAACTAGCTGACATATACAGGTTTTGTTACCATTTAACCCCTCATTAAAGAAGTTGAGCAGTTGACTTTCATGCACAGCTCTGTACTTGATCTAGCAGTACATGTGATTGCAGGGGTCTCACAGATGGCCATTGTTCTGGAGTTCCGGCACCCTTGAACTTGCAAGAGAACTGGGATCTGTCAGCCAGCCAGGCGCCTGGTACAGTGGTGCTGTCATTGACACGGGGGATGAGGCGTCTGAGGAATTTCCTGTCGTGTGTAGCTATCGCAAAGAACAGCATCCCTGGTTACGGCGTGCGCCCTCACTAGCCATGCTTCAGCGTTCGCTCTGGATAACATTCCAGGCTTCCGGCATCCTCGACAGGAAGTCAGGATATTTACAAGCGGGAGAACAAACCAACAAAGCAGGAGAAAGTTGAAGGACAGAGAGGGATCAAACAAAATGCCGTGGAACTTAGATAACAAATACAGATTATCGAGTTGCAAGGTGCAGAGTAAACCGGCCTGGACTTCAGCAATATCAGTCTCATTCAGCTATGAGACACAATGGATGTGAGGTACTCTAAACAAGAGATAAGAGCTCTAGTCAACAGCCAATCAACACCAGCTTATCATCATTTTAAATGATATGATGAAAAACAATGGTGTCAAGTACCTTGTCAATCACATTTACTGAAAAACATGTGATTCACACGACATTTTGAATTATGCTCTGCTTCTCCAGACACCTATAGTACCCTGAAAAGACCAGGGGTTCACACAATCTGGGAGGTGACTCACTGTGGGGGTAGTGGGAGGGCTACAGAGAACAGGTGAAGTACAGGGGCATTCCTAGAGCAGACCCTCCATTAACAGATACGGGGCAGAGACAAACAAGGCCGACAACTTACCATACTGACAGCTGGGCCCTTTGAAGCCTGGAGGACAGTCACAGCGGTGGACTGAGTCCTCACGGCACTGCCCACCATTGAAGCACACACCATCACTGCAGATAGCTGGGGGAGGGCGGCAGGGAGGAGATAAAAGGCGTCAAAGTCTGAACCATCACCTATGACAATATAGAACATGGGCCATCCTTCATGGGCCATCCTTCTTATTGGCTAATTCAGACACCTGCTTGATAGATCAGCTCAACTGTTAGAGCTTGTCTCAGAGCATTTTAAATTGCACTAGTTAAATAAATCATCCAACAATTATCAAGATATTCACTTTCAGAGCATAAAGGTAATAAGCGCATGACTATCTTGTTAAAAACGGCATATATCAAGGTCTGGCATATATTACATAGTAACAACATTAGGTACTCATAGTCTACATGTTGAATGCAGCAGAAATGGCCAGGGATAAAGATCTGTGTGACGCTGACAAATGCCAAGTTGTTTTGGCTAGATGATTGGGTAAGAGCATCTCCGAAACATTAAGGCTTGTGGGGAGCTCATGGTCAGCCATGGTGAGTAGCTAATGAGAGTGGTGTGAGGAGGGGAAAACCACGATTCATCTACAGGGTGTTGGGCGGCCAAGACTCGTCAATGTGGGATGTGAATGAGAGCACAAATGGCAGGTAGATTTGATGATGGTTGTGGGAGTAAGCCGCCCTGCTGGATATGGGGCTGCTTAGTGGCAGGCCAGTCAGAGGGCCCATGCTGACCCCTGTCCACCACTGACAGCACCTACAATGGACATGAAAGCATTGGAACTGAACTTTGGTATAATAGAAGAAGGTCACCTGGTCCAATGAATCCCATTTTCTGTTGCATCATGTGGACGGCCAAATATGTGTCAATTCAATTCAATTCAATTCAATTCAATTCAATTCAATTTTATATATATAACGCATTTTCACAATATTACATTGTCTCAAAGTACTTGATATTGTGCCTGCCCAATGCCACTAGAGAGCAGTATTTGTGAGATACATCGATACGTTTACATTTACATTTACCGCATTTAGCAGAAGCTCTTTTCCAGAGCGACTTACAACAAATGCTTAGTAGTCTGACTGTTCTTCAATTTATAAGCTAGACGTAAAATCAACAGCTGTCAAGATCAATTTACCGCTAAGAACGTTGTATTAAACTTGTTAGGAAAGAGTGCACAGGAAAAGGAAAAGATTGTTAGTGGATTTTTAAAATTTTTTAATTTTAATTTTTTTAATGGAGAGAGTGGACAGTAAGGGTGGAATTCGTCTCCAAGGTACTCCTTGAAGAGGTGTGTCTTCAGACGACGCTTGAAGACAGGAAGGGACTCGACCGTTCTTACAGTAAGATGAAGTTCATTCCACCATTGATACCAACAAGTCTGATTCATGGTTACGTTACACCATACGCAACAGGGTTCAATGTACTGTGGGTCATGATGTATTACTCCCACAACCATAATCCAAATTATCTGAGATTTGTTCCATTGGTTTGTACTAGATGGGATAGCCTTCGTTCACATCATGCATTGGCGAGTCTTGGTCACCAAACACCCACTCTCAGAAGGTACTCATTATGGCTGATGGTGAACATGCAACAGGCCAAGCCATTTTGAAGCTGCTCTGACCCAGTCATTCTGCCAGACAGACAGGGCAAGATGGGAAGAGGGGACCACACCTCCAGACAGACAGGAAATGATGGGGAGAGGGGACCATAGCGCCAGACAGACAGGACAGGATGGGGAAAGGGGACCACACCACTAGATGGACAGGACAGGATGGGGAGAGGGGACCACACCACCAGACAGACAGGACAGGATGGTGAGAGGGGACCATACCACCAGACAGACAGGATAGGATGGGGAGAGGGGACCACACCACTAGATGGACAGGACAGGATGGGGAGAGGGGACCACACCACCAGACAGACAGGACAGGATGGT
>JAODLD010000136.1:22825754-22843242 GCA_026781065.1 Mormyrops boulengeri | reverse complement strand
ATTAGTTAAGTTCTCCCCAAACGAGCTTGATGGGCCGAATGGCCTCCTCTCGTTTGTAAATTTCTTATGTTCTTAATATCAAAATCCTCTGTACTTTATGCAACATTGTTAGTGTATTGTGATTTAAGAACATGTTTATCATTTTAAAAAACTTAGTATACTTATTAGTAATCTCTGCAAAGAGTGAAATGGACATTTCAGTTTTAATTATTTGATTAAAAAAAGTTATTTTAAATAAATTAATCCATATTTACTTTCCTGAATTTGAAAATGTCAGCTGTCAAAGGTTACTTGGATTCCAGCATAGAGCATCTTGGCATGTAGTGTCTGAATCCATTGTCTTTTTCCACTTTATTCCTGATATTGTGAACTATGTAGGATTCCCTATATAGGGAATAACAAAAGAGTGATATATTTTGAATACAGCCCATGGATTTATACCTTGCAGTTTGTACTTCAGGTCTCTGAATCACGCTCTCCACCTTTTCAGGGCAAGTACAAGGAGCTGGGCCTGTCTAACTACGCATCATGGGAGGTGGCTGAAATCTACTGCATCTGCAAAAACAACAGCTGGGTCCTTCCTACGGTGTATCAGGTGAGGCCCTGAATACCATGAATAAGCCCTTTTGTAATCTGCATGAGTGCAGGGATTACAGGTTTATTCTTCTGAGGTCAAAACAGTAGCGCCATTATCGCCATTGCAATTAGGCCTTAGATCCTCTGTTTGGATGCTGTCATAATGGTTTTTATGGGTTTCCGCTTGGTATTCCAGCGCGATCTCCCGACAGCCACAAGAATGATTGACTCTAAATCACCATTAGTGTCTCTTTGTGGGTTTGTGTGCATGTTCTACATCAGCCTGGAGTCTTATCTAAAGAATACCTTGCTAATTAACGGAGAAACACATCTGAGACGTGTTTGTGCATCTCTCATTTCTGCAACCCTGCCAGGGCATGTACAACGCCACTACTCGTCAAGTAGAGACCGAACTCTTTCCCTGCCTGAGACACTATGGAATTCACTTCTATGCCTACAACCCCCTTGCAGGTATCCATCACTTTCCTGCTCTTACTCACCCTCTCCACTGAAGTCAGATTTTGGTCCGCTGGGACATTGGATAGCTTTGAGGAGGGAGATCGACAGGTAGCAGTTCATGCAAGTTCACCTCATCCCCCTTATGTGACCATGGCTCTCTTCTGCTACAGGGGGACTCCTTACAGGGAAATACAAGCACGAGAACAAGGATGAGGCCCAGCCTGAAGGCCGCTTCTTTGGGAACAGCTGGGCGAAAGCTTACAGGGATAGGTGAGCAAGCGGAGGTGGGACCAACACCTGGTTTCTAAGGAGGACATGCCGTACCCACAAAAAAACCAGGTGGACTGGTTTTCTGAACATCAGAGACATAGTCAGCTAATTATTTGTCAGGAAGATAAACATGCAAGGAATGTGACTGTTGGGCACAGTAGTACTGCATTCACCTGCCCCACATTTCTAGGTACTGGAAGGAGAGTCACTTCCAAGCCATAGGATTTGTCCAGAAGGCCCTGCAGGATGTGTATGGGTCTGAGAAGCCCACCATGACATCGGCTGCCATAAGGTGGATGTATCATCATTCCAAGCTTCAGGTATCACCAGTTTGCAGAAAATGATGCGTCATTACGTTAATATTGGTTGTTTTGCCTGGGTGGTTGCTTTAACCCTTCCGTATCTTTAAACCCGTGACACTATTTCAGGGGGAGGCTGGTGATGGTGTCATCATCGGCATGTCCAGCATGGAGCAGCTGCAGGAGAACCTGTCTGCTGCAGAAGAAGGTCCCCTGGAACCAGGGGTGGTGGAGGCCTTCCAGCAGGCTTGGCACCTGGTTGCTCATGACTGTCCCAACTACTTCCGCTAGAGCCCCAATCCCGCTATAGCCGACCACACTCTTCGGCCTTAACTAGACCAAAGTTTCTGAGAAAGTAAAATTTTAGATAAACTGTTTTGTCCATTTCAGTCTTTTTACCATTGACAAGCTGCTTTCTCAGAACATGAATCGTAAACAACATCAAAGTCGGTCAGATTATAGCAATATAAAATGTTATGACTGGACCCAGAGACACGTTATGACTTTAGCTGACATATGTTTAACACAATTGCCTTAATTTAAAAATTTGTTTAGACACTGCGTTAAGTCTGCAGTTACCTATTCCCCAGATACAGTTTCTGATAATCTTTATTATTTAATTAATAATTATATGATTGGTGAAGTTGCATCCTTGATACTGCCTTATATTGGATAATAGCTTGGGGAAGACACCTGGAAAGGACGTATCTGTGACCCTCAAGAAATCCTCCTTTAGGCTGATGAGCATCACTGGAGAGCATGGGACTGCTACAGCGCTAACTAGCTATACTTATGGGAGAGTTCACAGGAAGTACCAGGTGATCTGAGGCATTGCACCTAGATGAGACCTAGTTTTAGCTTTGAGTGACATTATCAACAGAATATGAAGCAGACTTGGCTTAACCCAAAGTCTAACTTGTGAGTGGAAAAGTTACATCTTGGCTGGGGGGGGGGGTTCTGCAGGTAATGTACAGACGAGATCAGTCTTTAAGAAAAGTGGCTCTTAAAAGTCCTCTGTTTATTCATCCTTTTCTGTCTCTTCTTCTTCTGAAGCCTCCATTGTCTCCTCCTCCTCTTCACCCTCCTCCGTCTGCTGCAGCTCTCCTGTTTCTGAGTTCCACATGCACTTTATCGATACCCTGAATTCAGCCATCTCGATGCCAAAAAGTTTCTGTGTGTGGGATAGAGGACAAGACCGTTTTAGTGCCACGGACTTGGAGGAAGAAGAAAAACAAACAAACAGGACCTAAAATACCAGCACATCTGTACCACAAATATTGCACTTTTGCACTGCATGTTCAGTGTCCCTCAGACTGTACAAACATCCCACCTAGGATCGGAAACCACAACCGTCTGGTTAAGCCCATGACAAATCTATGCTAAATGCTCTCAGTATATACTCATACAGATTTTATAAGCAGGACCCTATTTTCATACCTTTAAATAAGGATGCACCAATCGATCGTCTAGTGACCAAAAATGGCCGACTTGTCTAAATATGGCCTATTTTATGAGCTGTTCATTTCTTCAAAGTGACGTACAAGTAAGGCAAATAGTACATTACAAACATACATGTCTAGGCATAACTGTGGCTCCACTGAGCTTCCAGTGAATGCCCAGTTACAAGTGCAGTACTTAACACTTGTTATACCAGAACAAACTGACAAGATCACGCAATGCCTGTCTGGTGGCTGCAACAGAACAGCAAAAACAGAGCGATGTCAAACAAAGCCATTTCAGCCTGCATAACGTCTCAGTCCTGTCTGCGTATCTCGCTACTTTGTCAATTAACTGTCTCAGTCGATCTCAATTTAATGGCTAGAGCTTGAACTGAAAACTTAGTTGACTTGTGACACGTGGTAAACAAAATACAGTCTATAGATGGGTCGGCTACGTCGTCGTATGGTGTGTGTGAGGCGCGGCTGATGGGGGAAGCCTTGGGTCCAAAGAAGGTTCTACTTTGTGCGGAAAGACTTTGCATTTGCATTCGAACGTTGACTAATGTACTACGATTTGCAAACCCTGCAAAGATACTGTTTATACAATCAGTGGCAACACAACCAAAGGCTTCGAAAGCCAAGGTCATTAAAGAAGGGTTACAAATGCTTAGCCTGCTAATTATTATTAAACTAAGAAAATTGGCATCAGCAGGTCAGCCTTAAAAAAATAAAAATGCCAATCGGGATGGCCAAAAGAACTGCAATCAGTGCCTTCCTGCTCTCAGCAGTAACATACATACATAGAGTATTACTAAATCCTGCACAGCAAATCCTGCACATGCCTGTGTGTGTATAAAATAAAGATACATTTACTTACAAGAATGCGGGCCTGCTCTGGGGTTAAGATATCCCCATCTTTACAAACATCGTAGTCTTTCAGCAGTGTGACCACTCCTGTCAGCAGAGGAGACAGTCAGGTGAATAAAAATGTTCAGTCCACTCATAGCAGGTTGCTCACTCAGTCGGACTGTTCTCTCACCTTTTTTCAGTGCAGTGGGCAATCCCAGCTGCCTCAGCTGCGGTTCCATGGAGTGAGGAAACTGCTCTAAGGGTCCTTCATCCAGAGTCACTGACATGGTCGCCTTGTTCCCTGCCCGTGCAAAATCCAATTCCTTGAAATGAGCAAAATACCTAAGAAATTAGGGAGGAAAGGAAAAGCAGTGTTCTGAGAATATGCAATGTGGTGCACTGAAGACACACCAAAAATAAAATGTTACAATTAAAACCTGACTTTAAGTCCATAGTAAGTGGCATTGACTGAACTCACTCCTGAACCTCTTCCTTGGTCTTATTTGTAAACAACACCCCTACTTCTCCCTTCAGGAACTTGTTGACCTGTAAAACAAATACAAGTCACACAATTCTACCCATGTAAAATAATTCCAGCACAATACACATCCGTGTTAAAGACTGAAGCAAAAATGGTGATAAATTAGCCCTGAAAGCCTAGTGATGAGACATCAGAACAGTTAAGCTGAACACATCATGACTAAATTATATAACCATACAGACCACACAACCACCTTGGGGGTTCTGTTAACCAAGCTACAGGAATTGAACATTTTCAGATAAAATTAAAAAGCTCTAAATGAAAGAAACCATGCAAGACCTTAGTATTTAAGGCTGCCCAACATAGAGTTGACTGTGACTCAAAGTAAACACCAGGAACCCATATACCTTGTGTAAATTATCCTTGTATTCATCTGTTGGTGCTTTTCCCAGCGCTACCATCATGACTTTATTTTTTCCAAAGAAAAATCTGGGTGGGAGGACGGGGGACGAGACACAGCAAATGAAAAAAAAAATCCGACACCGGAACACGCAGATAAATCGTTGTAGATCGTGACAGTCAGGCCGTTTTTTATAACATAATTTCATACCCTCTTACCTGCTGTGTTTCCATGCTGTTCGAATGTCTTTTAATTTGCTATTCCTCATATTGGCAACAGAGAAAACGAACAAATTTCTGTACGTGTCCACACATTTTCGCAACTGGGAAAAGAGGACAGGGGAAATTCTATCATAAATTAAACTCGCATAACAAACGTAGCTGTAATACCACAAAGAAAGGAAGCCCTACCTCCTCTATTAAGTTCTGTTTGGTTTCCAATCCCTTCTTGGTTGTCTTCGTTAAAGAGACTGTAAGTAGATAGGCGTGAGTTAGGAAACAACGTTTGTCTAACAACAACAAGGACGACTCAAATCAACAACTGTTAATTTAACAGTTTTAATGTATTCGAAGCTACATATAATGCTGGATCTATTCTGTTACGTTCACTTACAAAAACAGCAAGACATACCCGATCTACCGCACGTGAGTTTCTTACGTGCAGCAAAATCCTTTGAAATTGAGAAAGAGATAGATTGCAGTCCACAATAGGACTGAACTTACGTGTTTTCCGAACACATATGGCGATATATGACATTAACCAACCATAAAAATCAAGGAAAAACCTACTTTTCTTGTCCCTCTTTGACTTCGGCATGGCTCTCACGTTGAAGTTGCCCTACACAGAGGCCCCCACATGTTCAGTCGACCAGAAAATGCCGCCTAGAGATGGTTCGAAAAAAACAAAAGGTCAATTAACCTAAGAAAGTTATTTATTTTTACAATGTATATATGATTATTTTTATTATTTTATTATTTTTGTGTAGTTTCAATATACAAACGCGCATTGGCATAACTTGGATCAGGCATTTATTCTAGATGACTAAATATTTTCATGGCTGGGTTCCTCTCCCGGTGCATCGTGGGAAATTGAGTACGATTTTTGGAAGTTTAATTTGTCACATCATTCTTTTAATTGTATATTATTTCTGTTATATATTTTTAAATTATCTTGAGCATTTTCACATTATATATCTATAAATTCCAGTAGAACATTTCAAATAGTTTTTGGGCCACTAACCTGGTTTGTTTTGGTTTATACATACTAGTTGTGTTCTACCGGGAGCTGCATCACACAGGTGATATGTGTGACATGCAGAAAACTCTGTATCAATTAAGATTAACGACGACTTACTGGTTTCACCTAAAAGTGTCTGGTAATTTCTCGTCTGGAAATTGCAGTGAATAATTTTTGTACCAACACGTCCATCAAGATCAGTCTAGCAGAAATATAGGAGTGTATTCTTTTTAGGTTAGCTTGAGATCTGTGTATTTGTGAAGATATGACCATCTTCTTCAAGGGTACAACAAGATATCCAGCTTGGATATGATTTAGTAACCATAAGTGTTGTATTCATAATTGCTGTCTCTTATACATATTCTGGACAGTATTGATCTACAGGAGCTGCAGGTGTCAGTGCAGGTTCCCCAAAACTTAGGAGGTATTTAGGGGTTGTCACAAATTAAAATATTGCTTCGAGGGGGCAAAAAGTCTATTAAGTTTTTCATTGAAAATAATAGATGAATGCCCCTTTAAAATGGCAGATTTTTGTGATGTAAAAAAATGAAACCATGATAAATCATTTAAATAATTTTCCCACCTTTAATGTGACCAATAACTTGTACAATTCAAATGAAAACAAGTCTGTCAGGAGGAAAAATATAAAAAAATTAAAAATGTACAATAAGCTGGATACATAAGTGTGCACACCCTTAAACGAATACTTTGTTGAAGCACCTTTTGGTTTAATTACAGCATTCAGTCATTTAGGGTAGGAGTCTATCAACATGCCACATCTTGCTTGGCAATATTTGCCCACTCTTCCTTGCGAAAGCTCCCCAAATCTGTCAGATTGCTAGGGTATCTGTTGTGCACAGCCCACGTCAGGTCACCCCACAGATTTTCAGTTGGATTTAGGTCTGGGCTCTGGCTGGATCATTCCAAATCTTTCACTTTCTTCTGGTGAAACCATTCATTTGTTGGTTCAGATGTATGCTTGGGGTCATTGTCATGCTCAAAGGTGACATTCCTCTTCATCTTAAGCTTTCTAGCAGACACCTGGAGGTTTTGGGCCAAAATTGACTGGTATATGGAACTGTTCATTATTCCCTCCACCTTGACTAAAGTCCCAGTTTCAGCTGAAGAAAGACGACCCCAAAGCATGATGCTGCCCCACCCTGCTTCACCGTGAGTGTGGTGTCCTTCTGGTCGTACATGTTGTTTTTGCGGCAAACATGGCTTTTGGAATTGTGGCCAAAAAGGTCAACCTTCATTTTGTCAGACTACAACACATTATTCCACATGCTTTCGGGAAACTTGAGGATTTGTTTTTCGTTTGTTTTTCAAAATTTAGCCGGGCCTGGATGTTTTTCTTTGTAAGAAAATGCTTCCATTTTGTGACCCTACCCCACAGTTCAGACATATGGAGAATACGGGAGATTGTTGTCACATGTAGTACACAACCAGTACTTGGAATAAATTCCTGCAGCTCCATCAGTGTTGCTGTGGGCCTCTTGGCAGCCTCCCTGACCAGTTTTTGTCTTGCCTTTTCATCAATTTTGGAGGGACGTCAAGTTCTCGCTAACATCACTGTTGTCCCATATTCTCTTCTCTTCTTGATGACTGTCTTCACTGTGTTCCATGGTATATCTAATGCCGTGGAATTTTTTCATACCCTTCTCCTGACTGATACCTTTCAACAATGAGATCCCTTTGATATTTTGTAAGCTCTCTGCAAACCATGGCTTTTGCTGTAGGATACAAATTAAATGCCAGGAAATTCCTACTAGGACAACTGAACTTTATTTGGGGTTAATCAGAGTCACTTTAATTGATTGGCAGGCAATCAAAAGGTGCATCAACGAAATATCAGCTTAAGGATGAGCACACTTATGCAACCAGCTTGTACATTTTTTATTTTTTTATGTCCTCCCCCCAACACAGATTTGTCTGTTTTTCAGTTGAACTGTACTGGTTATAGGTCACATTAAGGGTGGGAAAAGTTTTGAAAAAATTTAATTGTGGTCTCATTTTTTTACATCACAAAAACCTGGCATTTCAAAAGGGGTGTGTGCACTTTATAAACTCACAATATCAAGAACTATATCTGTGCATTTCATTCTCTGTGCCTGTCAGGTGATTGTAGCGTATATGGTAGTGGGTGGGGGGTGAAACCAATAGCATCCGGTTGCCAGGAAATGTTTGGCTTAAGAATTTGCATACCAAAACCATTACCATGGAGACAGTGTATCCTGTTGCTAGGAAATGTTTGGGTTGTAAAAGGCTTCGTACCAAAACCGTTACCATGGGGACAGGGTATCAGTCATACCATGGAAGACTATCTGGGGAGAGAGTTTGGCAGCAAAGCAAAGGTGCCTTAACTGGTCACACCCCTAGCTGGTCTTCCAGTGGCAACATGTTCTCCTCTCCTCAATCGGCCTTATGTGGCCACACTCATACAGGAAGGTGTAATCTTGTCTGCTTAATTTGGTCACGGTACGCACAGCAAGTGAATCTTCATCGGATGATGTAACCAGTCAAATACCCAATTTACAATGTTTTTAAACTAAAGGATGCACACGGTAAATAGGGACTATTAACTGCTTGGTCACTTTCCTTACTTAGTTTACTAGCCTATATGGTTAGTATCAATTACTTTCCACAATACACTAGCAGTCAAAAGTTTTCACACACACTGAGATTCGCATATATTTGCATGTTATGCATTTAACATTTACTAAAATACACTCAG
The DNA here is from genome assembly GCA_026781065.1 of Mormyrops boulengeri. Taxonomy (NCBI): domain Eukaryota; kingdom Metazoa; phylum Chordata; class Actinopteri; order Osteoglossiformes; family Mormyridae; genus Mormyrops; species Mormyrops boulengeri. The sequence continues at coordinate 22,834,499 of JAODLD010000136.1, read as the reverse complement.
TATTTTTTCTAACAAATAAATTTACAGTATGTTCACCATTTGAGTACATTTATTAACAAGAAAATGTCACATCTTGGATTCTATCTTCTTCTAGTAGTTATAACAGCAGTGAAAATTCAAGGCATTCTTTCTACCAGGGACCTTAAATACTTAAATGCTCTGTTTAATGGGACAAAACAGTTAACTAGTGCATTTAAGAAGTTAATGGACATCCTAGAATTTGACTCTGCCATCACCACACAACCAGTTAATAGTATGTCAGTTTGCACTGTTATATACTCTTTCCACGTTATAAAGGAAACTTTTTTTATTTGAGATATATTTTCATTTATAGTTGTTCATACGGCTTTCCAGTGCTTAACAAGAATAAAAAATCTGCAGTTTATAAAATAAATGGACAAGTGGTAAAAACCGATGGCGTATAAAAACTTTTGACTTTTAGCGTAAATGAAAATGTCGAGAGGCTGTACACCCTTTTTACAATGACACACGACGGACAAGTTTACTGCAGATTCCTCCCACAATCCACAGACCTGCAATTAGGCTAACTGACATTTTGCCCATGGTGTGTGTTTCTGTGTGTGTGGATTAGGTTTATATTACTTTGTGGGGACGAAACATCCCCCACAATATAATAAAAACCTGTTTTTTGACGTTGTGGGGACCATTTTTCCAGTCTCCACACAGATCTGTGAGTGCAATCAAAAATGTAAAAATGCTAAAAGTCTCGTATTTTGTTTGGTTACTTATGGTTAAGGTTAGGGCTGGGCAGGGGTTAAAACAAATACAATAGATACAATGTATAACATCCACAATATAATACAATACAATAATTATTATATAGCTATACATATAAATAGTGTACAAAACTATGTTGTTTTTTTAGATAGTTTAAAAAATATTTTGGTAACACTTAAAGTAGTCATTTAAATGCAGTATACAAACCTTCATAATGCATTATGATACATTCATAAAGTATTATAAACATGGCTATAGAAATTTATAAAAAGGCATAACACATTAGAATGCATTAGAATGCTCAATATAAGAATTAAGGTTTGTACTGCATTATGAAGGTATTTATAGTGCATTATAGATGAGATCTTCTTAAAGCATTCATAATGCATAATTAACATGGCTATAATGTGTTATGACTTTTTATAAATATTGATAGCCATATTTATAATACCTTATGAATGCATTACAATGCACTATGAATGTATCTATAATGAACTATAATAACTGCTTTAAGTAAAGTGTTACTAATATTTTTAACAAATGCAAATATGCTTAAATAATATCCCAATTACGTCGCTTCAATACAACAAATTCTAAAATGTTCATATTTATAGTGCATCAAGATTCTCATCTCATGTTTATGACACTCTGTTAAAAATGATTTTTTGCAGACTCCACCTGTAGACCAGGGTTGGTATTCTACCCCTCAGTCCTGGAGATGTGGGGCAACAGTACTGCCCCCTGAGGTTCCAAATAATCATGCTGAAAAATGCAATAAATCTTCATAAAGTTGAAAATTGGTCAAAGCTGTCATCACTAACAAATCAATGCAAACTGTACTCACCTTTTACCGCCATGTAATGAACATAGAACATAGAACCCCCAGGACATTGTGATTCCTGGATACCTGGCCGACCAAGGCTATAATTTGTATTTTACATAACTTTTCCATAAAGATAATTGTCAGGTCGGATTTGTCATCGTTTCATATAGGCTGTTGTTGACATTCTTTCATTGCCATTGACATTCTATTTCATCAGCGCTATCAGCTGTTGTTGTATTAAACTAACACACCCCACAGATCCACACTGCCCAAGAGCATTTAGCCCATTAATTGTTTTTGAAATGCTTCCCAGCGTCTCCTTGTCCTGCCAAGTTGTCACACCCTGCCTTGTTTGCTTTTTAATTTTCTAAGGCAGCAGGAATTTCACGCATTACGTGTAATTATCTCTAGTGTTTATATCTAGGATGGCACACAAGCCCTAGAACATATTTGAAAAGACAAAAAAACATACCAATTGAAACATAATAATCTTCCTAAATTACTTTGCTTTAGAAGGCAAACGTACAGCTTGTTTTGGAGGTGCGCAAGCTATGACCTTTGCAACAGGATGGGCTGCTTCTGAAGTCCCTGCAGCGAAGGACATGGAGCAAAGACCTGTCCAGTTGTTTGTGACAGTTATTAAGTGACATGACACACATTCTGGCTTAATTAAGCAGAAAGAAAGAAGACATTCCAAAGCGGGGTTACCAGCTCTCACGCATCTGGCGTGGTGCTTACGCTTTTTGACTCTCGCGCTCACGCAAGAGAGCTTACGGCAAATCTATATTATTCCATTTAAAAACTAAAATCAGCTGCATTAAAAGCACTGGGGCAGTTTGCAAACCCTACAGGGTATTTACAACATGATGACACTGTTACAGTACATACATGTAAATGCGTGTGCAGACTTGCCTCGAATTGAAAATTTCACTCCAGCCAGCTGAGCTAATCTGATGACGCTGCCAAAGTCATGGCAACCAAACTAAAGTCGATTGTGAAAATTTGTGTTTTTTTGTTTGTTTATTTGTTTTTGTTTTATGCAATGCTAAATGCTTTTGACCATTTTTGTCTGTATCTACTTCACAAAATGCATTATGGGGTTTTGGAACATGAACGGGAAGTAAAATCACAGTGTTTATGTAACATTGCATTTCTTATCCTGTTTGTTAATTAATTAATTCATTTATTTATTTATTTTTCTATGGCAGATTTCACCAACACCACTGGGAATGTTTACAATACGACCCACATCAGATCATGGGGGATGTTTACAAAATTGTTCTGAAATGATGGCTACACCCCAGTTTTTCAGTGAATACAGGAGGATACCAGCTGGTTCCGAAAATGCTGGATGATCGTGGCTCGCCGTGCTCTGCTCTCCTGAATGTCAGGCTGCCAGCACATGTGTGTGCCCACAAAGGTGCCCAAGCTAGTCCACCTACGGTCAAACCTGTCGATGGCCATCGATCACTACTGTAAACGCTAGCCAATCATTCCCTACTTTCATTAATTAATTTGTAATAGCTTTTCTGACTACATCAAAAAAGCTGAGTGATGTATGTAAGGTGTGCTTTATGTGAGTTGGCATTTTTTGAATGCCCATAGTGCACAAGTGCGGTTGTGGGTGTGTGTCCTGTCAAGGGCCCTTTGCTTCCCTCCGCGACCCTGTACTGGATAAATGATTGGAAGATGGATGGAAGGATGGTAAAATGCAACTATAGCAGTCATAGCTGTATCTTCTGGCCAAAACAATGGTCATTTTCATGGAGAAAAACAGTACCGTGGGTGGGGAACTGCCAGTCATAGAACTGTTCCAGTACAGATGAAACCTGAGGGATAGGATAGGTTTCTTTAGAACTGATCACTAAGCATGTTATTTCTGTTACCTTTTGAAGCTTTTAGCAGTAGGCAGAATGACAGCATGTGAATCATTGTTTAATTGCCAGGTAATTCAGGGAAGCATATAAAAAAGTGAAAGCACTTTGCAGAGACCTGCATGCCCGGACTCCCTCCCAAAGGCACGCAAAGTAAATACAAATTATTGCCATTTTAATGTCATCGCAGGTTTTGCAAGGTGTGGAAATGGCTTCGGGCAAGATATTCCAGGGCACTGCCCGGTACAAACAAGGGACGACATGGGTGGAGAATGTTCCAGAATGGCTGGGATAGCGTCTAAAAATTTCTGTCATGTAATGCGCTCCCTGAAGTTTTTGTATGCAGGCGTGTTGTGCCACTGTGACCGTTAGCACTAATGGCTTAAGAGACGCCCCAGGCAATCCCCGCGGAATCCCTGGGGAATCCCCTGGTAATTTTAAATGTCATTGGCACAATTAGAATCTCCTCCAACCATCAGAATGATGCTGGTTGAGGACATGGACTTATAACCCCAGATGTTTCTAAAGTAAAGTATCAATAGTCTATGCCATAATACCTTAAAGCTAAAATACTCAGCTGTATATGTAAAAATCATTAAACATTTTAGGTATAGTTGTCAGCCAACTAAATTATAGCCAAAGTACTCATATAGACCCAACACCCAGAATGCTTTTTATAGATGCTCAGTCCCAAAGCTGTAAATGTAATCTCTGGACTCATATGTACATACTTCTACTAGACCCAAATGTGAAACGGTGTGGAGCAAACAAGACAGATACATGACAGGTCATGCGTTAAATCATTTGAATAAAGCAGGTGCTAGAGATTTCCCAAGCAGGTTTATTACACTGGGTAAAAGCAAACTTTACGCAAGAGCTTACACTTGTCTCAACGGGCTTGGTGGTTATTAAAGGTTGTTTTTGGCTTCTGATGAAGTGAATGCAGACCCTCAAGGGACATCAGTAAAATGCCATTTTCTTTTCCTCTTCTTCCGGGCTGGGATAGGGAAAGGATTGTTCGGTAAAGAAAATGGCTTCAGAATCCTTTGCTAAGTCCATCGACATCACTCTGTTATTCCTTAGCAACTGTTGTTGAGGTGATGTGTGAAACGCAACCGGTTTGTGAGCTGAATTGGCCTTAAAGGGAATGAGCGAAGTCCTCTCTGACCTTTGGTGGAACTCAAGGGGAGTTCACTTTTTTCATATAGTTAATCATTCAGACTTTTCACCAGCAGTTTAAATCCTTGGGTGGCTCAGTCAGTAACATGTACCTCCTTCCGAATGAGAGCAAGGTGCACGGCCTGTGGTTTGGGTGGGAGGAGTCTCCTATTGTGTTACATTGAGTCTCCGATGATGTTATTCTAGAATCTTGGATGGAAGGGAGCTGGGCACCGATGATTTCATCACATGTGGCGGGTCCTTCCTTTCAAACACTCCTTGCATGACTGCAGAAGGAAAACTCCCAAAATCACTGGGTATACAGAAATGCAAACAAAAGAGCAGGTTTTGAGCCATTTGGAGACATGTTTCCATCTGTCAAGCAGAGATCTATACTTGGAGGCAGCCAGGCTTCTGAAGGGGGGGGGTTCATCCTTTGGAGGGGGTGGACGTGGAGGATTGCAGACTGGATGTATAGTTGTGTTTTAGGTACCCGTGTGATGTCTGCCTCCTCTCCCCATAAACAGGTCTTCAGAGCCCACTGGAGGTTGGGTAGTGACTGAATTCTGCAGTGGGTGTAACTGGGTAGATCTGGGGCAGTCTGTCTTTGCCAGATCCCCAAGAGACAGCACTCATTAAGCTCCAAAAAACTAAGCTTTATCCATCCTATTCAAGGTCACAGGGGGTCTGGAGCCTATGGATACAAGGCAGGGAACAACCCAGCATGGGGTGCCAACCCATCACAAGGCACACTCACACACTCACACACAATTCACTCACACACCATTCACTCACACAGCAATTTGGCAACTCCAATTAACCTCAGCCTGTTTTTGAACTGTGGAAGAAAACTGGAGTACCTGGACAAAACCCCACAACAACATGGGGAGAACATGCAAACTGCACACATGGAGCCGTAGTGGAGACTCAAACCCAAGTCCCAAAGGCATGAGGCAACAGTGCTCACCACTGCAACACCATGTCGCCCTGCTAAGCTTTATTATTTCTGCTATTTATATAAGAGGGAGAAACCGATTCCATTCAGTGACAGACCCTTGTCATCGTAGAAAATGAAATCCAGCGTTAGAAATGTGAAAGATCTTTAAACAGAATATTCTGAATTGTTGTCATGCCAATCCATAATCAATTATCATAAAAACACATAGTGCTGTGAAAGCAGAATTCAGACAATGACAAAGCTCAAACACTGGACACTTAAAATATTATTGCTGAGAGGTTAAAGGTGAAATAAAATGAGTCTCCCATGAGTCTCGTGTTACTTAAACACCCACTTAGGTCTGGGATTTGAACAGCGTACACATTCAAAATACAGATACTGTATTTTGGGAGCTGCAGGTTTTCAGGGGAAATAATGTTTTAATATCACAACACAAATTAAAAGCAATAAAAACTGGTGCAGAGGGAGGAAAATAAGATCAATTCAGACATTTGTTTACCTAAGTAAGTGACCTGTAAGTGAAATCTCACATGCTTTGTGTGATTCTCCGCAGTCCATACGGATTCACTTCTTTGCTTGTATTTTGTATTGCTTTTCCCAGTGGAATATCCTGTAAACTTTCCCAAATTTGCGCCCATTCCCTCCGTCTCTTTTTGTGACAGTAAAATAATACCAAGTAGTGGTGAAAAATGTGGTAAAAATAAGGAAAAAATAGTTCAATCAGTTTTCATAGTATAACATTGTTCATCCTCTGAAAAGGAAACGTTATTTGATTTTGCAAATTATAGACAACTGGGAAAACTTGGATTTAAGTACATATTCATTGTTTTATGCTCATATCAGATTTTCTCATCTGTTCTCTGCTTCCACAGCCTGTTCCTTGTGGAGCATCAAAACAGCACAGACTTTATTATTAGTAACATTATTATCAGTTCAGGGAGGGTGACTAATGTTTCGGGGTGAGATAGGGCCACCCATAAAGGGTGGGGGGGCGAGAATGGGGATGATTTTCAGGAGCCCAGACACTAGGGGGGGCTCATGAGTGTATGATCGTGGATAATGGGAGGTTTGAATTGGTGAAGTGGGGTCAGGGGCCCATCCGCTAAAATTGTACAGGGATAAGTGCTTGTCCTGCTTTCGCAAACATTACCGAGTACGAGGCTGGGACATGATCAAACAGCTATGGACTGGTATGGTTGCCTTTGCCCCTTTGCACGCACGCAAGGGCAGACCTCGTTGAGACAAGCTGAAGGTAATTAGAGTCCTCTGAAGGCGTTATTATCTTCTTAACAGAGCAATTTAGAACTGTGCACGTTTTACGCGGCTTTGTGTTTCACCAGAGCGGGTCGGGGTAGGTGCATGGCTTGGGGGGGCATATCAACAATGAATCCCAGAAAGGGCGTGAACCAGAAGCCCTCATATTTTGTCCTTAATGATGACATAACTTCTGGCCCACATGATTGGCAATGAAATAGTATGTCTGGGATCTAATTGACTTCTGTGGAATACAATAACATGCAAAAACAAACAGAATAAAAACACAAAAGGCCAGGATTCACATGGTTATTAGGTCCTTTCTTTAGTCAGGATACCTGAGTATCCACATCACTTTGTTTTTACGTTTTTTTGTGGAGGAAGTGAAATGGACAACTTAAATCTACCTTCCCCTGAGGGATTTCCCTAGTTAATTTGTAGATATATAATTACGTTCATTTAGTTAATTCATTTATAGATTTCATATTTCTTATTTTTATATTTCTTTCTGTCCTTGCTACTCACTCATCATGTTCTTTGCCTATCTCATACAACTTACTCTCACCAAGGCCGTCTGACCCACTGGCTCCAGGAGTCTGTACAAAGACCATAGATAAAGGGCCTGCTCCCCTCAGTGGGAGGCAGAGACAGACACAGACAGACCCGAAACCGGCCGTGTGAAACATCTTTCTGTAACATCTTCATTATGTCTTAATAAACTGCTTAAGCTTAAGGAACCTGCCTCATCATTCAACAAAAGAAACTGAGTTTTCACTGAAGAAATCTATCACCCCTAAGCTATATATAATTGTTCCTGGGGAGCATAATTCTCTGTGTCAATGCAACCTCTTTCTGTGGAGTCAGACACTTGTAACTATTGTCCTGTGACTTATGGTGAGAAAGTAAAAACAGACAAAATTACCTGACATTTACGCAACTGACACTTTTTCTGAATGTCACATACAATTACTTCTTGCCTTCATATGGACATCCTGACCCCCCGCATATATCAGCCATGAACCTTCAGGGAACCTGCAAGGCCACCTCCTTAAATGCTACATCAGGGGCACCGTAAGCAGGGGGTGTTTTGTGTGATTCCAAGGGCCCCTGAGTGACTGGGGCCCTAAAAACATGGATCATAATTGTATTTGTCTGGGTTGGGGGTTCAATCTGATATAGTTGCACCCCTGGTCTACAGTTTCGACTGCTGTGGTCTCTGAGATTTAGCTCTCCATTACAGATGTGCAACTTTACACATTCCTGAAGTTGACGCTATTCGAAATGAACACGTAGTGAAGATATAATCAGTGAATCTCGGGGAATTAGGACTGGCAAAGATGCAGTCCCAAACTCTGAAGCATGATGGGTCAGCCGGATATTTGACTGGCGGGGTTCCCTGACTGCGATCTGTCTCTTGCACGCCCTTGATCGTCTGATGTTTGCTTGGCCTCACCTGATGGCTCCTGCCGATGTCACAAACTTCTCACTTATTGCCCCTTTACACTCTTAACTTATACCTCCTTCTAGCATGAGCTGTAACTTAACTGCATGCATAAAATCTCCCATCAAATTTAATGGAGGATGAAGTGTTGCTCCTAATGCCCTAGAAATGGTTCCAGCTGGAGGTCTTGCTTGGTATCGTAAATTGCAATGTGAAGATATTTTTACAGTATGTGGACTAATCTTGGAACTATGAAGCTCACTTGTTAGAGCCTGAAAACAAAGTTACTCTGATTGGTTTATGTCGCGCTGTCCCAAAACCGCTGAGTGCAGTTCATGTTTCAGTTCTGCAGGAACAGCACCTTGGAAAACCCCCCCTGGAACGTGGGACCTGTAAACTGTTACACATCAAAAGCTTCTGTGTCTGCAACTTATTACAGTAAGGCTATTGCATTGTAGCAAAAACTTAAAAAAAGTTTTGCTACAATGCAATAGCCTTA
>JAODLD010000136.1:22801131-22813397 GCA_026781065.1 Mormyrops boulengeri | reverse complement strand
CAGCTTCTGTAGACGTTGTAAGGAGGCGAGAAATGTATACAAAGAGTGATGTGTTCTAGAATAAAAAACAATGTAGGGGAATTTTCATAATGAATCAGGAAGTTAGAAATGGTCTACATTCAGCGGGGGTGGGGCAGGAAGTACCCAACCCACAGCCTGGTCCTAATGGTTACTCTGACCTTCTCTGTGTTTCTGAATTTTAAGTAAACCATGGACAAGTGTGGTGAAAATGAAAACAGATCGTGCTGCCACAGAAAACTGACTTGTCTGTTGCTTTAAGAGCAAAAGCACTGTGGCAGATTTTGATCTGGGAGTGATGGCCTGGTCTCCATTTGGCACAGCTGGTCATGGTAAGAGGATGGAGCGCAAAAATAGCAGCCTGGACAGCTGGTATTGGGAGCAGAAGTAACCAGTGGCGTAACCACTCACACTACTGACATTGTATTTTCTCATAGCAGCTCCTCATCAAAGATCTGGCTGCGTTTAGATTTGTGAGGTTCTGTTAGCAGATGTTCGTAAATTTAAATGGATTCTGTTTTGTTTCATTGTCATAAGCATAAACATGTGCTTAGGAATGTCAAGGTTTTGGTGTCACCCTGTCCCTTCTTGTGTCTGGGTCAAAGTGACAAGCCTGGTCTCAGCTGAACAGCCCCTGAAATATCTCCTCTCCTCCACTTACCTGCTCTGTCATCTGTTCCTCCACTTTTCTATCCATTCAGTCTACCGTTCTCCCGACTCCATTGTCCATTCACAAACTTCTCCCTCTCTCTGCTCCTTGATTTTCCCCTTTCCCTCTCTCCATTCCTTTTCATTCAGTCTCTTTTCTCCACACCTCTGTTTATTCTCTCTTCTCTCTCCCTCCACTTGTTCACCCATTGTTTCCAGTCTCCGCCTGAATGACAAGATCCAGAGCCAGAATCAGAAGTTTCTTGGAGGAGCCTGTGACGTTGTGCTTAGCTTGAGCCTTGAAGAGTGACAAACTAGTTTTACATATATACTAATTAGCAGAGGTGTATTGCTCAGGTCCAAAAAGTAAAAATCCTGATCAGGATTTTGTTTCAACCAACCAGGTGAGTAAGTACTCTGTGACTGTCAGCCTTTATACTCACCTGATTGGTTCAAATAAATTCTTGTCTGGATTTTTACTTTCTGCACCTGAACAGTCCACCTCTGCTAGTTACCTGTTTCTGGTTAATCTGGGAGTAACATCACTGATTTTCACTTTGGGATCAAGAAAGTACAAGTTTATTTTTTACTGAATCTCATGATCCCGATATAAAAATCACCTTTCATGGACAATTTCTGGTAGTAGAAGCATGTCAGTCCTATGTGGGTGATCAGCAGCTGTCTCTGGTCCCCCCCCCCCAGCATTTTTACACCCTTTTACATTTTTTCCCTTTTCTTTGCACACTATCTCATGAGCGTTGGACTTCTTGCCTGCCGTGTCTCCTTCTCTCTGGGTGAATCTGTGGTGGGAGGGGCCTGGAAGGGGATGTTCCCATTTTGATTTTTGTGGTTTCTTCTTGTCACGAGAGCCTCACATCAGACACTTTCAGTGACAGATAGCATCTTTCTCCCCACCAAATAATAGGGTCCCTCCATGTAATAAGGTAATTCTTCATAAATCCCTTTAATTTCCATAGTGCAGTTGGGTTTGGTTTTCTTCTGGTTTAAAAACAAATGCAATGATCCCTGAGCCGTAATTGCTGGTCCATACAAATCTTTTTAGGCCTACTTTGTCTGCTAAGTATTTAATTACCTGTTTATGTAACTCTTGTTGCATGTTGTGTAATCCTGTCAGCGGCTTTCCTGTGCTGCCTCACAATTAAATGCCCAGGCGTCCTCCTACCCAGAGTGACAGTCAGGTGGCTTATGGGATAGGAAACCCTGTGTGGTGACCACGCCCCCCCCCAATCAGTGCTGGTGGTGGGTGAAATATTACAGTGCTGAGCGGTTTATCGTATGGTTTCTCTATCATATTTTTAACGTAGAGATTATTATAACATGCATGTTATAATGTGGGTGAATGGTGTGTGAGTGTGCCCTGCGATGGGTTGGCACCCGATCCTAGGTTGTTCCCTGCCTTGCACCCATAACCTCCAGGATAGGCGCTGGACCCCTCCACAACCCGGAATACGACAAGTGGTTGCAGAAAATGGATGGATGGATGGATGGATGGATTATTATACCAGCATATACTGATAGAGCCAGATATTTCTTTTGCTCTTCTCACAGAAACACATGAACACACAAACTCTTAGGTTTCTTAATACCCTCCAAATAGATGTTCTGGCTGAACGTCTCTCCTCATCCTTATAATGATACAGGAGTTGACTCCTTAGTTGCATTCCTTAGTTAGGCCGGATGATTCTCCCTGGAAATCGCTAATTAATCCTTCCACTTACCTGTGACTCACTGCTGTTTGTGCCCTCAGAGCAGCAGACTGCTGCATGTTCTTCGCCTGAAGGACCTGGCATGGACACACACTGCTAATCGGCGCTTTGGCCCGACGTGGCTGCAGTCGGTAACGCACCCCCCACCCCCATCATTTCTATACCAACAACCTATTTACAGCTAAGTGCTGCTTCACAAAAGTCCGACAGCCCGTCTCATAAAGATCCTGCTGGGGATGGTAATGGTATCATTTTGCCATTTAATAATAACCCGCATTTGCTTAGTCCTCGGAAAGGAGTGTGAGGGGTTTACCAATTACAGGGGCTATTGGGTGGCCTTGTGGGAGTGAGGAACGCTCCTTGGGAGGGGCTTAACCCAGACCATAGGTCATGGGTATCACCTTTTTCCCACAAACCCATTAATGGGTACCCCCCCCCCCCCCATTGCCAGCCTCACACTGTCTCAGGATACTAGTACCTGCAAAAATAACTGAGACGTGGCTGTATTTAGTTACAGTTGACGAATTCCCGGGAAAACACTGCAAGCCAACGGTCTACGTCTGTCCTATGTCAAGCAATAAAAATGCACCATGAGCCATAGAAGAGGTCTGATCTTTAGATGCATTTGTTGAATGCTGTACGGTGCCGTCATTCCCACTTTATAAGCCCTACAAATAAGCACTTCAGTTGTTACACACAACAGGTATGGAACAAGATAAACTGTTTATAAAAGCTAAGTCACACGGAGGCAGGGAATTGTAGGAATGTCACTGGTGGGCAAACGTTATTATATGTCCTGTCCCTATAAAGCAATAAACAGATGGGAAGAGGTCATATTTAGTTTTCAGGTCAGGTATCATCCTCAGGTTACGTAAGGACCTGCTGCTTGGGGTAAGACAGAAACGGCAGTCAAGATAGAGAAAGTTAAACTCAATTCGTCTACCAACCTGACATCCTGGTGAGGGTCCCGGAGGGCCGTGGAGCACAAGATGGGGAGACACCCTGGCCGGGATGCCAGTCTAACATATAGTGCTAGTTCTGACTTAGTTCTGTTGCTGGATTTGATATTTCGTTCTGCTGGGCTTCGCAGGTTAGCTGGGTGTCGACAAGGACGCTTCGGTCGGGTTTACTTGCTATAATATATTGCATTTTGAGGTGGGAGCTGGCTTCTCTTCTTGCCCTTTTTTTGTAGGATCAGGGTCTGAACCTGGCCTTTCCCCTCATTAGGTTGAGAGTGAGGAGATGGCCGACACAGTGAACCTCACCTGCCTTTACCTTCGTCCATGCCTGTTAGCCTCTCCTCTATTAGCATATCCTTAGTGTACGACATGGCTGGCATATACTGTATGGCTAAAGGTATGTGGCTACCAGCTTGTCCATCATCTCATTCAGAAACCAGTTGTGTTAATTAGGCTTATGTGGTATTATGGTAATATGGTATACCGCAGTATTTTGGGTATTTCTGTGGTGTTTTGAGATCTTGGCAGCAAGATTTCTGAAGAGGGGATGTGTGACAACGCATTATGTAATAATGCCACGTTAAGTAATAACTCGAGAAAATGTAACAATTATTCATCACATAACGTGATGTTATTACATAATGCGTTGTTACGCATCATGTAACAACGCATTATGTATTAACACTACACTAGGTAATAACTCGAGAAAATGTAACAAATTCATAGACGTTATAATTTTATATTGCAACATTACTCTATTCATGGTGTGTGACAATGCATTATTTAATAACATTTCATTATGCGGTGAAAATTTGTTCCATTCTGTCAAGTTATTACATAATGCAGCATTATTACATAATGCGTTGTTACTGGGTGGTCTCCCACGATAACATTAGCTACTCTGCTTCCATTCTGCTGCCGGCATTTGTTGTTGGAGATCGCATGGCTGTTTGCTTAATTATATACTTGTGTCAGAAATGGGTGTGACTTAAATAGCTAATTCCTCTAATTAATAGGGGTGTCCACATACTTTTGTCCATAAATTGTGTATACGCCTCTTCAACATGCTTATTGTCAGTTCCTTCTTGCCCCTGGCTCTTTTGGTTTCTCTGAAACGTGTTACGTTTTCCTTTGGTTAGATGGTTTGCTAAATGTATTTACAGCCAGTGTCCATGATTATCTAGCCCTTTAATCACCTTTATTTTTTATCTTCAGCTGTTCATGTTCAGATCTCCTTCAGTTAGTCTTTAAAATGATTGGCCTGTTCACGGGAAACGCCGACCAGTGGCCTCTGCAGAAAGGCCCCATCCTGCGGCCAATTTGCTGAACAGTTTGCTACTTTCACGAAGACATTGGTGGTGTCCCGTAGCTTCAGGCAAACCACGCATCCACCTCATAAACCCTGTCTTGGTTTCAGCCCTCTACTGCCCAGAAGCTGTTGATATTTTTCTCCTACACTCTCAGAAAAAAGGTAGCAGTTTGTAACTTTGCATGTCACTGGGCTGTACTCTCAAAGGTCTGCCAGTTGTACCCTAGCTGTAAGTAAATATACCTTTTAGTCTAATTTAAGGTACAGAAATGGACTCTGAGGAACATGTACAAGGTACAAACAACATTCCTCATAGTCCATTTCTGTACCTTAAAAGGTATAATTACCTGCAGTTAAGGGTACAATTTGTAGACCCTTGAGGGTACAGCCCCAGTGACAAGCATAGGTACAAATTACATCGTACCCTATTTTTCTGAGAGTGTACGGAGTGTGATTGTCATAGACCAGACCTCTCGTCAATGAAGGTCAGAAAGGCCATTCCTGAAGGTACCGATTCCATATGGGCTTGTTATACAGCTGTTGTGATGATGAGGACACAGTACCCCTCTTTCACTAGTCATAAATGGGCAGTGGCCAAAAATCAGATTGAATCCATGTTAGTCCATACAGGAGCTCGTCACATGTGACCGAATTGCCTCAGATTTTCGATGCTGTGGGAGTCAGATATCCACACCTCAGGTGGAAGATTCCAGCACACATGGGTCTGATGGTTGCTGCCTGGCACACCACAAGATTTGAAGCCATGATCTTCTGACAGGAAATAGATGGAACGGGAAGTAGATGGAACAGGAAGTAGATATCTTTTGTTGTACAGTTGGATCCATTTGAGTTAAAGACTACCATTTTTTCTTTTGCTAAATAAAATGAATCCAGTGAGAATATACCATAGCCCTCAGGTGTAATAGACATGCCTTAGATGCCACAGAAGTGTGTGTCAGGGCGTGCTTCAGAAAAACGATATGAAGCATGAGTAATTGATAAGTACCCAGCATCTTTTGTCTAAACTAGACACATCATTTTTTTTAACAAGCACACCCAAATCAGTGAAGGGGCCACACCCTGGCCTGCCTGCCCCCCCCCCGGCCAGGTCTGGGCCTGTGGGGAGCATTGTTGGGTGTTAGCCTTGGGAAGTTACATGACGATTAACCCTCCGGTTGTTTTTGGAATTCCTCTCCACGGGTATGATTAACCTGTAAACTAAATCAGATTCTATTCCTTTGTGAACTGTACTCTCTACTTTTATGTGTTTTCTTTGTGCTACCTTGCTCCTTTACTGGAACTCTCGTATTTGTGTTAAAGCAGCCTGTGGCGGGGAGGGCACCACATTTGCGAAGGTCTTTTGGGATGCTTGTTGAAGGCACACGAGTGCACTTAGGCGTACGGCCTACATGGGCCTCTCATAATAGAGGGCTTGGTTTAAGTCACAGAGGCCCATAGCTTTTCACGGCTTAGAAGAGCGTGATGGTAGGAGATTTTGAGTCACGTTTTGTTATTGTTTGTCAGATCCCTACCTTTGTATTTTATATGCATGAAAATGTGTTTTGTTTAGTAATTTTTTGAGGGCTGAGCGGATTTTGGAAGCTCCCAGTGAAGCTGACCTTCTGACCTTTAATCCAGCTTCTGTGACTCACCTTCTCTTTCTGCTTATCTCCTTGTGGAAACCTTCGATTGTAGGAGGCCACTGGATGCCCTGAAACAGCCGATAACCTATCATAGATAGAAAGCTGGGTCACTTACAATTACCTACAGCCAAGGGTACAATTGGCAGACCCTTGAGGGTACAGCCCCAGAGACAAGCAAAGGTGCACATTTTTACCCTTTTTCTGAGAGAACATTTGAAGTACAATACACACAGAAAGTCTTTGCACACTTGCTTCATTCTGTAAAAATGCAAATGTATTGGTTTCATAACAAAAGTCAATTGACAAGCCATATCTAATATATCTGCACAAATCTTCCACACAGACATTTTCTTTTTATTAAATGTAATAATTTTTTGACTGACTCGTTCAGCTCTGTTATTGCTGTTTTGCTATTAATTGCTATTAAGTCACTGGCTTCCAAAGGGATACTGAACGCAAATGGTCTTTATGTTATTGCAAAGGCGTCACTAATTAAAAAGCATCCAATCAGACTGCTTGTCTATGGAATTTTTAACTCAGATCAGCCCTTTTCGAACCATAATTTGGGTTTCAATTTATTACTACTTGAAATGAATGTTGTACTTTAAATTGCAGGTTGCTTCTAATGTGATGTTTTTTGTAAATAAATGAATAATGATTTTTGTCATAAAAACTAAAAAAAAAGTACAATATCTTTACTGAACTAAGCAAGTGTCCCAAAACTTGGGCCAAGTGTCCCACTAAGCAAGTGTCCCAAAACTTGGGCCAAGTGTCCCACTAAGCAAGTGTCCCAAAAACACTGTAGCTCACCTTCCACCACAATGTAGAAGGTCTTCCCGTTCAAGTAGTGCAGGTTAAAACCCTGGCTTCCTTTAAATCACAACTAGATAACATTGTAACAACTCTGAGCTATTAGTTAAGTTCTCCCCAAACGAGCTTGATGGACCGAATGGCCTCCTCTCGTTTGTAAGTTTCTTATGTTCTTATGTTCTTATGTCTGCCAAATCACTGGAAGGAGCTGGGTAATTAGAGGAATCATTGTGTGGCTGATTGTCAGCCACATTCAGACGCACTCAGCATTGTTTTATTTGCCTGAGCGCAGTGAAGCCACAGAAGTCAGCAAGGCTCATATTTAAAACCTGAGCTTTAACCATGACATCTACTGCGCACTGATAATTATCTCTAAACCCTGTAAGTCCTGATACACACATAATCCCTGGCTCCTAGAAACAATTATGTTCTATCGCTTCACGCATTACTCAACACTCCATGATTACAGCCAGTTGTGCTTGTTTCTGCTCGCCTGAGCCGGATGTAATTGAATGAGTGTCTGGGTGTTGCCTTTGTAAGACATTAGCAGGCCAACCTCGGTGTCATTTTGGGGGGAATTGGTAGTGGTGACATAATGGTTTTTTCTTGACGTTAACGTGATGAGCGCTGCCTCGGGTAGTTGATGTAAACTCTCAGTGGGAGGCTGCGAGGGCGTTGTCCTGAAGGTGTCTTCAGCCACTCCTCAGCGAATTGTGTCCTCCTTTCTTACTCATATGCACTTCACTTTCCTCCGCAGACTCTGAGTGACCCGTGCCATGTGAGAGAAGCTTAGGAAGGAAGAGTAGATCCGTTCCTGGTAACGTTCGTGTTGGAGGGAGATGCCGGTGGCCGTTGTACTGGTTGTGTTAGATGCGTGTTTTCCGTCATCGTAGGATGTGACTTACACTAGTGGCCGAAATTGGGGATTTTTGACGTTGCACGTTGAAATTACTACACAAATATTGGCAGTAATGTTTATAGACAATAAAAAAATGTTTACAAATATATGCTGAATGATTAAATACGAAATTTTGGTAACTAGAATAAAGTTTTGCAATATATAAAAATTCTAAGTGTTTCCACAATTTTGACCTCCAGTGTAGAGCCATATTCAGTAAACTCAAGGAATTTTGAAAACAACTATCCAGATAAACACTGCTTCTTCTGCTTTTACTCTTGTTCTTTTCCGAAGTACTGAACTATACTTGCAACAATTTGTGGTATCTCCTTGTATTGACTGCTAAATCCACCTAATCACTCAGCCCAGTACAAATTGGCAAAATATTAAAATCCTTCCTCCAAATATGTGATTAATTAAAATTTCTTGCAGCACTCACAACACTATCAGCATTCAGTTAATTTTTATTTGTATAGCACATTTCCACAGCACTACATTGTCTCAAAGCACTTTACATTATCTCTGCCCAAACCCCCCCAGTGAGCATTGCCTTCTTTGCTTTTATTCCCTGCTGCTTTATTGACAAATGATAATTCTTTCCTTCTTCAATGGCTACAACCAAAGGAACATCACAGTTAATTTCTGTGTTGTGGAGCACGTTGGGCTTTGGTGTTGCGTTGTCTGGTGTTGGGTGATTTGTACTGTACTGTATCTCCTCTTTGGCAACCTCCCTGCCTGCTTTCAGCGCTCCCAGCTGCTTCGTCCTCTTTGTCCCGCATGTGTGGTAGCCGATACAGTGGCCAAAGGTTTGGGGTTTGTGTTTTTCCTACCCTGGTCTATTTGAGGGGCTTGTATTTGTAGCTGCAGAGAAACATTCCTTGCCATGTGTTGAGTCACACCGCTAATTCAGCCGTTTCTCTTCAGGATCACATCACTCACAGATGATGGTAAGAACAGATGTCATGAGCCTCTTCAAAGATTTTGAAGGAATGTCTCTTCGGTGTATTAAATCCCTCAGCTGGACCGTTGCCAGGGGCGCCATAAAGGGGACAAGTTAAAAAATTTTAAGTAAGCTTCAAATAATTGGATTGGTCTGGATTGGGGGACCGATATGATATGCTTTCATAGGGCCCAAAATATCTAGTGCCAGTTTTCTTGTTGACACACTTGATTCCTTAGATTATAACTCAGCTCATGGATAAACCGCAGACAAAAAGTTTTAAATCTTTAGTAGTTCTCACTGGGGAAGAAACCTTTAATGTAAAGTAAACAAAATTACCAGTAGTGCATCCCATAACTGGTATGATGAATGGGAATCTTCCCTAACAGGTTCTCAATCATTGTTGAGTAACATTTCATTTGTGACCTCAGGCATCACTGATGCACCGAGGTTGACTCAGTTTATAAGACTCTGTTTCATTTTCATTGGAAAGGCAGGAATTCCATCAGTCTGATATGACCAAACACATAGAGCTTGATGTAAGTGCTCCCGGTTGCCCGGCGACTGGAATGTTTGTGGAACCGCCTGTGGTGTAGTCATGTCTGGGGATGGAGTGTGCTATATATACTAAGGAAGCACGGAGCGGAGAGTGGCAGGCTACTGACTGGGAGCTGGATGGGGGAGGGAGGAAGGGTGTGAGAATGACGGAGAGGAGCAGGAATTTTTTACTGTCTCTGTCAGGATCAGGCAGGAGAGTGTAAGTCAGGGCATTGGTGGGGGTGGGGAGGGGGGGAGTTCGGGTTTAGTAAAAAAAAAAATAGAAACAAGAATCAATTCTAGTCAGTTTACTAATAATGACCTAATTTTACTAATGATGACACCTAATTAATTACTATGCTATATAACATATGTTATACAATATATACTATATAACAGTATAAAATGGGTCTACATCATATCTACTGATATTACAGCTAATAATACGATAATAATGTGACAATATGCTGCCAATTAAAATGGAGGATAAGAGGAATAGAGGGATTTTGAAAGACAAGAAAGAGGGGTGAAGAGCAAACGTGTGAGAGACGGACGGAGGAGTAAGAGAGAAATGACCTTGACGCGCTGCCTGCTCAGCAGAGGCGTACCCGCTGAGGTGAGGGGTGTGCGCTCCCTCGACGGAGCTCGCAACCATCAGCGCGTCACTGCAGACCCCCCCTCCCCCCCACGCTCTGTGGTGGATGATTCAGACTGTGCCCCCGGCTGTGTGTCTTGTTTTCTGGTTTGTCTCAGGCTTAATATCCCCCCGTACGCTGTGTCCCACTGATGTCATTTTGGGGCGGACAATCACCAGAGGAAATAAGGGGCCTGAGGCTCCCAAATTCTAAATTCTAGCTGAGGATGAAATTAAACATTAAATAAATTCGTTTTGAACTTAGAATGAATGTTTCCCTATAGGCAGGCAAAACAGATCTGCTAGCTATGCAGCCGAATTTTGCTGTTAGCCTAGAGGGACAAAGGCTTTACCCGTGCTTTTATCGGTAGTAAAGTGCACTGTCTGGCGGTAGTGTCATAAACCAAGAAACAGCCAATGAGGGTAGTAAAAGAACCACTGAGAGGGAGGGGGAATGGGGGGGGGCACATAAAACTGGCATCGTAATAAAGAAAGAGGAACAGAAAGGAAGGGGTAGAACAAAATGGCGTTAAGCATTTTGCCAAGCTTAGAAAATCAGTGGTGTCTTCCCATTTAGTCACTGGTAATTCTGCTGATTTATTCCAAAAACAAAAATGGCTCGATAAAACAACAATGTCACAGAGATGAGCTGAGATGGGAGCTCAGGAAAACGGCCACCCGTGCAAAGCTGGCTTATAGATGCCCGTTTAGCTGTTGGACCATTACTTACACATTTCATTCGCTATTCCTTGGCTGACACTAGAGTACAGTTAACACATTCACTGGGAAAAACTTCAGACACACCCAGAGAAAAGCAAAGAGCATCATAGCAGAAGCTGCATACCAAGGAGAAATCCAGAAGGTAGCCTCTTTGAAAATCCCCGGCCATTTATGGACAAACAGCAGAAGATCAGAGATGCAGAGCTTGCTGAAACCTGCTGGATTTGATCATCTATTTCTAAGGTGCCAAGGTAAAGACTGTATGATTCAGTAACAGTTTACCCAACATCGACATGATATAATCATGGCAACACCTGGATGGCTGGGTCGATCTGCTCAGCAAGGAATCATAGCTTCACAGCTTGTGGAGCTGGAAAAACATCTAGGCCTAATTGCCTGGAATTACCAAACTGACCAACTTTCCCAGGGTTCCGTAAACAGATAAGGAACAGAGGAAATTTATTGCTTTGTGGACATGTGTGTGTAACTGTAGATGGGTGAATAAATATGTGGGTGTTTTTTTGGCACAATGTGGTGGAATGTCTGTGTTCTTTCAAAAAAGAAAAAACGTTCCATAGAAATATGTTTGTTTCCTTGTTTGGTTCCTTAGTTGTGCTTCACGATGGATCTTTAGGTTGTAGAATTAACAGAGGTACTCCAAGCGACTGCATTTATTACACAATTTATTTATCAGTCATCACTGATGAATTAAACAAGTTCATGATTAGATAAATTAACGCAAGAAGCATTTATTTATTTATTTATTTAAAGGCAAAAAGTCTAATCTTGTCTCACACCTTCAATACTTAATTAGACTGTTGGGTGAGTGAGTAGTTTTGTAGTCATGGTAGGCGACACTTACTGGGCACATAAATATTTCTAGAGATCGTGAAAAGGCTGTTTCCCACGTTTGCATCTTTATGGCTGAACAGGGACCTATTTTGCAATCTTAGGAACTTATGAGAAACTAATGGCATAATACATCAGCTGTCTTGGCTGTGTGGGTCTGTTGACTTCCAACCTGGTGACTGACCTACTATAATGGTATTACATTATCCAGAATGGGGGGGGGGCAGAGAACTCTGCCCTTGTAAGGTGATCATCATTTTGTTTTGTCCCGCCAAACAAAAGCTAGGCTGTGACAGTTCTATTTGAGCTAGATCATAGCAAAGAGCTCTGACTGGCTTTCAGTTCTTTTCAAAGATTTTGTGGAACTGTTTTTGTTTTTGCTGTACTTCAGACTTCAGGGAGAACACATTACAATGGAAAGCCTGTGGACCTTCTGTAGAGCAGTGTTTCTCATCTCGGTCCTCTGGGTATGTTTTTGCTCCCTCCCAGCTCCCTGCCAGACAGTCCACATTTTTGCTCCCTCCCAGCTCCCTGTCAGACAGTCCACATTTTTGCTCCCTCCCAGCTCCCTGTC
>JAODLD010000136.1:22708664-22738169 GCA_026781065.1 Mormyrops boulengeri | reverse complement strand
AACACACAGGAGCTCAGACAAACAGAACTGAACATGTTGATCTATGATGAACAGTTGTTCTAAAGGTGTAGGAAGTTTCTTCTTCTTCTCCGCATGCAGGAGATTTCTGGTACTACCTTATTTGAATCAAATATTAAGCTTTGAATTTTAGTACTATCGCAAATGAAGCAGGTTGAATATTTTAACATTCCTGTTATCCCACTTATGTCAAGGGTTTTGAACATGAATGAAAAGAAATATGTTAACACTGAAGATTCAATGTAATGGAATTTTGTTCAGGTTTGTTAATGCCACATCCTGTCCATGTCCTGTTTTGATTCTTGTTTTCATATATTCCATATTGTAAGGTGTATAATGTTTATGACTAAGACCATATCCACCATTCTTAATGTGGCTGTTTAAAAATTATTATTGTATAATAGTTTGTGTTATACTGACCAGTCAGAGTGATGTGTATATTACACTGCAGTTTATCCCTGCT
This sequence comes from Mormyrops boulengeri, assembly GCA_026781065.1. Taxonomy (NCBI): domain Eukaryota; kingdom Metazoa; phylum Chordata; class Actinopteri; order Osteoglossiformes; family Mormyridae; genus Mormyrops; species Mormyrops boulengeri. The sequence goes on along the minus strand of JAODLD010000136.1, from coordinate 22,737,688 downwards.
CTTACGTATCTCACTGTATGAGAAATTATTTCAGTTGCCTTCAGTGAAGGAGATGTTAATGTGTGAATGACATTTCTTGAAGATGATCTTATTTAAAAAAAAAAGTGTGTTATTCATTTGCTTCTTTGTCTCATTTTTAACTCATGGAAGACAGATACACAAGACTTATTGAAACTGACAAAATAACTAATGATAATTACATCCTGTTAAAAAAATCAACATATATAGGATAATTTGGTTTTGCCCAGAGTTCCCTGATATACTTTAGAGCACCTGCCATTGTGCATGGATATCTTGTCCATGATCTTCATTTCTCAGAATACTTAAAGAACCTCAGATCTTCTCATTCATTTGGTTATTTGACTCTCACACAAGTTAGATACACACAACAAATTAAATGTTAAAAATAAACTAATGATTATTACTTCCTGATTAAAAAACAATTTCATACAAAACGAATTCCATACATCCTTGAGGTCTCTGATGAGATCTGACACACCTGATTTAACATATGAAGATCCTGTCTGTGAGGGCAATGTTTGAGTACTTTGAGAACCTCATGTGTGGTTATAAACACGATCTCAGGCACCTTCTCAGTTTCACACAGAGCTGTCTGAACAAGTCTCACCCTCCCTAAGGTGGGTTTTATCCCAGCCAACAACACGGAGTCTGGATTGGACTAAGGGATACCCTGCTACACAGGGAACAGATGATGTCTGTGTGTGCAACAGAACATGTCATGTTCACTGTATAAAGATTTGGTCTAATCAATCTCAGTGTCAATGTCAAATGTCAACGTCACCATTTCTTGTGTTTGACTTGTCATTTCCCCCCGAGACAAACAGCCATTCCTCATGTAGTGAATGTTTAAGTGCCATCTGGCTTTACGTGGCATATTCCGCCGATTTACTGCATGCCAGTGATATCTACAGCAGTCAAAAAAGGAAACGATAGAAACAGTTAAAAATGTTTAATAGATGATATACCATGCAAATAATATATATAGGTAGAATAAAAAAAAACTTTTCAAAAGGCAACTTGTACAAAACGTAAAGTTAGAATATCGATATTATACGAAATGAAATGACATTAAGTTCGGTTAGTGCAGAAGTTACAGAGCGCATTAACTTCGTGTCACAGACACATCTGACACTGCAGAGTGAAATACTTGAAGTACTGTGAACAGAAATAAAATCAAACCTGAGTTCACTGAGATTGTCCTTATAGAACCCGGAAGCTCCTGATTAGAGGTGGTCTGTGCAGCTGTCAGGTACAATAAATAACGGAAAAAAGACGCTTTAATGACACTAGAAGTGTGACCCGATGCACGCGTGGCACACCGGGTGGTAAAGACACACGTGAAAAGCAGCATCCCTTTTAAGCTGGGAAAATCGCCACACGTGTGAAGATTGGAAACTGCAAAAGCTGTTTGGATACCGCAGCACTGCGAATAGCAGCGGATTTTATTGACGGGATGTTTCTGCAGACACGCTCCTTCTCCTCCTTTGTCACTATGGGGAAGTCAGTCTTCGGCTCTCCGTTGTTTTGATAATGTCTACTAGAAGGACTGATCACCCTGGGAGCTGAGATACCGGTTCTTTTCCCAGTCCGTTTAACCCGGTACTCCTTGAGATATAATACGAAACGTGAAAACATTGTTTAGAGGTAAACTGTAAATATCTTACAAAATAACTAGTAGTAAACATTGATTTAAAAAAAAAAAAAAACAAAGAATCGAAGTGACTTTGACATTAACATGTGTGACTTTGACATGTGTTTACGCGGGAATTCTGCTCCGCATTGGATAGACAGGAATGGGAAAGCGGAACAATTTGATGGATGTAATAAAAACAAGACAGCCAACGCGTCGACCGCAAGCTGCAAGTTGCCCGCAGGCAGCTAATCAGTAGCCCTAACACTTCATCCATCCATCCATCCATCTTCTAGACATGCATGACATGTGTCTTATGCAAGGTCGTGGGGGTGTGGATAATATCCTGCAACCTATGGACGCAAGGTACACACACACACACACACACACACACACACATTTTCAAACAGGTGCACGCGCCGCGCCGTCCGCGCGCGCGGGTCTCCTGCGCAGGAACTTCGTTTCCCGGACGTCACTCCGCGAAATCGCCCCCCCCCCCTCGCTTTCCGAGTCGCTCAACATGGCGGATTGCAGCCAGGTTGGGAGCGGCCGCCACAGCATGGACAAAAGCATTACCCTCCCACCCGACGAGATCTTCCGCAACCTGGAGAATGCCAAGAGGTTCGCAATAGATATAGGTACCAGCCTGCGGGGGGGCTTGCGCTCCTCTCCCTTCTGCGTCTTGCCATCTTACCCACTTGTAGCTGTTGTTCGCACTGTGCAGAGAAGGGGGGTGATCGGTCGAAGCAAGGTCCCGATGACATGCCCCAAAGCGGCAATCGCATCGTTTAGATATGATTTGTTTAAAAATGGCTATGCTGTCAGCTTCAAACGTGTCCCTTCCGAAATCTGCAGAAATGTTTCCGGCACGAACGGTGCAGATGGCATACATATTTATTTGGCGTCCGGTTTGTTTTTACTTCGCATCGTAGTATCACGCTTTGCCATACTGTACGCCATAAGCCTTTCTAATACTGAGATGTGTACATTTAATATCATTTAGTGCTTTTATCACCGACATAATTGTTATAATGCCACCGGGTGGCGTTTTAGATGTTATATTGTACGAAGCATTACGGTTGGGCCTGTATTTTGATTAATCGTTTTTAGCTTGTTTTCGAAAATCGTGTCCAATAAAAGTTACACGTTAACTCGTGTTGCTGACCATTCTGAATATAATGCACGATCTAAATACAATAAATAAAATCTAAATGCAATATTGCGTTTCCCTTTTAACAAATTCAAGTCTATGGGCAGACTAGGAATCATAAGAAAACGTGAAGATTACGTTGTAGACGTTATTCAAATACTCTAATTTAGTTCAGCTCCACGCTGCTGTGTTCGGCACTGTGCGAAGCCTGTAGTCTATCTCCCAATAAACTTAACACTAGAAATTGGCAGCTTATCGTATATACAAACCTTGGCCTGGTGTGGGTGATATGGGCCGAAATATCTTACATGCAATACGTTTTTCAACACACATTGAACTAAGCTTAGTGCTGGTAAGAATAAAAGTGTTAAATTGGTTGTGGCATGAATTGTCTATGGTTCCCTCTCTGTCCTCTTTAGAACCTTATTTTTTAACCGTAATAAGATTGGTGTCGCGATGCTAATAAAAATTGTTGTCTCAACAGGTGGGTCTTTGACAAAACTTGCCTATTACTCCACAGTCCAGCACAAAGTGGCCAAAGTGCGATCCTTCGACCATACTGCAAAAGTAAGTTACCTGTCCTGATTTCTTTTGTTCTATGGAGTTTTCAGTCGTTACCATAAATTACTTCCTCTTATACCGACCGAGATTTAACTGTCAAGTATTACCGTCATTCAGTGGCAAGCAACATTACAGATTTGCTGTAGGGTCTAGTTTCCATCCAAAAATGTTTATTAGCCAGCATTAATGATATCAGAAAAACCAACATATTTTGGTATCTGCCTTACATGGGCTGTTTGTATTGCAGTAGGTTAGGACTCTGTACATATTATCAGAATGTTGTTGGTTCAAATCCTGTGGTTGTTAGAGTGGTTTAACCACTGGGCCAATGAGCTAGGTCCTTCATTCTCAGTCGAGTGGTTTAACCACTGGGCCAATGAGCTAGGTCCTTCATTCTCAGTCGAGTGGTTTAACCACTGGGCCAATGAGCTAGGTCCTTCATTCTCAGTCGAGTGGTTTAACCATTGGGCCAATGAGCTAGGTCCTTCATTCCCAGTCGAGTGGTTTAACCATTGGGCCAATGAGCTAGGTCCTTCATTCCCAGTCGGGTGGTTTAACCATTGGGCCAATGAGCTAAGTACTTCATTCCCAGTCGAGTGGTTTAACCATTGGGCCAGTGAGCTAGGGCCTTCATTCCCAGTCACTCCAAGGACTGATGACCCCACTTTCTCCATTGTTTGTTACTTTGGATAATAGCATCTGGTAAACATAACGTAACATGTTATGTATAACATGTAATACGTATACATATAACATGTAAATGTAAAACGTAATTTTACTCTTGATGGAAAGTCACTAATCCATGCTGTCCCTGTGACTGCCTCCCATCCAGACTGACATGGCTCACTTTGGAATTAGGGATTTCTCAGCACGGGTCGTTCTCTGACCTGTTGTCTCTTCAGTTCTCTGCCTTCTGTGGTTATTGCAGTTCTGGGTTGAGGTTTGTTTTGGGATGATCTTCCCCCTCCCTCCCTACCTACCCAGCCACACACGGTCCACCTAATGAGACTGAAAACAAAAAGCCACCAATGGGATAAGGATCTCCTCCATGCAGATCTTTTTGACTTTGCTTCCCCTACAGGAGGTGGACGGGGACCCCTTATACGAGATCTCTGTGCAAGAGGAAATCACTGCCCGCCTTCACTTCATCAAGTTTGAGAATGCTTACATCGAGACCTGCCTGGACTTCATCAAAGACCACCTGGTCAACACTGAGACCAAGGTCATCAAGGCCACGGGCGGGGGTGCATACAAGTTTAAGGAACTCATCGAGAAGAAGCTGAGGCTCAAGTGAGCGTCCTAGAGCTGTATGGGGGGGTGTGTGACTCTGTGTGAGGAAAAAGTGCTTTTCCAGGATTCCGTGTCCTATTCTTCCAATCCCATATGTATTTAATCCTCCAAGTCGCATTCTCAGCAGAGATTCTGATATTCTGAACCATAAAGCGTAAAATGACAGTAGTTGGTGTGATTTTGCTTTTTTTACATGTTTGTATAGTCCTGCGGTTGGAGGGAAGTTGAACTAGCAGAAAATGCCCTCAAAGAATGTTACCCAACCCCAGAACCCAACTGCACAACAGCTTACGCCGTCTATATGTCTGTCCCTGACCCAGGGTGGACAAGGAAGATGAGATGTCCTGTCTTATCAAGGGCTGTAACTTTGTTTTGAAGAACATCCCCCACGAGGCCTTTGTGTATGCCAAGCATGCGGATTCCGAGTTCCGCTTCCAGAACACGCACCCGGACATCTTCCCCTATTTGCTTATCAACATTGGATCTGGCGTATCCATAGTCAAGGTAATGTGTGAGAGCCACATGACTTTACTCGCCTCTTTGCGCTCTTCCCCGGCTGCTCTGTAAAAACAAAAAAAAATAAATGTTTTTTCGACCAAGGTTGAGTCTGAGGACAAGTTTGAGCGGATCGGTGGAAGCTCTATCGGAGGCGGTACGTTCTGGGGTCTGGGTGCTCTGCTCACCAAGACAAAGGTATGTATCTGTGGGCTCACAATGATCGCGGCATTTTGTATGACCGTATCAGTCAACTGATTTTCCGCGAGTCTTTACCGCTTTTCTATGCGGGCGTTTTACCGTCTTCTGCTCAGGCTAATTCATTTTCTTATCATTACCCGCTGTAAATTGCATTTATATTTAAATTGTTTTATTGTGAAACACACGAGTAAACATCTTATTTTTACGTGCGTGCCGTTTTCATCCCACATATATGAAAAGTAAATTCAAAACCTGTGGAGAATTGACCATTTATATAGTCACCAAAGTTAACTCCTTTAAATATAGGAAGCTTGGCTGCATCGGTACGTGCCCCGATCGCATCGTTTTGCCGTGCAGGGCCAGTTATCTTTCCTTTGTCCTACTTTCAGAGATTTGATGAACTGCTTCAGCTGGCCTCCAGGGGGCAGCACACAAGCGTTGACATGCTTGTGAAGGACATATACGGGGGGGCGTACGGTTCCCTGGGCTTGACAGGGGACCTCATCGCTAGCAGTTTTGGTAAATCTGCTACAACTGACAAAGGTAAGAAGCACATTCATGGCAAATGTCCTTAATGTCAGTGCAGTTGTTTCTTGTTCCTAACTGTGCCGCCAGTCTTGTTACAGCAGGCAGAGAAGCGCCTTTTACCTGCTATGAGAGGCCTTGTCTACTCCATGGTGTTATTTTTGGAAAAACCGTAACGTTGGCTCTGTGCCATCAGAGTCCCAGCGACGCTCTGGATTTAGCCGCATGTGTTGTTGACCCCATGCAGTGTTGCAGAGTTAGAGAGATTTAGGTGATAGTTCTCGTAGTTCAACTGCAAGCCCCGAGGTGTCAGGAGCTCGAAGCGCTAATCGCTTCTCCAGATGGCTGTCTGTCTTCATCAGCTAAGATCCATCATTTTCCTCATGCCCCTTTCGCATCCCCTGCCTTGAGAGCTGGTTCTGATCGTGGCCCTAGAACTGTGACTCGGCCTGAGTCCACAAGGCCTCACGTCTGCGTCTTGCGTTTGGCAGATGTTCAGCGCAACATCTGATCGAGGCAAATAATGTGTAAGAAGCATTCAGGTGCCGGGGCACCAGCTTAAGTACAAGGGCTTCTAGACTGCAAGATAGCTGTGTGGAAAAGAGCTCTGCAGATTGTGGCCGCCTCTCCTTCTAGAGTTTTCCAAGGAGGACATGGCGAAGAGTCTTCTGCACATGATCAGCAACGACATCGGGCAGCTGGCTTGCCTGTACGCGCGGCTGCACAACCTGACCCGGGTTTACTTCGGCGGTTTTTTCATCCGCGGCCACCCCGTCACCATGCACACCATCACCTACAGCATCAACTTCTTCACTAAGGTGACATGCCCTCCGCTACCTGGCTGCCACGTCTGAACCTTCTGTAACATTTATTTCCAGCTTTAAACCAGACTTATTATGTATTTGAGCCTGATGGACTGCAGTGTTCAATAGCAAAACAATATCTAGTTTAACTTTAATTAGGCACCGTCAGGAAGATTTCAGTTTTATTGTTAGACACAGAAATTAAATGCCAAGGTATAAGTACCGTGCACCGGTTCTACATGCCAGTCCAGCCGCTGTGAGGAAGCTCAGCTGTCAGATTTTGTTTGCAGAACCTCATAGGATCGATGTTAAATTCGGTAGCGTGTCCCTGGTTTTGTCTTGCTGTAGGCTGTGCACTTGCTGGCGCAGATGGGATGTTTGTGTTACCAAACTTCTCTCTTGAAACTATAGGATTCTTGTAGGGCTTCTAACTTCATTATTCGGGTGGATTTCATGTATGTTAGACAGCATTGTTATGTAAGGTGTCCCTCACGGGTGATTGTGTGTCGCTTTCCAGGGGGAGGTCCAGGCTCTCTTTCTGAGACATGAGGGCTACCTCGGTGCCATCGGGGCCTTCCTAAAAGGGGCAGAGGAAGACAGTAAGGATCAGTCTTTATTTCAGCCCCCCTTTCTCGACTGGTACTTCATCTCCATGGAGATAGTCAGCGAAATGTGAAAACTTGGCCTTTTCCAACAACCCAATTAAATTCTGATCGGCTTGAATGAATATGTAGAACTTCCAAGAAATGTTCTAGTTGAAAGACTTTGATTAAGACTTTTACAGGAATTTTCGATATTGCTTGGTATTTAAAGTTATTCTTTTATCAGAATGGTTTGAGTGATTTCATATACTACACTTGCTAGTTAAACAATAACTGGTTAGTTCAGCTGGAAAGGTTTTCACTATAATTAAATTCAGCTTATTTTAAGTGGATCACAGCTTTTTATGAGACCTTTGTTCCTTTTTCCCCTGGTTTTTGGTTGCTCATGCGGTGGGTTCCACACAAGCTTTTCCGCGTAGAGTGGGGGTGTTCACATGTGCGGGTTTGTGTGTGTGACTACCGTGTGCTATGGCCCACTGCAGACCCCAATCAGTACAGCTGGGGGGAGAACTATGCAGGGAGCTCCGGCCTGATGAGTGTTTCCCCCGACTTGAACCCCATGCAGCGGGTGCGCAGCGGAACGGTGAGTTCTTCCTCATTGTCACCAGCAGGGGGAGCTCTCCAATTCTTGGCACACCAGCAATATTTTTTATTTATGGGTAAATACGTAAATACAGTCCGAAAAACCTTTCACTCCACATGCCCATCTTCTGTTGATGTTCTTATTATTTGCTTAAATTATATTTGACAGCATTGGTGTAGAATTCATAATTATCTTTTAAAACTGAAATAATGGTGCAGGTATCTGTCCATAATATGTCTATTTTTTTTGCTTCTTTTCCATATCTTCCATGTTCTTCCTCTGTTTCTTTAACCCTTCCCCTTCAGTTCTCCGTAAGTACCCCCCCACTCCCACTACCATGTTTGCCATCTTTGACGCTTGAGTAAATGCATCTCCTCACGCTTCAGGAGCCTGAGAAACACCAGCTGTGTTTAAAACTGTCTGGCGCCCCCCCTTCTTGCAGATGGCTCCATACACATGTCTGCAGATACTCCGCTCCCTCCTGGCAAACGATTGAAAACCTCCGGGTTACTTTTGTAAAGTTACTTCTGTCATTTATGCATCATCACTTAAAGCATCACATGCATGTGTTCTGTAACGTCTGTCACAAGAGACGCTGCCCTGCCTGATTCATCATATGAACAGGGCCATGAGCAGAGGTGGATATTTCAGATCCAGAAAAATAAAATCCGGATCAAGACTTGGTTTCAACCAACCAGTTGAGGATAAAGAGTAAGATAAAGATACAGAGTAGTCAACTGGTCGGTTGAATCAAAATCTTGGTCTGGATTTTTACTTTCTGGACCTGGAATGTCCAACTCTGACCCCAAGACATTGGGTTTGAGGCTCAGAATAAGGAAAATGTAGCACTTTTGATGAGAAAGAAAACTAGACTCTGGAGGGCCAGGTGGACTGAATCAAAGAGTCCCGGTGACCTGCCTGTCTGTCCCGAAGTGGCCGTACCTGCGCGCCGCTCGTCTGCTTCATCGTTTGGTAGTAGCTAGCTGAATATCTGAGGGGGGTCGCGCTCTGCTACTTCTACGCGATTCTTGTGCTCTGTCGACTCCAATCTGGACAGCAAAGATGAAATGGGGGCTGTGTGTTCACTGGCCATGGCTGGCTGGGCGTGTGGCGCTGCTGCCGTTTAGCCGGTACTCAGACTCATGCTGACCTTGTGGCTCGACGATCTTGAGAGTTAGAGTTCAGGAAAGTGTGTTGGCAGGGTGAGAATTCAGTTGTGAGGTTTGGTAAGGAATGGCCTGTTCACTCTAGGCCTCTGTGGAAGGGTATGTCCTTACACCTTTTGAGAAAGGCTGAATTCTGTTTGATGAGCTCCCTGCCTGTGTCTGGCCGTTGTTTTGGTCCAGGTGACTGTTACTGACTACTCCGTAGCTGTAGGTAAAGCCAGGGAGGTACTTCCTTAAGGTAGCTCAGTGTTTTCGGGGTGCTGAAATCGGTGGTATGAGTGGTTGTTGGTTTTATGAGCTGGAGGTGGTGGTCGCGCTTAGGCTTCCACACTGGCATGACTGCAGCAGCTGGGTCATGCGCTGCCTGCAGTGCTGTGATCAGTGCTTTCTACTCGCTCCCCTCCCAGTTTGATATGCTGGAGATGGACAGGCTGGAGAGACAGCTGGTGAACCTCCCCTTACTGCAAGACCCCTCCTCTTACATCCCCGACACAGTGGACCTGACAGAGGACGCACTTGCCCGCCAGTATTGGCTCTACTGCTTTGAGGAGGCACTGGATGGGGTAACTGGAACTACCGTTTTTGACTGGTTTAATGCAAAGCTTCAGATTTTTGTAGACTATCAGGGTACAGTGTCATTCCTACAGGAGGCTGTTTATTTTGGCTTCCAATGCTGGAATCAAGGACTGAAATGTGTTTTATAGAGCCAGCTGTGGCAATAATATGCCGCCATTTCAGTGCTGTTGACAAGCTGTCATCTTATTCTCCTAATGAGAAAGTGTCCTGTAAGGGGAATTTGATATGTGAAGCACTGACTCTTTGGTGCCCCCTAGGTGGTGAAGCGGGCAGTGGCTAGCCAGCCCGACCTGCCCCAGGCTGTGGAGCGGGCGGAGAAATTCCGCCAGAAGTATCTCCATAAGCTCCAGACCCTTCGGCACCAGCCGTTGTAGGTACTCCGTACTTCCTGTCTCTTAAGCTCAGTCCTTTCACTGATCCTCCCCCAGATTGGTCTTTCCTTGATGTCTTTGTCCATGTCAGGCCTCTGGACATCTATTTAGCTATTGATCACCTTGTTTTGACCTCTTGTCTTCCCTTCTTTTCCTTCCACTGAAACTATCTTGCATTTTCACTGCAGTTCATATCCAGGCAAAGTCAAAGGAAGGTTCCTGTGATAGTTTTCTGATTTGTTAGTGTGTTTTTTTTTCCTCTCTAATGTAGCGCACCTTCTCTTCCCCCCCCCCGCTAGTGCTTACGGCTCCCTCACTGTCAGAAGTCTCTTAGACACACGAGAACACTGTCTCAACGAGTTCAACTTCCCTGATCCGTACTCTAAGGTTGGAAACAAGTCTGTCTCTCCCTGATTCTTTGCTTTTTGTTTTGTTCTCCATGTCCTTGGTCACCCCGTGAGACTTCACTTTTCCTAGAATTTCTGGGAGGCTTGTGGTTTCCAGTCAATTCAAACCGTTAAAGGTGGCCGTATTCGTCAAATGTCGTCCGGACAAAAGGTTGTCTCCTTTTCGTTATATTTCACGCCACAGCCCCTAGAGGGCGCAGAATGTTTTCGATACAGCAGACCCACATACAGAGTGCAAATAAAGTTATTGTGATGAGTGTGTGAGTCATTTTTATAAAGGGGAGCAGCAGCACCGAGAGGGAAGCCAACAGTTTACATTCACGGTTTAGACATTAATGAAACACATGCATTTCACAGCAATCATTACACAGTTATGACATTTACTGCTTCTAACATAAATACGCGCATAGACATATTTACACTATTTATGTATGTGTATGGTGAGGTTCAGAGCATGCTGGTAACGGCATAATTAGTCCTGCTGACCAACACTGTGGTGTCACATTTGTCAGCCAATTGTGGAGAGTGGGTGGGATCAGAACAAATGAAAAAGTTTGCCTCTCGAACCCTGCACAGTTGGTGTGCCGAAATGGTCATCACCGCGGTGATTACACGTCATGCTACAACATATTGCCAAAATGACGTTGATTCCGTCAATTTCATTTGAAGTATACGGCCTCCTTAAGTGTCCTAAGAAGTAAACCAATTCACTTAAGGTGCATTTTGATTGTGATCAACCCCTTTCACCACTTGACTGTGAAGCACCTCAGCTTAGGTGCTGTGTTCTTTGATTGGTCTGTTTTCCACCTGGAAACACACGTTCCGTCAAGGTTCATATCTCTCGCTCTTTCCAGATCAAACAAAAGGAGAATGATGTGTCCTTAAGGTACTTCCAGAAGGTGGTGAAGTCTCTGGAAAAGCTGACATGGGAACAGCGGCAGTTTGCTCTGGTCAAGGGTCTTCTGGCAGGGAATGTTTTTGATTGGGGTGCCAAGGCCGTTTCCGAGTAAGTAGTCAAGGCATGCTGGTTTGACAGGAAAGAGTAAGGGGTGTGCTGGTGTGGCCAGTGAGTTGCTGCTTTGCTATTGGCCAGTAGGTCCTAGCTAAGATGGCTAGTGATTTTCTGTGTTTCCATTGGCTCATCAGTTCCAGCTCCCTTACATGCTAAAACACTGTCGAATGCAAATTAATTCCATTTAAAATATATAATCTTGTCTTGTAGTGTCCTTGAATCTAATCCTGAATTTGGATTCGAAGAGGCTAAACATCAGTTGCAAGGTAATGAAATGACTCATTAGACCTTTATCTGTATAATCACAGATGTCTGTCGTCTTTGTCGGTGGCGAAGTAAGTGCATGATAAGGTCCAGACACTCAGCTGATCATTGCACCTAGATGCCAAATCTCATTGGAGTTTCTTATACGAAAATGTTTTGAGTGCAGAAGGAAAAATGATTGGTTGAGAGAGAGAGCCAATTAGATTGTAGAGTAGGTAAGACACTCCCACGAGTGATGCTGAACGGCAGTGGCAGTAAACTGATATGAGCGTAAATGAATTGCGTTGCCACAGTCTGCAGGGGTGAGTATTTCATTGTCATCCACAGGGTATTGCAAAGCATAGAACCACCTAGTTCAGATAGTCCGCAGTGAATCAATTGAAGTTCCTCTCAGAGCCTTTACTGTAGCAGTAAGAACTTGATGGTTTGGCCTTCCAGGACAGAAATGAAGTATCCCTGATGTAAGGGAACCGCTTATTGTGATTTTTGCATACAAATATGATTGGGGTGATGAATAGGCATTAGACCGATTCACCACCTCTTTTTAAATATCCTTAATATCCACTGACCCTACGTAGCTCACCTGCTCCTAATGTGCTGATCTGCTCTCCCTCTCTCCACAGAGCGCCCTTGGCTCATCGATTGCTACGACCAGTGGGTTGAGAGATTAAAGGTGAGGTTGTAGGTGCTATTCAAAAATTCAAATATAGTCTTATGCAGAGGTGGAGAGTTCACATCCAGAAAGTAAAAATCCAGCCCAAGATTTTGTTTCAACCAACCAGCTGAGTACTCTGACTGTGACTCTTTATACTCAAGAGCGGATGAAGAGTCAGTCCGAGTACTCAGCTGGTTGGTTGAAACAAAATCGTGACCTGGATTTTTACTTTCTGGATGTGAACTCTCCAGCTCTGGTCTTATGAAAATTCCAATATAGTCTTATGAGAATTTGTTTTTTTTTTTTTTAAAAATTGTGGAATGTTTAGCACTATGGACTGTGATTGATAGCCTCTTGTAGATGTTCCTGTTTTATGAAATACTTGCTCTTGCCTCTGCAGTATGTGATGTTCTCTGTGTATGTGGGATTGTCCTGGATCAGTGATTGAATACTGTGTATACTGGCTTTCTCTTGCAGGGTCCCCCTCACAAATGTGCCTTGTTTTTCGTAGATAATAGTGGAATAGACATCATTCTGGGAGTGTTCCCATTTGTTAGAGAGCTCCTCTGCCGCGGCACGGAGGTAAGGGTGCTGCCTTTCCGGTCCTCGCGCCGTAAATCTGGCCCAGCGCCGCGGGTCGCTGGGAGTTCTGCAGTCGCGTGCCGAGTCGTCTCCTCGCCCATGACATCTGGTGTGAGCACATCTCTTGTGAGCTGCCTTCTGCTTTTGCCGAAGGTTTTGTCAGCCCCTTTGTCTAACCCCTTGCAGGTTGTGCTGGCAAGCAACTCGGGGCCGGCACTGAATGATGTGACCAACAGTGAATTGCAGATCCTGACCGAAAGGATCGCTGCGATGGATTCGGTCATTCAGTGGGTATTCAGCCTCTGTTAATGCACAACATTTAAATACTGCTGTGTACTGTAAGTCACCACAGGCATGTCTGAGTTCTCTCTGTTGGCCACAAGGGGGGGCTCTCTTAATAGCATACAATTTTAGCACACTCCTGCCTACCAGAATTCATCTAGGTTCTGGCGGTAATCACATGCTTCATTCTGTGAAGTCTTCTGCTTCATTTATTTTGAACCAGCCATCTTTTCCTTAGGGCTGCGATCAAGGAAGACAGATTGACGCTCGTTCAGAGTGGTTCTAGCTCACCGTGTTTAGATCTTAGGTAAGTGCTTCCAAGGAATAATGCCAGATTTATAGTGTCTAAATTAAGTATATCCAGAACTCATACTTATTCAATATTATATTCAGTGCTCACTGAAGGTCTTGTTTAATTCTGTAAAAATGCAAATTGACTGGTTTCGTAACAAGTCCACTGACAAGCAATATTTAACATATCTGCACATATGTTCCGCACAGACATTTCCTTTTAAGTGTTATAATGTTTTTTTTGACGGACTCATTCAGTTCTCTTCTTTCAAGTTCTCTCTTAATTGCAGTAGTAGTCCCATTAAACAAATGTTTGGCGTTTTATGTTATTTCAAAGGTGTTACTAATTAAAAAGCTCCCAGTGATGCTTGTCAAGGAACTTAACTCAGAACAGCTCCTTTCGAGCTATAATATTGGTTTCAGTTTATTACGACTTGAAACAAATGTTTTACTTAAAAGTTCCGGTTCTTTCTAATGCGATATATATATTTTTTTGTAAACGAACGAAGTAATGATTTTTATTATAAAATCCAATAAATTTGCAATATTTGTTCTATGCGAGCATCCCAGGTTGTTGTGTGAGAACTGTAGTTTGAAATATCTGAAATTTCTGTCAACTCTGTGAACTAAAATGTTTTGATTTGTATTGCATGATTTCCTTGGTGAGAGACTGGACTTGCTTAAGAGCAGAACACTGGATGCTAGCTTAGTAGATCGACGGATCATAAGTGGCTTTGAAGTACACATTCTGTAACGCTGGGTCTCTGGCCCAGTGCCTGATATGTGTCCGGATGATGCTGGTGGTCGGTTAAGTCTGTCCTCCCCAGCAGAACTAAAGCTGGAATCGCTCTGTTAGTGTTGCCTGAATGCTTACTGCTGTATGGTCCTCCTCCTTCGTCACGGCAGCCGTCTGGACAAGGCTCTGGCAGTGGTGGTACGAGAGCGACACACGGACCTGGTGGTGATTGAGGGAATGGGCAGAGCCATCCACACCAACTACTACGCTGCGCTTAGCTGCGAGAGCCTCAAGCTGGCCGTCATCAAGAACTCCTGGCTGGCTGAGAGGCTAGGTGGCAAGATCTTCAGTGTGGTCTTCAAGTATGAGGTCCCACCTCAAAGCCCAGGGCCAAGATGGTAGAGCTGGGGGGGGGGGAGACACACGCAGTCAGTGTCTGCTGTAGGAATGAATTCTGTGTTGAAAATGTCCAGGAAACTTTTGTTACGGATTTATAATTATTTTTCCCGATTAAGTTCTGGATTTATTTTGTAGGGCTACATAAAAGGTATTTGATGGAATATTGTTGACCCCCTTATGTTCAAGTTTTCGTGTCTTGTCTATGTCGCTGTGGGAGATGGCGCCCCCTATTTGGCAGGTGATGTAAACGTCCCGCAGGTGTTCAGGGTGGCCATCGGGGTCTCAACTGAGCCTGCAAAATGCGGGGCTGGGGGGCGTCTGCCATGGCAGCTGGAGTGTTGTCATGATTCCGAAAGCTTTCCCTTTTTGTTAATTGATATGAAGCAGTGTTTAAATGATTTGATAATTTATACAAATTTTTCTTGTTTTTTTGCTTGAACCGTATGTATGAGTTGTAGTTTCAATGTTTGCCAGAAGTTTGCTGCCCGTGCGCGGCACCATGAAAACAACAATGATAGAAACTATATATCTTTTTTAATTGGCAAGGATAACTACCAGCCTGTTCATTTGCTTTGGATATAGTTTTTTCCCTAAAGCTTCTGATGTTAATGGCGTTAAATGAAACTGTTTATTTTTTTTGGTAGCGATCACTCGATGGGATATTTCTTGATTGTGTTCTCTTCACGTCTCATCTTGTTGCTCCCTGACAGGCAGGCCATCACTGTTCTTGAAATGATTAATATCTTCTTTTACCAATTAATGTGCCTTGAGATTGTAGTGGTAAACTCTTGCAAAGTTGATTTCAACTGGCGTGCCTGTTTTCTCGGTATTTATTTTTAATGACCTGAAATGAACAATGACATGTAATATTGTTTAAAGGAATGTTGCACCCCTTCCCCCTTAAGAAAAGGTTTGAAGTTGAAACCAAAGTGAGAAGTATTTCCTCTTGGAGTGTACTCCCATCTAATGTCCCATCGTGTACCAGAGTATTTTATTTTGATGTGTGTTTTCTTAATCAGCTTGGATAAAGTCAATGCTTGAAATCAAACCCGACGTAATTGGCTTGTATTTAGGATATTGTTTTACGGATGCCACAGTTAAGAGACTTAACATTTAAGATTTCCAGTGTGATTTGTTTCCAGACTGTTTTTTTTGCGTCTCCTGCTTCTGGCTTTTCCGTTTCTCCGTTTGTGTCCGCTAGGGGGCAGTACAGTACAGCACATCTTTGCCTCGCTCCCGCAGCCGGTCTCTTGTTGTATGTGTGTGTTTTATTGGGTGCGAGGGCGAGAACGGGACTGTACCGCACAGCATCGTCTTACCCGTACTGCCCCGTTGACTAGTAAAGTGTTAGGCTTGCGTCCTCACATACGGGTGAGTATCATCTTTGGGCTTTTTACCAAACTCTGTGCATTTGTGCGCGCGCCCGTTGCAGCGTTAAATGGCACGGTGCTGCATCGTCACACACTTTAGTTAATTCAAGTCCACGTGCTTATTTACAAGCAACGGCAAGGAGGAAGGGGTGGATTTTGATGATACATTTGCATTGAAAAAAGCAGCAACGAGGATAACTAGCATTTTTTCCTGATCGGATCAGTACGGCACTTATAAATGCGGACGCGTAAGCATGTTTTACGCTTGTGCGTCACAACAAACAAAAGGCTATCAATTTTTTTAATGTGCCATGGGAAGCATTAAGGAAAAAACGCTAATCTTGACCAAAGTTGGTGCTATTGTCCTTTTTTGTCCACAGCTTTGCCTGCTTTTACCGATGACTTTTATAACTGTTTTATATTGTGTTTGTATATAGTGTGTATATTACATGATCCGTTTAGTCTTATGAGAGACTTACGGACGCGATAAATACCGTGTGTGTCTATATTTCATTTAAGTCTGAACGAAAATTTGCATCGATTGGGTCTCGTTATTTGAAGTGTACAGGGATAAACGCAGCGGATCCATGTTCCTGTTCCTCAGTAGCTGAGGTTATGTAATGTTCCCACTGCCTTGCAGGAATTGTTCAGAATGAGAACATGAACATGACTTGTATATGATTTTTGTTTAATAAAGTAAAATTTAAATACTGTTAAGCTGCCTGTTTTGTGATCTCATCTTCTAACAGCTTATGTTGTCCCAGTTCGCAAAGGGGTCTTTAGCCTGTCCCGGGCAGCACGGTCATGGGGGGCGGGGTTACGCTGGATGGGTCGCCAATCCATCAAAGGTCGCATGCAAGCAAACATTCACAGTGTTATTCTGTGGGCTATTTAAAGACTCTGATTAGACTAACTGTAGGTCTTTGGAGTGTGTGGGGAACCCGTGTGACACAGGGAGACGATATGAAAATGTAATATAACCAAAATGTGATGTGAGTCGCTGAGTTCATCATGTTTCTTTTGTCAGTCGTGTCTTCGAGGAATTTCAGTGTAATTAGCAGCATCACTCGAATTTTTCATCTAGTGCAGGGGTGGGCAGTCTTACCCAGAAAGGGCCGCTGTGTATGCCGGTTTTTGCTGCAACTCCCTAATTAGATTACTAATTAGAGGACTGATTGGCTGAAGAGTCCTCACACCTGGGTTTGAACGGCCGACCTAAAGGTTATCCCAAAAACCTGCATACACACCGGCCCTTTGTGGATAAGATTGTCCACCCCGATCTAGAGTGTGTGTGTGTGTGATATATTTCAAGGTTAATCCGCCTTGAAAGAGACTTGTGTAGTTGTGGTATGCACTTAGTTTTACCAGGTAAAGACAACACTTTTAACCTTTAAAACTTTCCTGTACCTATAACTTATCCTGTCATAACTTAAACGTAACTTAACGTAAAACGAAAGTGGATGTTACCAGGAAAAAATGCAGTCTGTAAGGATTAGCACTCACTAACTTGATACTTTTCTATCTAAAATATAAAGCTTTAAGTTGTTGGTAGAAAAGGCATCCAGGTGATCCTCATTACATAATATACATTGTTGGGTGAAGCGATACATTTTTAAATGTTTTTTTTTTCCTTCATGTTACTGTATAGACATGAAATTCGTCTTAATATTGTGATAGATGAATGCCATGGTGATTTGGAGGGATGATGTAAATTGTTACAAGAGGTGTTACTCTGGTGTAGCAAGTAAATACAAACACTACTATTAGTCACACACATAATCTTGGAAAAATATCACTTCAGTATTTCAAAGTGGTCTTCCCAAGCACAAGCTTTGTTTCATGTGACAAAATCAGTACCTTTTGTTAGAACTAAACTTTCAACACTATTCACTGAATAGTTTCCTGTTAGGCCCATATCTCACTCGAATGAAATTGACAGTAACTGCTTGTGTTATGGCCCCTGTATTAAGACAGACACCCCACCCCCCTAACAGTCGACCTGTGTCTCCCCTGGCTTTACATGGCTTACCAACTGAGATAGATGGGCCGAACACTTTCATAGTCAGTTTTTTTTTATATAACCATTGAATTACAGAAATTACTCTTATGTTATTGCGCACCCACATTAGGATGGATGACTGTGGCCTGCAGAGACCAGATGCATCTAAACAGTCTCCTGTCACTCCTCTGCTCCTCCAAAGAAACACCACCCTCATTGGAATGAATTACGGGCTCCTCTGTGTGTCTCTGGCCCCTCATCGTCCAGTGGTCAGGTAGAAAATGCTGTATACGTTGTACATCTTGTCTGTGACATTGTGTCTAAGAGCGGCCGACCTCAAAGGTGTAAACGCCCCAACCTGGCCTACAGTAGAGCTCGGTTGGTTAGGAACTAGAGATCCAGAAAACTGGGGAGAGAAACTGATATAAAATTGTCAGTGGGAATCAAAAATATCTATTCATCAGTACATACAGGGTCACCATGGCGGAGCGGAGCGGGATGGGGGTGTGGGGTGGGGTCACGGGCCCTCAAATATTTGGAACATAATAACATAATTGGGTTGATCTGCGTTGGGGACCTAATCATGAGCCCCAAAATCTCTAGTGGCTCCCCTAAGCACTTACAGCGGTTATTGAAAAGTCTAACCAAATTATTCTAAGTTTCTTTATTTTTCCCCTAAAAGGTTTCACTGTATTTGAATAGGTTGCAATTTCACATTAACGACGGGGAAAGTTGTAACATAATTTATCTTGATTTCATTTCTTTTTTTTTTTACATCACAAATAGCTGTTTGTGGCCAATTAACGGCTAATTGGAGAAGGAGCCCCAGGAGAATTAGCTGAAACAGAAACTGGGATCCAGCATAAGGTTTCAAAGCGGAGCCCCCCCAGGGAATGGGTCTGCAGCAGATGGCATGGCGTTTGAGAGTCTGGACCTACTGTCAGACAGTTCCAAATTAGTGCTGGTGGGAGGGGCGGAACAAAAATTGTGTTAACTTAAACTACTGGAGTTTGGAAGGTCTGTTAAAGGCAGGGGTGGGGAACCTGTTCCAAGGAGGGCCGGTGTGGGTTTTTGGGATGACCTCTCAATCAGCCAATAATTGAAATTGGTTCTCAACTCCAATCCTGGGGACCCAGTGTCACTGGCTGATTGAGAGGTCATCCCAAAAACCCGCACCCACCCTCCATGGAACGGGTTCCCCTCCCCTGGTTTAAGGTCCGTCCCTTGCAAGATTTTGAGTTTCATGAAATTGTGCAGTCCTGGCAGAAGACATCTCTTCACATGGAAGCAGGAAGTCTGTGGAGGTCCCACAGGAGGCTTCCGTAAGGAGGTAAGCATATACGTGGGGCTTCTGCTCACCAACCTGCGATCACCAGTGAAGAGCGTTAAGTCGTTGAGTGTGGTGCGGCAGAAAGGGCTCTGTGTCCGGCAGGCTGCATTATGGTGGATGTTTGCCTCTTACTGAGATACAGGGAGGGGCACGTTGAGAGCAATGGGGACAGTGGTCAATCGATGCATATTCTGCCTTCCCAGATATGAGTTTGTACAAATTAGGATTTTGTTATTTGATGTCCTCTGCTGGCCCCTGGAGGATGGGCTCCCCCTTTGAGTCTGGCTCCTCCCAAGGTTTCTTCCTTCTAGGGATCCTCTGGCTTGCTCACTGGGAGCTTTGGGCTGGGCTTATGTAAAGGGCTTTGACACAATGTAATGTGAAAATGCGCCATACAGATAAAATTGAAGTTTGGTTTGTCCGTTCAAATATTTGTTGGCCAGGATGGATCTCCGACCAACATTGACATTCTAATCTCTGCTCCCTCTTCCTGCTACACCTTAAATTCATTTCACTACTTTCTTGTACTGATCATCATCATCTCTCCTCTTCTTCCATCTCTCTCACACCAATTGAATCTGAAGTATCTGAGATACGCCACCTGGCAGTATGGCGGAGTCAACTGTAGCTTGGTATATCACCTGCAGTTCACACTAGGCAATTCATCGGAAGCTAAGCAGGTTTGGGCCTGACCAGTATTTGGATAGGAAAGCTGGGATGCTACTGGAAGATATGTTGGCGTGGTCAACAGGGGAGCCCATCCTGTGGTCTGTGTGGATGCCAATGTCCCAGTGCAGTGACAGGGACACCGTGCTGTAAAAATGGCACCGTTCTTACACCATGAGACGTAAAACCGAGGTCCTGAATCTCTGAGGTCATAAATGATCTCTGGGCATTTTTTGAAAGAGTAGCGCTGGTACCCTGATGCCCCAGCTGAATTGCGTGCTGTGGCCCTTTCAAATCTGGCCTCCTAATCATCCTCTGTATGTAATTGGTGAATTCTTTCCTTCCCCTTCACCACCATAGCTACTGTGTGGTGAGCGTACTGGCTCAGAATGGCTTCATACAGGTGGGGGCTACACAGAGGTGGCGGCTGAAGTAGCTCCCCATTGGTTCTGTGAGGCACTTTGGGTGTCTTGAAAAGTGCTGTATAAATGTAACGTTCATTCATTCATATGAATGACTAAGCTAGCTAATTTCTGCCATTTATCACACTATTATGTGCTTTGGTTTTGCCTTTATATTTTGTCATAATTCTGCAAGACAGATAAACAATATTGACTCGTTCATTACGAGAACATGTACCTGCAACCAGAATGCTGCCAATTCACGTCTGCTGCCGTACCTTTGATTAATTCACTTATGCAGTAAATCAGAATTAATTTTACGGACAAAGCACATGACCAGCTACGTGGGCTTGTCTGGGTGAATTTTTTTTGCTGCTGGAGATAAAAACACTGACCGTAAAGGCACCTCACCCTGCATTCTAACAGATAAGAAGATGGATTAAATGAATGAAACAGGTAAACAGACTTAAACGTCCAACCATATAACAGGGGTGGATTTTAAATGGTAAACTGGCAACACTGTAAGGAGTGACAATTAAAATTCAGCAATAAAGTCAATCTATTGGGCCCCCCATCCACAGTCTCAGCAGGAAAATGAGCCCTCACAGATCGGCTTTCTCCGTTTCACTGCTGCCCCCCGCCCTCTGTGTAGCTGTGCGTTTTTGGGTCGTGGCACAGTGGGAGGTCTAGGCGTAGGCTGCTCTTCAGAAGCTTGGCACAGGGGCTGTGAGAGTGGCAGCAGCTTAAAGAAAGGCGAGGCTCCGTAGGCTAAGTATCGACGGCAAAACCGGACTCCCCAGGCAACAGCATTGCGGAATCCGCTGTGCCCCGGCAGGATGCTACGCAGAGCCACGCTCTGCCCCCCTGCCGGTCGCCACTCCGGCATCAAAGCGGCTCGACAGGGGGCAGCGTGGAGCGGGGGAGGGCATGCGGCGGTGCCAGGGGAGCCGCCGGGCTGATTACGTGTTGAGCCAGGCAGGGGGCCATCCCTGGTCCCACTGAGCTCCTGCTTTTTATCCCCCTCCCCATTTCCCACAGCTGGAGGCACTGCTGTGCATTACCCACAATCCCCTTCGCTTGGTTTCTACTGCCTGAAACACTTTCCTTTGTCACAAATAAAAAGGAAATGTTTGAAAAAAAAATTTAAAAAAGGATTATTTCATCATTTAAAAAATATATATTATTTTCAAATTTCAGCGATACTAACCCCCAGTCTCGGGATTGTGGGACAATGTTTTTAAGAGGAATGGATCATCCATGGTCCATCCATGCAGTTTGAATGGGACCCAGATCCTTCCATCCAGAGCAGTTCCTCTTCAGGGACCCGCATGCAGCGTCATCGATGACGGTTGCGCAACGTGTCAAATTAATGGCGGTAGCTCTCAGCTGGATTCCTTCTTCTGAGACTTGAAGCATTTAAATACACCTCCGTGACTCGTGACCTGAAATTTAATGTTTCCCGGCAGTAGCTTCTTTGCCTCTGCGGCACCATCGACTTATGGCCTAATTGCAGCATTTAACAACCAGGAACGACTATCTGCCTGCATCTTTCACATCCTCCAGCATCTCTCAGCCAATGGGTGAACATGAAGAAGTCCTGAAAATTATGCCTCTGCTTTGTAAATATGCATCTTTTACGTTCGTGTACCATCTGACACAAAGGCAGAGTGGGAAAAAGGGGGCCACATCTCAGGCAAAATAACAAGAGTGGATACTGGAGACAAAAACCCAACTAGGTCCAGTGGTACGTGGAACCAGTCCATCCTGGGAGCAAGCTATCAGCCTTTAGACTGCTGGACCCAGTGTGTCTCCTGTTTGACAGTGTTTCACAACCCGGTCCTCGTGGACTCCTAGACAGTCCATGTTTTTGCTCCCTCCCAGCTCCCTGCTAGACAGTCCACATTTTTGCTCCCAGGAGCGTGGAGGAAGCAAAAACCTGGACTGTCTAGGGGTCCCAGAGGATTGGTTTGAGAAACACTACCGCATGACACCTGTAAGCCTGCGAGGGGTAGAGCAACGGGAAGCGAATCCATGAGAATTGATTGCTGACTCCCAGCCAAAGATGAAACCCCACTGAGGCTGATTATACTCTCCTCACTCAGGTTTAAACACGGTCAGCTGGGTGGAACTTGCGGGCTGTAAGGTCAGGTCCTGGAAGGGTCTGTTGTATTCACAGGGGTTTTGGCAGAGTGATTTATTTGCTTTTATTTAATTCAGGCTTTTTGTAGTCCATTTTGCATGGCTTTACGCTTGTGCTTCCTAAACGGGGCTGACCCTCATTTGCTGTATACTGTCCGGCATAATGAATTCCCATCATATGCATCCTGGTGGAGCTCTGCCACACATCCCAAGCGCGGGAGTCGGGTGTTCCGAAAACGATGCCACCGCATAGCTAAAAGCACACTGTTCAGCTGTTTGCCTTTCTGCGTCATAATTTTACCGAAAGTGATTTTCCCCGATTTGCCTCATTTCACATTTTTTTTTCCTGGGGTACATTTTACTGGAGATGCAACCAAAGAGCTCCTAGAATATCTGTGACCAGTGTGGCATTTGGAATTAGCAAATGGAAAATGCATTATGGGAATTAACTCCTGTATTTTCAGGACATCTGTGGTCGTGGCAGGCTGGTATGGGCAACGTGTGTTTCTCAGTGCTGATCTGGGTTCAAACCCTGCTGTGCCACATTAGCCATCTGTGGTGAGGAGGGTTAGGGTACCATCCGTCAGGTTGCTGGGAATTCGGAGTCCCTCTGCATGCTCTGTAGCTCCATCCGCTGGTCTTTGGGTACCTAGATGAAACTGGGCGTTGGTAAATAATGGGCCTTGGCAAGTGTATCACACTGAGAGAATGCATGCATTTTTAAAGAATCTGTCTTCAGAAATGTTTACTTCCCAGGAGTGATGGCTGAAATGAAAGAAGATCACTGCAAGATTTCTGAGGTCCTTCTGCCTCAGATAACAGGAGAAGCGAGACGGAATGCCGCACCATCAAACAGTCACAGCCAGCTGGGGGAAATTGTCTTTTTAAACGTTTACTTATTACTCATTGCAATAAAATAAAACATTGCGGGTTCTTTGATTCATAACACGGTTATTTTGTTTGGTTGGGTGTTCATCATGATCTGAGTAATGAATACTGGGGCATAATCGTGAAGCCGTCTTATTCTGACATGACGGGTTTCTGACTTGCGAGACCCTAGTTTGGGGCTGATCCTGTCGGTCAGAACTTAACAGTTTAGGAGCTCGGATAAAAGTATCCGCAACTGATATTCCCCACACATTCCCCACTACTGTTGATTCGTTCGATTTTAATTTTCTCTATGTCCCTTAACCACTTAATCAGTATAAGCCTAGACCTGTTATTATTATTTTTTTAATCGTTTTCAATAATTTTTACTTTTTTCGGAATGAAAATCTTACATGCCGTATCTTATATTAGGAGCGCGTTTTATCTATGGTGCAGTATTTCTGGGCATCCGTAGCGGGTATCCGTATCGGAGTATAAAAAATATTCACAGGCCACAATAATTATATGTTACGTCTTATGATTTAATTTCAGAGAATTAAGGTCAAAGTATCTGGTAAAGAAAGAATAAATTATCTATCGATGTTTGTTTCGGCTTATCCAAAAGAGATTGGCGTTTTGCAGAATCACTTAATCTCTTCTAGACTGCGGGTCCGTTTAAACTTTTATTTGGTTGAAGCGCATTGCGCTGACTGGAAACGTCACACATGACAAACTGTAGGTCTAGTGATAAACTAGTTAGCCTGAATGGTGCTGGATGGAGACGGGGCAAAGGTTGACCCCACAGGGTGGTGCACAATATATAGAAAACTGCAAATTGTTCATTTTGTTCCGGGGTAGTCATACTGGACACATAAACTTTACGGAGTATTGGTTATTTTCCTTACGCTGTCATCCAGTTTTTTTTTTTTTCTCTTACTCTTTAGGTGAAAATGTTATGGTGGTAGTTCATTAATCACCAGCACTTTGGGGTAGTTTAATTTGACCAGAAGAGTTCATATCCGTCGGACCATCGATCATCATTATGTAAAATTGTAAGCGTCATTTGCACATACAAAACAGACGCGCCGGCCGGCATCAGGTGTGCAATATCATTGCCGCTGAAGTGAGCAGTAATTAACGCTTCCACTTCAAAAGCTTTGATGTAGGCCTACTTATTACGTGTTTGGCATAATTAACTTTTGGAGACGTTTCGTGTTTGTGCTAAGGCCATGACTGCCAACCGAGTGCCCTGTCTGCGTATTGAAATATATGCGTACAGCTCAGTGCATTGTGCGCGGTCTCTGTACCCCCGGGTCTCCAAAAGATCGGTCCTCATTAAACACCCCCCAAACCCCTGTCAAAGCGTGCGCTGAGCCGGGGTCTTTTGTTCAACGTGCCGATCCTTTCCCACTCACCTCAGGTACTCCATCCCCCCTATACCCCTCCTCCAGCTCCGCGGGGATCCACGCTGACATCAGTCCCCCCGCGAGGGCGCGCCACCGCCAGGCGCGCCCACTCCTTATAATAAACCATCTCTCAGCCGGCGCAACTACACGTCTCTCGTCCAGCTCTAAGCAAGCGCACCTAAAACCCTCACCCGCCCGACTGGGGTTCTCTAACTCCGCTACTGAGAAATATCAACCGAGACCTGTCCGGTTTGACTGTTAACGCCGGCCACAGCGGGTGGAAGTCGTCTGGTAAGGATAACTAGTCTTTTTTACTACCTATTATTGTGCTCCGACCGTCCCGTTTTTACAATAGCCGTGATCACAGTCGTCGCGTCGATAAGGTTTCTGTTCAGTCGCCAGCAGCGATTCTGCCGTGCCCCGCGACGTTATGGTCATTTGGGTTACGATCATTAATTTATTCGTAAAAGTTAATATGAACACAATGTTTATCTCCGTTTGCTTAAGTAATCGCCATGCAGTCATGCTGCCTTCGATCACGAACTTTACTAATTAAAAATACGTAACACTCCGAAAATACGACCAGCTACTGTCCTCTAGCGCGAATGGAAAGTGACAGTTCAATATAAAGTAATTTATTTATGTAATAATGTGGTTCAGCTGGATGCAGCTTGTGCCTGCAAGGCGTTCGCTGATGACTTTGTTTGTGGAAGAAATGATTTCGATATAAAATACTTCGAACTGTAATACCATACTTTTATATTATATCGCTACCATACATATATTTTTAAAAGCAGACTTTTGGACTTAAATCTCCAGATTTCGAATATTTGTTAATAATTCTACCTGGTTAGTAAAATGGTAAATTATGTAGGCTATACCTGAATGATAGTAAGCATTTTATTTTTGTCTGTTATATATTAAATATTTATTTACTAACCCGTCATTACAAATACAAGTGATGCTACTGGGGTATACATTTATGACATTATAATTCGTTCAGTAACGGTAAGGCTACTAGAAGGATACTTCAGACGCCGCTAAAATAACGTTTCAAAAACCAGTTATAGTTTGATAGCACTATGGCTTTCGTACCGCTTCCCAGGACAGCTAACCAATGTAGACCCGCAGAACTACCAATATTGTAATAGCTTCCTTTTATTGGTGAAATGCAAGTCTTAATCTGTCTAAAAGACCATATACTATAGAAAAGGCGACATAAGGTATAATGCATGTTAAGGAACTCCAATTTTTTTCGAAGTAATGTAATGTTTAGCTACACAATCTTAAGGCAAAGACTTTTATTGCAACAATTAGCCTACATTTACCCGTAATGTCATTTTCAATCTTTGTTCCTTTTTGTCATTTTATTAATTTGCCTATTCGTTTTTTTTATTATGCATTTTAATGGATAATTACATACCTTATGGTAAAATACACGTCTGATTGTATGCTTAGCATAAGAAATAATTCACGAATATTGAAAAGGTTTTCCCGTAGGTTATGTGTGCGTGCTCGCATTGTCTGTGCGCGCGCCTAGGAGGATCTAAAGATTGTGCAATTAAGCGCTTTCATGTAACAGCTATCGCGCCATCATGATTACCAATGATGTGTTAATTGAAAGTAAAACCAATTAGGAGAAACGACATTAGCATAGAAGCCGTCACACAGCTAGCAGTTGACAGGACCCGCCGGCATGGGGAAATGTTGAGGAAAGGTTTATGTTTCCTAACAAGAGTTAATTCGCGTCGAAAGTTAAGAGACACATTTTTTTCTGATAAATATTCTGTAGTTGCACATTAGACTTACATAAAAAAATCTCGCATCCATGTATTAATTATACATAAATTGGTGCATTGAAATTGCGGGTCAAATATGGCAATATGAGGAGTCGCGCAGGAAATGAACGCCCCGTGCGGACGCAGCCCAGCTGTAGGGAGGATGCTGCCGAGTCAGTGGATCCATCGGACTGATCGATGCCCCAGCATCGCAGCAGGCGTGTGGGACTGCCCTGTGGCCACGCCTGGTCAAAGGGAGGTTGGGGGGGGGACATCATGCATCTGGCATTGCGTTTGACATTTGTCTTCTGTAGGATGAGTTGCGGGTATGTGTGCTGTGAGATCGCTCACAAGTCTGTGTATTCTTTAAAAAAAACGCTTAATAACTGCATATGGAGTCCGGCCAGGTCCTTCAAAGATGTAACAAACGCCTTGTTTCGGCAAGTAAAGAAGCAAACGAGAAAAGACATCGAGTGTCTTTCAAGTTTACGTGAAACTCCGAGCGACGACCAC
Organism: Mormyrops boulengeri; assembly: GCA_026781065.1. Taxonomy (NCBI): domain Eukaryota; kingdom Metazoa; phylum Chordata; class Actinopteri; order Osteoglossiformes; family Mormyridae; genus Mormyrops; species Mormyrops boulengeri. The sequence continues at coordinate 22,710,617 of JAODLD010000136.1, read as the reverse complement.
ATCTTTTCCCAAACGGTGATTTTTTTCCCTCCTAAGTCAGCACTTCAGTTGCTACTCCCTGATCCTCCATGACTACTTTGACAAGGATCTGTTTTGAAGGACTCATGGTTTTTGAAACATTTTCGCATGACCGCCGATGTGTCTAGCGGACTGATATTTCCGTATGTTGACACATGCACGCGTTTGATCGGCTGAGCCGAAACCGATCACGTCGCTATCAAGTACGGCAATTTGCACAAAGAGCGACGTATAATCAAGGATGCGATCGTATGGAATGTTTTAGAAGTGCACCTGCAATTTAACACCTATAAATCTGACTTATGCGGTCACATTAATCATCTGTATTTTCTCTGTAATGTAAGCAACGTTTCTATTTGTTCTGCTTACCGTGCTGCAAATGTAATTGTCCCCTCCAGGCTGTTAATCTCACTGCGGGCACTTAGTACTACGCCCCTCAGTAAAAGAGAGACTATGGCCAGAGCTGTCAAAAAGTCAAACGGCAACAAGACACATCTGTGCAGATCTGGCCAGACCTCTGTGGGGCCTGCAGTGATTATCCTTCAGAGAATTCTCTCTGACTGTTTAAATTGAGTGTCTTTGTGTCCAGCAGAGGGCCGACGGCGCGGAAGATGCTGACCTGTGTGTTTTGGCAGTACGCTTCCTGGCAGTCCGTCTCAAAACGGTGGTTTTGGCAGTGCTGGTCAGAATGGGGGTCTGCTATGTCGAATCTCCCGCTTGTAATCGAACATTAACTGGGTGAAAGGTGCTCAGGTTTGAGTCATTCCTTCAGCCAGAGAACATCAATCAGTCCGTCATCAGTAGTCGCTTTTCCTATAGCAGGCCATGGTGAGGATTCAGCCTTTCTCGACAAATACAGGTTACACCCTGGATGGGATGAAATGGAAAATATTAATCAGCCTGACTGGCCTCCCATGCAAGATGGATGGATTTCCTGTACTGTATATAGTCTTTAGTGTGAATGGCTATAACAATCTGAAACTGGAAAATGAATATAAATAATAAAGGTATTAATACAGATATTAGATAATACAAATGATATATAAGTGGTTCTGTTACATTAATGTCACTCTTGGGCGCTATTGTGATATTTAAATTAGCCCATTTATGAATCTGTCGTTTAAGGACTCAGCCCCGTCTCCTATTCATCAGCAATTGCGTTTTGTGCACCTTGGAGAGGTTCATCACCAGCAGCGCAGGGGGGGGCTGAGTTTGGGCACTGCGGAGCATTCAGGCTCTGCCGCTGCTCCGGATTGGTGAGCCCTTGTCTCGCCGCGGTCCGTGATGAATAGCACAGCCGGGTTTGTCGGATTAGTCGTGCGGGCCGCCCCCCCCCAGCGCCTGGCCCGTCGAGTGTGAAATCGCCCTCTGCTGCTCTCCGTGGCGGCTCCTGCCTGCATAAGGTGGCGGAGGGACCCGGGGCCGGTCGAAATGTGGCCGGCTGGGCCTTTTGTTCCTCCTGGGTCTGAGCTACAGCCCCCACAGGCATGAGGGAGAACATATACACGCATTCTCCAGTCTGTCTGTGAAGCAGTAATTGGTCAGATCGTTAGCTGGAAGCTGGGAATTACTCACTCAGTCAGTGATGTTTTCAGACAAGTTGTGTTGCCATTTGGGTTTTCTGTGCCGGCGAGGTGTGGAGTCTGGCGTGCTTTGATTTGTGTTTTCAAAGGGCATTCCTTTTTTTCCCCTGTCCCCCTGTCCCTCGGAAACTGGAGGATGACCCACACATCACACCCGGAGCTAACGTGCCGGTTGCTATTAGCAATCGTGGGGCCAGATGGTCCCTGGGAGCTCCTAGCTCAGTGGGTGGGGTGGCAAAGTCATTAACGGCCTCTCTGCTGCCCAGTTCCCGTGAGGCCCCGCCTCTTCCACCACAGCTGCGGCGGGGGGGGGGGGGGGGGGGGGGGGGGGGGGGGGGGGGGGGGGGGGGGG
>JAODLD010000136.1:22671839-22682078 GCA_026781065.1 Mormyrops boulengeri | reverse complement strand
CCCCCCCCCCCCCCCCCCCCCCCCCCCCCCCCCCCCCCCCCCCCCCCCCCATTCTTCACAACCACACGAGAGCGAACAGAAGGATGACAGCAGAATAAGCTCACAGTTCCAGGAGATTCGTCCAACGAGACGAGAGTTTTGGCCACTCCCCTGAGGCGGAAGGAGTGTTGTCGTCTGGGAAACAAAGTGGAATTACTATGAGGGCTTTAAGATATCCTTAAATGTCATACATAAACTGTTTCTCAAATGATGCTGCAGACCCAAGATTCGTCCCATATAAACACATAATAAAGAGTGTGACCCTGTGGTAAATAATGAGTCCAATGACATAAAAACATATGGTATAATACAGCGACAAAAATAGCTTCACGTCTGGTTGTTTTCTCATCTAACCCTATGAGTTTGCTCCCCATGGTGCATAGAACTCCACTGCCTGAGCCTGTTTGACTTGTCCAAGGGGGGTCGAGAATCCACTAGTCATCTCAGCAGAGTGCACTGCACAGACTGTGAGCTCTGCAGGTGGTGATGTGTGGTCGTGCTTTTAACAAGGGTAGCTGACCTGCTAATGATTCATCCTACAGAGTCCTTAACAAGCATGTGCCCCCAGGGCTAGAGGGGGGAGGGGGCATCCTGTGAAACTGGCAGTTGATTCATTGACTGATCTATCGCCGTGCACCTTGTGGTTCCTCATGTGAAGGACACCATTGCTGGCTTCATCATGGACTCATTAAGCTTCCACACCAAGTGGTTGGTTCCAGGTTTTATGTGTGTGTGTGTGCGGGGGGGGGTGTCTTTTTACGTTTAAACCTCTGTAACTCTCAGTAGAGTAGCATGGAAATCCCTGATTTTGATTCAGGACTGACATACAGGACCTCTCTGTTTGATTCCACTTCATGGCTTATGATCTGGTGTTTAGAATATCCTTGACTATCTCCAGTCGAATTGCTGGTAGCATCCAAAGTGCCTGACTCTGTCTTATAGGGCAAATGATGTTTCATCTTTAATTGTGCCTTATGGGCACGTGCTCAGGAGCCCCCCCCCCCCCCCCCCGTATTCTCAGACATCTTTGCCAGCATGGCTGAAACGCGCTCCTGTAATGATTACATATCACGCTGTGGGCACAGCTCACACAGATTTAGAAGACCAGCAAGCGACCTGCAGGCACATGATGCATCCCTAGGGGGCGATTCGGCGAAGGTCAGACAAGACACCTTGTCCCACTTTTATTCCATTCGCTCCCCCATGAAACCGGGAAACCAATTAAGTTACTCTACTACAGAACTCCCAGGACCAATCTGGATGAGGGGGAACCGTCATCCTAGAGAACTCAGACGTTACATAGAGGGACAGGGAGGAAATTTTACGAGGAACGGGTCTAATCTTTTATCTAAAGTGACCCACAGCATCTACATTAAACATTAAGGGTGTTAAAAAGATGTCGCTGCCTTTAATCTATACTGTGAAGGCTGTGATTCCAGCTCAGCTCTGGTTAGTGCGGAAATATGCGTCAGTTTGAGGAGCAGGACTGTAATGCTCGGGATAGTAAACGTTTGTCTAGCAAAGATGCCCCCTGCTGGTTCAGCCTGGAATATCATAAGGATTTAACCCAGGAGAGAAAAATTCCACAATTGGATTTTCCTCCATTTGATTAGGGGGTGCAAAAAAGCGAGTGGGAAAAAAATAGAAGAAATACCTCTGGCTGCATAGTGTGATATTACGGTTGTTTACACTAGTTATAATATATTTCACTACTTTTCTTGTGAAACAGACACCAGCTAGCTAGTTAGCTGCCAGATATCCAGTATTACTGAAATATTTTTTATATAAATCAATGGACAATATTTGTTTCTGTTCCTTTGTGGGGTGGTGGGGCAGGAGGGGGGGCAGTTAGGTTTAGGGTTGTGGGGACACCAGAACACCTTGGGCCAGCCCTGGCAGAGTAGCAGAATATTCTTAGTCCTGCACCGTCAGGTACGCGACGGCACAGTCAAGCAGAGAACGGGCTGCATGTAGGTTACCTTAAGCTGATGGGACGTGTGACGTGACATTGTTCATTATCTTGAGATGAATTTGTTCTTAGGTCTCAAACCCCTAATGAAGCTGTAGAATGTGAATCTGTTATATATGGGTAATGAATTATGTCATCTCTAATGAAGGGCGTAGATTTGGGGATGGTAGGTAAGGGCTACGGATAATATGGGAGTAGTGTGTGTGTTTACGGTTTGGGGCTGATTTGGTCTCTCAGTGTTGAAACCAAACCTACGCCCTTGTCTCTGATACGCCAAACGTAACTGCTCATCTTGTGCCCTCGTCAAAAACGAGCTTCTAAGGTGAATAATCACCAGCCGGAAGGAGGCAGCTTAGATGTCAAACATTCATCGACCTTTAATTAAACCGGTAAGTTCTTCAAATGGAAAAACTCACCTGTGAGACACGGTAGAATGACAGCAGCTAAAGATCCGTCACAATTCAATCAGATCAACACAGAACAGAACCGGCTGGTTTGTACATAGGGTAGTGCTGTTGGGTTAGGAGATCGACTCCTGTCCCTGCTCTGTGTGCGTGTCGAGTTTGCACCCATGTGGTGCAGTCAGGCTAACGGGTGTCTCTGAATCGCCCGTTCTGTGTAATCATGAGTATGAGGACCACCCGCCCAGCATCCTCCCCAGTTTTGTGCCCTATGCTGCTTGGGAAATCCTCCAGCCCCCCCGAACCTGAACTGGATAAGCTTTAGAACATGGATAGATATCTTTGTCTTTCCTCACAACTGTTATGTGACTTTCCGTGGGTGCCGCTCAGGGACTGAGATTCCAGCGTCTGCCTAGCCTGGATGCTGCGCGGCTCAGCGCCTTAGGCCTGTGATCAGAAGGTCACTGATCATTCGGGAGGAATCCTGGGAAAAGCAGACTGATGCCGCCGCTGGAATTTCCTTTCAATAAGGTCACATGATCGGCGCATGACAAACATGTGGCAATGCTGGGAAAAGCCCTTGAATGTCACAAGAATCTCTTCTAATGTGTCTACAGCATCATCCCACCCTTAGACTGTCAGGAACTGGGAGGCAAGTCTCCGGCGGCTAACGATGGGCGGACTCTGAAGGCCCATAATTAAAACGCCCACAGCAGAACGTTTAAAAGAGACCTGCCCCAGGGCTAAAGTCTTAATCATCCCTCCCAATGCCCATGAAAAAATAAAGAAAGGAGGGAATAAAGTGCAGTGCTGGGAATTACGGTTTTCATCTCACCGCCAGCGGGTGGGGGGGGCTGGGGCGGTGGGGGGGTGAGGTAGGGATCTGTGACTAAATGGGGACTCCTAAATCAGCCTGTTTGGTGTTTCTCCAGATTATGTGTTTGCCTTTGGGATTCGGGCGACGTGCAGACGGCCTCCCCAGGGACCTGGAGCTACAAGATTCATCGGCAGCCCGGGCCGCCATGTTAACGCCTCCCCACCGTAATTCTTAGCGAAGCATGACCTTAAGAAGCGGCAGAGGTGATTTTAAAAACTACCCAGGGTTGAGGGGAGTGGCAAAGTTATAGCCCCTAGGAATCTGGTGATGCTGTAAGATAAACGTGTGTTAAAAGGGATTTAAAATCATCAACAGGATGGAACTGGGACACTTAATCGATTACAACTGTTTAAGATTTGACCTCTAAATTTTCTTGTGAGGTTTCGTAACATCAGCATAATGGTATGTCTCCCCACCCTTTCACAGTGAGTGAAAAATGTGGTGTCATGGGGGAGCGGGGGGGAGTGTAATTAGGGTTCTTTGAAGGCAAGATGTTGTTTGACACATAAGGTGCACACTGAGACATTCATGTTAAAGAGGTATCTCTCTCCAGAATGCGACAAGGGTTCACTTTCATGCGGTCCTAATGGTCCTATTTGACCTTAGCTCCGATATTTTCAAAAGGGCTTGATTACTGGAAAATACCAGACAGGTTATAAAAATCAAAGAGTTTTTTTTTCTTTTCCATGAATCTCTGCACAACCTCCCACTCTGTCATCTCCCAAGACTACATGCTAATGTACAGAGGTGGAAATTTCCGGTCCGGAGAGTACAAATCCAGACCGAGGTTTCAATCAACCAGTAGAATACGGTGTGACTGTGAGCTTTACACTCAACTAAGGTATGGATTTGTACTTTCCGGACCTGAGCTTTCCCATCTAATATGAATCTTCAGAAGTAAGAAACAAATGATCCACCTTAAGTAATATTAAGTTGTACGGGAAATAACTTATCAGGAGTGACAAAGCACAGACTGACTACAGGTTGTTGCAGAATAATACCCATTTAGTGGCAACCTGTAGCTACTCTCTCTGTATTCAGTATATATCCGTGTTATGTACGGCCATAGTACTGTAGAGCCTCTATTTAGTGTTTTATTCTAATGCTGCTCCCGTGCGACTCTTCACACTCGGCGCTGTGTATTTCGGTGCGTATTTATGGTCCTAACAAACCAGTCACCGTATGTTTCCGCGTGTTTCCTTGCCCTTTGGGTCTGAACAGAGGTGATTATCTCAGCTGTTAATGTGCATTTGGAAAGTGTGTGTGGGAGTTTAATTCCTAAGTGTTAATTTAGCACGTCCGTCAGTGGATTTTAATGACTCTGGTTCCGCTGACCTTTTTGCATGGATCACAGGAATTTAGACGCTGATGTTTCTATCTGGAGAATCTGGTATATTATAAATAAAGCTTTGGGAAAGAACTCTTTCCCTTGTTGACATTATATATATAACCCGTCTTTTTCAATGCTACTCATCCAATACATAGTTAGTGAATGCCTTTCGGGTTTTTTTTATAATAAAGGGATTTTTTTATGTACACACGATATGAGAAATACTCCCCCCGGAAAAGGAAAAAATGGGAGCTTCCATCTGCCATGGGAGTCGAGGGATACAGGGGCGCTGTAATTAAAAAGGCAGACAACATACTATGAGAAGAATGCGCAGCACGGTGTCTCTTTGCCTCACCCCTCTGCTCTGTGTGTATGTTGCATATTCAACCCGTGTTGCCCCAATTTCCTCCTGCAGCGAGACTACTTGCTGTCTGAAAATTACCCAAAGACAATAATTGTGCAAATGCCCTGTGATAGATTGGCATCCCGTCCCATCCATGTTTTTAAGTCGGAACAATAGCGGAACCTTGAACGGTTCTATAATTATCAAACAATGAAAATAACGGATTTTTTTTTTTATACACAGGGTTCCCAGCTCTCACGCATCTGGCGTGACACTCACAATTTCAGACTCTCACGCTCAAGCAAGACATCTTATGGCAAATCTATATTATTGCATTATAAACCTAAAATTAGCCACATTAAAAGCGTCGGGGCAGTTTGCAAACCCTACAGACTATTTATAAGGCAATAAAACTCTTACATACATGTAAATGATTGGCAGACTTGACTCGAACTTAAAATCTCACTCCAGCCAGCTGACCAAAGTTGGCAACCCTGTATACAGCTAAGTGATCATACAAAAGTATCTTTATATTACATAAAGTAAGCGAAACACTTCTGGAAAAGTCTCTTCTCGTTTTAGAAATTTAAACATTTCTGCAGCCAGAGCATAGCCAAAATTAAAATAGTAAATTAACTTTGTGCTGTGACAACCGACCACTAGAGGGCATCCAACCCCCGCCACTGGCAATTACCTGCTTTGCAGCGTCTCTGCCGGGCTGGAAAAGCTCGCGATGCTTCCCCCCTGCAAATGCGCCCTTTACCGCTTTCAACATGGCAGGAGGCAAACTCGTGCTGGAAGGCAGAGTGAGCGTGACCGGCTTTGTGCTGGGACTGGCCGTTGTATTCATTCCGGTGCTGACCTCGGTGGATGTAACCGGAACTGGGGGAAAGGGGATCCTAGCCATTTACTTGGGAGTGGTAAACGCGACCCTGCTGGTTTTGTACAATGGGCATATTCATAAGGTAAGGATGCAGTGATGCTCTGTGCCCGTACCCCATGTGGTATCATATTACCTGTTATATTTCCCTCTCCATTCTTTAAAAAATAAATACTTGTCTAGCACTTTCTAAGCGATCATACTTAGTTACAAGCTTGTCCCATACGGATCTGCATCCTTAAACCGCAAATACTAGTTGCGGTTACATTAATCAAGTATGCCTAATAAAGCGCGATAAACATTTCTCCGGTTTCTTAAGCCGGTTAAATTTTGCATCATCTTGGATCTGGGTGTGCTTTGCTGTAATATTATCATGCAGCTTTGGTTTGTTTCTCAATCTGCCATATCTACTCGGACTATTTTACTGCAAGAGCAATATGGTGTAGATTGCATTTTGACCCAAATTATGCCAGATAGAAGAGACTGTGCACCTCTACTACTCTCGGTTCTACACGAGCACCTTATTAACCACCTGGATCTCCATCTTCACAGATTTCCCGGTTCACTCCTTTATTAATGTCTTAATTCAGCAGCGAGTGTAGTACGAGTTATACCCATTTAATTGTTTAAGTGGAATGCAGTTGATATTTTATTATACCTTATTGTGGAAAAGCAAAAAAAAAACAAGTTTTCATTTGAGTCGTAATATTGCAGAAATAAACCAGGTACTCAGGCTGTACAGATGTTTCAGTAATCCCACACTATCATATTCCCACGCCTAAAGGTCGCCATGCGTGCCTGTCTCCTTGGTTTCACGTTCGGATGTGGCTTGCTGATAAGCTTTGGTCAGACAACATGGACACACTTTGGCTGGTAAAAAAAAAAATTAAACTATTTCCATGTGATGTTAAGGGTGCTGTGATTGGCTGAGTGGGCTGCGTCTGCACCTTCCGCAGGTATATGTGTGCCTTGTCCTTCTTTCACTACTCGGAGTACCTGATGACGGCCGTCATAAACCCTCACAGCCTGACACTGGACTCCTTCCTGCTGAACCACAGTGTGGAATACACGGTAGCAGCAGTCTGCTCCTGGCTGGAGTTTATACTGGAGAAACTCCTGATCCCAGGTCAGCCTATTCTGACAGATACACACTTCATCATTCCTACTCTGGCTTACCCTACACTGTGAGAAAAAAAAATGAGTACCAATTTGTACCTTTGTTTGTCACTGGGGCTGTACCCTCAAGGGTCTGCTAATTGTATCCTTAGCTGTAGGTAATTGTACCTTTAAAGGTAAGGAAATGGACTATGAGAAATATTTCTGTACCGTTGATGGTACATTAATGTTGTTTGTACCTTGGGGATGTTCCTCAGAGTCCATATCTGTAACTTGAATTAGACTAAAATGTACATTAACCTGCGGCTAGGGTACAATTAGCAGACCCGTGAGGGTACAGCCCCAATAACAAGCAAAAACAAATTGTTATTCCTTTTTTTCTGACAGTTTAAATTGCATTTGATACAGTTGTGTGTGTGTGTTTACGTTTTACAGGAGAAGATAGGGGGCCATGCTCGTCTAGTATGAGGTTAACTGTAGTATTGAGTTTCTACCTTTTTCTGTGTGATTTCGTATTATGGTCTCCATGTCGCCCCCTTAATCACACTCAGACCTGAAACAGTGGAGATGGCTGAGTCTACTTGGTCTTCTCCTGGTCCTCTCTGGGGAGGGTCTGCGTAAGTCGGCCATGATGACAGCTGGATCCAACTTTAACCACATCGTCCAGAATGAAAAGGCCCAGAGTCATGTGCTAGTGACCGCCGGCATCTACTCCTGCTGCCGCCACCCCTCCTATGTGGGTTGGTTCTACTGGAGCATTGGCACACAGGTGGGAATTGCGTACATCTCATAGTGACAAGCACAGCCGGCTCATTTGCTTGTGTGTAGCCTTCATGCCCGTATTGTGCTGTGATAAAGCTTGTGGTAGGTCGTCTGAATGAGGCAAGTGTCAGTAAGACGATGGCTGTGTCCGAATTCAGGGGCTGCATGATTCTAAGGCTCCTTTCAAAGACTGAATGCGTCACAGCGACCCGACAAGGCTATTCCATTCCAAGATGTGGTGTGTCCTTTTCCGAGTTGTGAAAGATCCACCAGTTGGATCCTTCGTAGCCCAATATATCCCAAGATTCATTGCGCAGACCTTCGAAGGATGCAGCCTACGAAGGCTATGTAGACTGCGTCCTTTGAAGGATGCAGCCTCTCATTTCAGACACAGCCGAAGAACTCATCAATATAGTGTAGCAGTTAGTATAGTGATCAAAATGTGCTAACGGCTTCTTTAAGCTGTTAGTAATAGTTTGGTTAGTTCACATCAGTGCCTTGAGCTCCTGCTGTGCGGGACACCAGACTCTTTTATGCGAAATTTGTGATGCTCAGTCCGGTGTTTTAAAAAATTGCTTAATTGTTTATCAGAATGATTCTATTTCAGTGGCTTTCTGAAAAGGTAACACCATTTTCTGGGATTCAGAGGTACATTAATCTGGTCTGGAAAGAAAGAATCCAGACCAAGATTTTGTTTCAACCAAACAGTTCAGTACTCTGTGACTGTCACTCTGTATGGTAAACTGGTTGGTTGAAACAAAATCTTGGTTTGGAATTTTGCTTTCTGGACCTGAACTATGTACTTCTGCTGGTATTTCAGCTGCTGTCTCCTAGGTGATGGATTCATGTTCTTAAGGACTTTGGTGTTGCTGCCCCACTGGCCTGGTTAACATCCTCTGTGGGGGTTGTGTGTTGTAGGTGATGCTCTGCAACCCCCTGTGCCTGCTGGGATACACCTTAGCCAGCTGGCGCTTCTTTCGGGAGCGTGTCGAGGAGGAAGAGCTGTCCCTCATCCTCTTCTTCGGTGAGGAATACCTGGACTACAAGCGCAAGGTTCCCACTGGCTTGCCCTTCATCCCAGGAATCCAGATAGAATCTTAGACTCTGGGGAGACTAGGGTTGCAAAGGGCTGGTAGATTTCCAGAACCTTTCCAGAAACTTTCCATTACATGGGAAGTTAAGCTAGGGAATTTTGGAAATATTCCAAGTTGGAAACTTTCTGTGGGAATTACCAGGACTATATGGGAATTAATGGAAAATTCTCAGATTTTTGTAACCCTAGAGGAGACCCATCAAAGCTTGTGATAACTGATGACTGTTGGTCCTGTTAATGCAGTTCACCACTTAGTGGCTGGAGGAACAGGTGGCTGGAGTATGTGGGTAACGTTAAATGTCAAATGGCACAGGGATGTCTCTGTGTGCTGAAGAGACCATGACGTCCTGCATGGAAGGTCTGATGCAGCCACACCACACAAAGTAGCCTTTTCTTTCCTGCTTGGTGCTTTCCATGTCCCTCACACCAGACCTTCCGTGAGCAGAGAGATAGTGGCTGCCTCTTTGCTATGCATAGACCCGGGGACTTCTATTAAATATTGTCTTTGCGAGACAAAATCTTACGCAAAATTTTTTTCTTTGTTAGTGCCATAATTTGGAATAAGGGTACCAGTCAGTCCACATTTTTTTCTGGAAAACCACCACAGGAATAAAATTGGTATGAATCTGGCCGAGGCCTTGGGTTTTCCGGGTTCTCCTTGTGGTTAATTTCATAGCTCGCCCATGTCAGTCCTGATGCCTTTGACCGTTATTAGTATTGACTCAGCAGTTCCTGCCCTGCCTTTGATTATACCATCTTTTTATAACTGAGCTGACTTTCTGTATTTCAGTTACTCTGTGGGGTGAATGCAAAAAAGGCTGCGATTTTTTTTTTTATTGCCGCAACTGTAATTCAAAATTGAATCGTACTTAAATAAAGCTCCTAGTTTGTGCTCCCAAAAGCATAAAAATACATGAGTTGTAATATTTTATAACCTACATTTTTCTGCATATACATATAAGGCATTTCAACGGAAGTGTTTCAAAGTTTTGTGTATGAAAGTACTACTGTGAGAGTAACCTGGGTTAATGTCTTGGTGGGACTGATTGAGTGAGTGCTGTGGCTGTTTCACATGGTTTGAAATTCTTTATTAAGCACTTACTACTTTGCTTAATATGCTGTAGAGGCTGATGATGTTGGCAATCTAACTGTGAACCTGTAGCATGTCTGAATGCTAATGTGGAGAAGGGCTGCACGATTCTGGAAAAAAACATCAAGATTCACGAGAGTTGAGAACCAGTTTCTGTAACGATTTTTTTCCCTTAAATTTAAACGTTTATTGCACTCTTTAAACCGCAAAAGGCAAAGCAACAAAACACGACTGTGCCAAACATAAGACTGATCCAGGATCGGCATATCGACTTCCGACAACAGAAAGGAAATGTTCAATTGGCCATACAGTTAGGGATACCAAATCAGCCGTACCAAA
>JAODLD010000136.1:22658916-22670979 GCA_026781065.1 Mormyrops boulengeri | reverse complement strand
GTAGTCTGACTGTTCTTCAATTTATAAGCTAGACGTAAAATCAACAGCTGTCAAGATCAATTTACCGCTAAGAACGTCGTATAAAAGTTGTTAGGAAAGAGTGCACAGGAAAAGGAAAAGATTGTTAGTGGATTTTTTTTACTATTTTTTTTTTTTTTTGTAATGGGGGCGGGCTCAAAATAATATTCGGCTTAGGGCCCCAATTTGGCCAGGGACGGCACTGCCGGTACGGGTTTTTACGCCAGTGGAAAATCAACACCTTTAAGTACCATACTTTTGGTCCTTTCTTGAAGTACAAAAAGTAAGGTACTTGGTGCGATGGAAAAGCGCCCTTTAAAGAGAATTCAGAATTATGGGATGCTTGAGACTCGGGGGAATAGTAGGAGCGCTTGTTTTGATCCAGCTGATGTACTACAATGCAGAAGAACCGTTGTAATTTAGATTTCAGATCGTGTTTTTTTTTTATTTATTGTGCAGCTCTAATGTGGAGATATTAAGCGTCTGCTCCCCCAGGAAGATTCCCAGGGTTCATGTGGCACCGGACTTTCCTTCTGACCTCTGGTGCATGTGAGCAACACTGCTTTAAAAACACATTAAGGGAAAACTATGCAAATCGCTTTTAAAAACTTTTTGACAAACATACTGTCCTCCAGCGATGCACACACTTTTCACCCACGTACCTTTAACCAACGTGCTGCTTCCCATTTTTCCATACTAATTTCAAACTGTAAATATGTATTATACCTGGAAATGTTTGATTTTGTACTATATTGAATTTGTTTTTATTTGAGATGATAAGGCTGAGATATGAAAAAAATAATCATAGAATCACTTCAATTATTTTAATGTGGAAATGGTGTTTTGAATAATTCAGGTCCATAGTGTTCGCACAGAAATTCTATTATTCCAGCGAATAAACTGTGAGTGATATGCGGCATAGGTGGAGATGATTATATACATTAATAGTAGGCGGTTGCCTGCGTTATTTGGGAAGCTATAATGTTTATTTACATCTTAGAGAAAAGTTATTGAGGTCAGCTTAATCTCATTTTAATACACGTGGTTACCTGGCAGTGAATATAGACGTTATTGCCGTTTTTTCCCATGTTGAGAAATTATATGCGAGCATTTAGCATTTATACTCCTTTGGGGGGGGGGTCACTAAACTCTCAACATCAGTGATGAGCTGCTGGTCCATGTCGTGCCCCCTCAGCCGCGTCCTCTCTGACCCCCACCTAGACCAAGTTATTCTGGGAGCGAGCAGCTATCACCAGGCATAACCTCGGGTGAAATGGGCATCCGACCCTAATAAATATCATTAATGAATCAGCCACCCAATACTCTGTCGCTTCTGTCCGGGCCAGTGCCAGTAATAACAATGAAGCTCGATTCGGTCAATGGCGCATTAGCGCCGAGTGATATCCTATCAAATATCGATATAATTAACCTTCTCTATCCTTTACTGATCCCGCCTGGAAATGACGATATATAATAACGTAATGTTCTGACATCACATTTCTTGTTGGTTTCTCTTTGCACTCTGGCTGGTATCATGTTGGAATGTCTTTGGTGTGTTTGCTGTGTGACAACAAATCCGTATTTGCTACCTCCAGGTGAAGACACCGCTGTTTAGTTGCTCCATTTTAATTATATTTTGTAAAACATATCATTTCTTTTTCTAAAACTGTGAAGTAAAATATGAATCTGTCTGTCAAGCTTTTCAGACTTAAGGAGAGCTGCCCCATTTCGCAGGAATAAAAAAAAAAAATCTGGGATATAAACAGGTTTATTATATATAGGGCAGTTTGGTGCATCTTTTCTCTCCTGATCGCAATGCAAACTGAAACACCGACAAAGGAAAATGTCGGAAAAATCACAGAAATGGAGTAAAATGATGCAAAAAAAACCGCTCAGACCTGCATGTTTTTATAAACCGCGCATGTTTGCAGGTGAAGCCACATGAGGCGGCACGTTCAAAATATTTACAAGAGGCAGGGATGACATTGTGGAGTAGGCAAACACCCGAGAAATGAAATTTAATGAAAATTGCTGATATACGGGAGGCAAGAGAGATAACGGTGTCCCCTGTTGGAAACGAGTTTGCATAAATGGCGCCAGGTCCTAGGCATGATCAAGTAAGTAATGCGAATTGCGTGGATATATTTGTATATGAAAAGAATGAAATTCCCTGGGGTCTTGCTGAGTCTGCAAGGTGCATTAGTTCGCACCTAGCGTGGACAACTCTCGTCACTTCACTTAAAAGGAGTACTTTTGCATTCCAGCAAGCTCAGCAAAAAAGCAGTAGCGATCATTCATGGTTTGACAGGATCATTATAACTAATTGGTGGTGCGCTAAATTTGTTTGGTTCCCAGGGAGAAGATTAGATAAACTCAAATGACCGTTAATGTTACACCTAATTCAAGAGCACAAGGTCACAAGAGAAAAGTAGGTGATACCATAGCTGAAAACGTATTTATTTACCAGAGGTGGGGACTCGAGTCCCTGACTCTCCACTCGATTTGGACTCAAATCACAAATTTGATGACTTGTGATTCGACTCTGCAACACTAAGGAAAACACTTGGACTCGACTTGGACTTGAGGGCAACGACTCTGGACTTGGACCCGACTTAGACCATATGACTCAAGAAGACTTGAAGTGATAGTCTTCCCTCAGGATATCATAATCTTAATTTTGTCATTTCAGTGCATATTAATTCTTGGCTGTCTTCATTTTTCACTGGTTGAATGACGGTCTGTTGAGAGTTTGTTGGAAAGATGCATCACTCCTTGCATATACACAGACATAAAAACTGCATCAGGACAAACATGAGTGGACAGTCTCTTTTCAACCTATGTCTGCCTATAAAGATCACATCCTATACCATACTGTGGAGGGTTTTTGTCGCAGCAAGTTTTAACCACTAAAGATTAAAATCTGACATAATTAGGAAGTCAAGTTACATGACAGACAACACAAGTCAAATTTGATGACTTGTGACTTGACAGCAAAAATGATGGAAAGACTTGGACTGACCCGAGACTTGACTTGGACTGCAACGTTATGACTCAGACTCGCCAAGGAATTTTGTTCTCATCCCTGTTATTTACAGATGACCTTATTTAATTTCGAATGCATCTTAGGTTCATTGGTGTTTCTGCAGAGATCCAGGGAGACACCTTGTGCTACATGCTGTGAAGCGATTACCATTTTCACCACGAAGAGAAGCGATTCCCAGAAACTACTTTAGCATACCTTGATTTGCATATCCATTTGAGTCAAAATCCAGCAATCGTGGGTGCCGTGGGTTCGTTCCTGTTGGGCCCCTGTTCCAAAGCCCATGTGGATGTCAAAGTAGGCATTGTGGGTGGTGTCCTTCAGGTGGGTATAGAAATCTGATGCCTATTCACAAAATGCACATAGAGCCCCTGTAGGGTACTTTGGGGCACAAGGGTTATCCCTCAAGGTCAACGTTACAACCAAGTTCAGCCTAAACTGGACCCACGGTACCTAATGGGCACGCTATGAGCAGCGTGGGGCCTTCCCTTAGGTCCATAGGCCTGGATAATGGGCGGGACCCATGTCATAAAATATATATTACAATGCTGTCAAGAATGTGGAGACAAAAACACTGTAAAACTACAGTATAACACAAAAGGAGTAACTGCAGTGTGTTTCAGTAATTAATGGAGATGTTGGAAAAGTTGTGGAGTAGGACACAAAAAAGCTGCATAAGCAGAGTGCCTCTGAAATTCTCTGAGGCACCAGAGCCTGTCCCGGGAGCAAAGGGTGCGAGGCAGGGGTGGGATGCCGGGGCATCGCAGGGCACTCGCACACAGGCACTGTGACGCAATTCAGAGATGCCGCTTCACGTAAATAGCATGTTTATTAGCGTGAAGTTAAAGGCTATATATATTTGTCATAGGGGAGAAAATATATATATAGTTAAAGGCTTGTCAGCAAACTGTGCAGTATAGGAAAAATATAACATTTATACTGCACAGTTTGCTGACAAGCGATTAATTCTCTGCCAGCTGAGAAATGTGGGCAAATTTCATTTACCCACCAAAGCCCTTGTGACAAGAGTTTTAACGGCAGCAAATGACATTAATACCCCTCCATCTTCATTTAGGGAATACGTGCTGGGAAAAGCAGTGTAAATAAGTGTAAATATATGATAATTTGTACACAGTATATCAATGTGACGTCCATGTAGCAATCAGATAGGATGAGCACAGCAGTGCCTTGAAGACCCAGGAAGTATATAATATACAGAAACACTTTTTGGGAGAAAAATACTTGTTGTGAAAAATTTTGTTATAAAGCAGAATGCTAAATTTTCTTGTTCCGTAGTTAATATTCAGGCAATCCAGTTTTAAATAGAAGTTGTAAAATTTAATTATTTTTGGCCATCAGTAGTTAACAGTGTAGCATTCAGGGTCAGAAACTGCTTAGGTATGTATTTCAGGTAAGTCTGGTGATTTTACCATAGAGATTTCATTATGCTAAATTGGTGACTTTAAAAACTATAGAAGCATAATTCTCAGACTATGAAAATCTTGACTTATTGACTCCATGTATCATGTGGCAGCAAAGGGAAGGGTGACTGCAGGTGCCGTTTGACCTTGTGAATGTAATAAGTCAAAAAGAATTTGATGGACATTATTACTACTTCCCAAAAACATTGTATGGATGAAGATCTACACCTGATTTTATTTTGAGACAAGTTGCCCTAAAAATGTAACAGCAGCACGATGTGGCAGAAAAGGGAGGAAAGTGAGGCTGAGGAAGACACACTGGTCTTGTGAACACAGTAGGTCTAAAAGTATTTGATGGTTCTTTTTCAAATTTTGGAGACACATTTATGGTCTGGAAGGTCTGAAAGCGATCAAATTTTGAGACAAATCTCACTGAAATTAAAGCAGGTGTCGCATAGTCATCTCAAAGAGAAGGACCGCCTCAGACACTTTAACTTGTTACTGTGACGACTCGAAAGGTATTTGACAGATCTTTTTCTTGTCTTGCACAAATAAAGGATAAATATTTCAGAGCTTGTGTGGTCACGCCACAGATCGATCCACTTTTGCTGCCATGAGAAACAAAGTACTGGCAGGTGGCTGTTAAAACGAGTGCAAAAGAGGTTCTCAAAATCTTCTGATAATACTGCCCTAGAAGCACAGCTATTTTCATTGTAACAAAATGGGACTGTCCTACCAAAATGAGCAAAGTGTGAGAAAGGAAGTTGTCTGATGCAACCATGAGACTCACTATAACACTGACACAGTGTTGGACTCCTTGGCTGATGTGGGAAACAATGTGCAGAAGTAATTTCTTTGGAATGATGCCAGTTTGGGGTTTTTAGAGGAAGAGTCTTTATCACCTCTTGGCCAAGGCTGAGGGACATTGTTGGAACAGCTTGCTACAGCTGGATACAATAGACAATTAACAACTAAGGCATAAACTGACAGAGAATAAACACAAGACACATAACAGAGAGGCGTAAACACATGTACGTGATAAATACAGTGGTTTGTCTCAGGGTCAGCCCCTGCCCTTTAGCACCTGTTGTTTCCCTGTTTGGCCAGCTGGTGTCGCTGGCCATCCCATTCTGTGTTCCCTTGGTTGTTTCCTTATGTTTAGCTCCCTTCGCAGGTCCTGGTGTATCCTTCTATTCCCTAGGCTGGCCTGTGGTTAGATGGTCTAAGCAGATGGCTCTGACCCAGTCAACTCCTCTGTTGTGGGTTTAGAGGCTGGCTGGAGGCCTTGTTGGACACTTTGTGTTCTTGTCCCCTGGTTTTTGTTGTGCAGATCTTATTAATCATGTGTTGTTATATTTGTTTGGGTCTCTGTTTTGTATCTTTAGTTATCCCTGATTGTATGTTTCTAGTTTTGAAGTTAAGTCTGTATCCGTGTTTCTGGTATCCCTTAATGTTTGAGCTTCTAGTATTTGTCACTTACTCTGACCTGTTTTTAGTGTGTAATTAGAAATGCCCCACATCTATCCCTCATCATAACCTTGTTATCTGTCTTTAAGTTCTCGCCCTTGCTCTTTTCCGCAACTGGTCATTGTGTTTGACTCCGGCTTGTCTTCCGTATGTGTCACTGGATAATAGTTTTGTTGGATTGTTATAGATGTTTGCCTATGTTCCCTTTACTTTCTCTTACATGTAGTTTTGCCTTTTGGTTATTTTACCTTCCTGCCTAGTTTTGACCTCTCATGATCCCTTTTCTTTCTGTTCTCCCCCGTTTTCAGTTCCCAGTAAAATCCCTTGTCACCCAGCCTCACTGTGGATCATCCTTTCTCTGCCATAATATGTTATTGCAAATGTAATTGGTCCAATGCTAAAAGATGACACTGCTACAATTCAGACAACATACATCTCTACATATAATGCACAACATACATCACATGCAAATGCTATTATAATGTGCAAATTGTCAGAGGTCTGCGCTGATGAGAATTACATTGTTGTTTGATTACAAGCCGGGGTTACTGCTAAGGACTCTGATAGCACTGGGGTTGAAGCTGTTCTTGAAGTGTTTTGTGGTGAGTGATCTGAGTCGTCTCCCTGTGGGAAGCTGCTGAAGCAGGCTGTGCACCGATGTAAGGGCTCCCCCCATGATCCTTTGGCCAGGTTTAGTGGTGCGTTGAATGTTAAGGTGTTCAGTTCTACACACATAATATCTATCACTAACGACCATCATATGAATTTGTATTTTATTTGCTATAGTTTTACACTTGCTTTATTTTTCCGTTTGCTTTTTACTTATTTACTGTAATTCTATATGTAATGTACAATAACAATAAAGGATTCAATTCACTTAAATGCGCTGTCCCCTGTCTTTATAATCTAAAGGATCAACCATATCCGGCAAGGGAGGTCATCTGAAGCAGTGCTGCACTGGGCCAGCTTCCGATCTGCAGAACAGGTCCGCTTCTACAGTATCTGCTCCCGTCCTGCTGGTAACCTGCCCTGGTCAGCAGGGTGCAGGATGTGATGGCGGCACTGCATGAGGTCTGTCAGGAAGTGGGAGAAAATTGAGCGTGCATGAATCTCAATCGACACAAAGACTCCTGACGTCCTGCGTCGAGGTCCAGCACCATCACAGCTTGAATGCTGTTCATCACATTTTACCTTTCTTGCATTTCATTTTTACTTCCATCTCCTGTTCCATCCTCACTTGTCATCACCTACTCCATCTCTGTTCATGGACTCTCCAGAGTGTCCATCTCCTCATCTACCCTCATCCCTTTCTCCATCTCTGCACATGGCCCTGCTCCGATTTCACCTGGAATTCCAGCCTTGGTTCATCCCACCCCTGTATAACTGGCTCCAGTTTAACCTACAGCCCCCACGTCTCAGTTGGCTATGGGTCCAACATCCCTGTTCATGTGCAGTGTTGTTGCCAAAAAATGCATAATTACCTGCTGTACTCTTACTACCTGTCCAACTGCCACGTCAGCTCTCTTGACAAAAGACACTGGCTGTATTACTATTGTGAAACAGTGGAATATGAGTACTTGAGTGCAGCTCACAGCTATAACAACCAGCAATGGAGGAAAAAAATCTGTCTGTATGGTAATGACGAGGGTACCCCCACTATCAAGACGTGCAGACCCTCCAAAAATGAGATCTTGTTTCCAGAAAATATCATGGATCATGCCCGGGGTCCTGGAGCTGCCTGTCAGATGTGAACAGCGACATCTTCACTGTAAACAGTTAGGCTTGTCTTTTCATTTTCTAATGTAGTTCTATTAAATATTAATTATTTAGCATTAGATTCTCACGTGTTTCTGTATTTCAAAAGAAAAAGGATGTCAAATGAATAAAATATTAACTAATTAAACTCTTAAAATAAATGTAGTGCTTTGCACTGGAAACCGCCCAGGCTCCTTCAGATCTCAAGTGCAATGCACAAAAAGATCACTCATACAAAGGCACTTCGTGAAAAGCTGCGACCAGAACGTGGTAGACATTTTTTTTATGAAGCCCAAATTGCATTACCATTCTGCCACTAATACACATCTTAAGCTGATTTTGTTGTATACGTGCTTCCTTCTTGCACTATTGTTTTACACCATTTCTTCGCTGCTGCTGTTGTGGAACTTCGCACACAAATGTTTCACTGACCTGCACTTACAAAATGTCAAGTGCTTTGATGTGGTGATGTTACATCTGTGATAATACTTGCTATGGAAAGGATTCAATTATCAAAAGCTTAAATGCACAGATCCTACAACTTTTGTTATATTATTAAGAATGAAGTGAAGAGCAATCACAAAAAATACAAATAAATGCAAACCTGATATTACTTTATTAACAAAAGGCTTAATTATATGTGTTAACACAAAACACAACAACTTTTTATCTTCAGAGGCCTTCCCCTGTCTATGGCTAAATAAATAGTAAAATATCTTAACAAGAATAACGAGCTGTACCATTAGACATCATTGGGTGGCTGTACTATAGCAACTCCATTAAGGACAACCCTAGAGTTGTCAACTTTGGTCAGCTGGCTGGCGTGAGATTTTCAATTCGAGACACGTCTGCACCAGCATTTACATGTATGTATAGGGTGACCAGATAATCCATGTCAGGGAGGACACTTTGAGTTACTTCAGGTTTTACAAATTACTTTCAAACTGAAAGGCTCCTGTACTCGGCTAAATAGTTTGACTATGACCAGCTTTGACTGGTTTGTTTTCTTGACTGAAAGACTCATCCAGCTGTTTCACATTAGCATTAGTGACACATTCATGATTATAGGAGACTGACCCATCAGCACACAGCAAGAACTCAGTGCTGAAGTGAAATCCGGGTCCTTTTAATTGAAATGGTAGTTTACAGCTCCTGTCCTAGCTCAGAGTGTCCTCCCTGACATGGGTTATCTGGTCACTGTATGTATGTAAGAGTTGTATTACCTTGTAAATAGTCTGTAGGGTTTGCAAGCTACCCTAATGCTTTTGATGTAGCTAATTTTAGATTTATAATACAATAATATAGATTAGCCGTAAGGATATTTTCAGCACGGCGCTAAATAATGGGGAAAATAATCATGATATTGACACAGCCAATATTATAATAACAACGCATCAGAATGAATATAACCAACCCCCCCAAAATGTGGTTAATCAAGTTCCAAGCTGAGCGATTGCATCGATGAACTCGGCACTCGATTCGGTAAGGCATCGCTAACGCGCATGCTCCGTAGTGCCCCTCTCTCTTCTGAGTCTGTTCATCATGGCTCCAGTGGTGAGTTGAATTGTTTTTCGGAAAATGCTGTTGTATTTTGTTATTTTCTCGTGGATACGGGCTCCAGAAGATACTGGAACCGCTTAGCACACCGTGGATCATGGGTTCGGATTTAGTTACATGTTTGGATCTCGAGTCGTGTGTATTTATGCGTGTTTCTGTCCTAGTGAGGCCTGCTTTTCATAAACCACATGGTCAGAATAGGTGGTGTACATGTATTCGCTACTCCCTGAATTTTCGTTTGTCTCGTAAATGTTTAACTAAAGTCGAAAGTGTTTGAACGGCTGACTTGTCTGGAATTGGGCGATTTGGGGCAAGTCAGGTTTGAAGTTTTAATTTTCGCCGGGAGCTGGTTGAATCTGGTCCTGCGTGGTTCTGCCTGATGACGAAGCACTAGTTTTGTTCCGATTTAACATTCTTTATGTACAGTAGAGCACTTCTTACTGCTGTTATTAGTGGAGATGGAGAGACATGTTGAGTAACTAACGAATTAGCCTCCAGTGGCCGCGCTATTAAGTACATCTGTGATAATAGTTTATCACACGATACATCCACGATGTGGGAAGGAGAGATTCAGAAGGTCTTTCCTTCCATCCGCTGTCAGACTCCATAACAAAGTCCGTGCTGCAGATCACACACACACAGACTAACAAAACACACACATCCAATACACCAGGGTGCTTTTCTTAAGTGCAATATTTCATGAGTGCAATTCCACAGTGTGTGTGTGTGTGTGTGTGTGTGTGTGTGTGTGTGTATATATATATATATATATATATATATATATGTGTGTGTGTATGTATATATAATATATTTTTTTTTTCACTTGTACATATATAGTTTTTATCCTATTGTTTTGAATTTTTGCTGCTCTATTCTTATACTGTCCACTTTCTGCCGTGACAGTGCAAATTTCCCACTTGTGGGACTAATAAAGGATTATCTTATCTTAAATTGCGATGCGGATTTTGTATTTTCCACAAATTGCCCATTATGGTGGTTTATGTGTGCTGTATAAGGTAGGAATTTGCTTTCAGTCCCCTTCTGGGGGGGTTCTGAAGCAGCCAGATGAATAAGTTGTATCTGTTTTATGTGTCATGTGGTCAGATGCAACCGCAAGTGAGCTCCATCGCGTCAACATGTCTGATACGTTTCCATTTCATATCTCTTTAGAAAAAACAGGGTGCCAAGGGTGGCAAGAAGAAGAAACAGGTCCTTAAGTTCACCTTAGACTGCACACATCCAGTGGAGGATGGCATTATGGATGCTGCTAACTTTGTACGTATTAAGTCTGTTTGACTGTCTTTATGAATGTAGAGAATACGTTTGGATGGATGGGTGTAACATCCTGTTCCATATGCAGATGTTCGGTTTGTGGTAGAGCCGTGAGTGACTTCCGGGCGGCTGTCCCCTATTCATCTCGCTGTAGGAGCAGTTCCTACAGGAGCGCATCAAGGTGAACGGGAAGGCGGGAAACCTCGGTGGGGGCGTGGTGACCATTGAGAGGAGCAAGAGCAAGATTTGCGTGACCTCTGAGGTGCCATTCTCAAAAAGGTAAGGCTGTTTTTGCTGCTGGATTTTTGGTCACACCACGGCAGGACCCTCAGCAATCCCTTATAAGCCCCTTAGATTTGGTTCTGTGTTTGTATCTTGAGTCATGTATTTATGTGTGTTTCTGGCACGGTGAGTCCTGCACTTCACAAACTACATGGTCAGAAAGTGCTGTGCAAGTGATAGGTGTCATTTCCTGGTGGACTGTATGTCAGTCCCTTTAATTCTAATGCAGTGTTCCCCAGTGTGGTCCTCAGGGACCCACAGACGGTCCATGTTTTTGCTCCCTGTCTTCAGGTCCCTGAGGACCAGATTGGGAAACATTGTTCCTGATGCATAACGGGTCTGAATGAGGTTGTGGCAGCTACATGGCTCCTTTTATGAACCCCCCCCCCAACAAACTAAATGAAAGATAAATTCTTGATTTTTAAAAAGCATCACTTAAAATTTGCCGCCTTCATTACTCGGCAACATGCTGGACAGAAGACGGGGAATATCACATGAGGGTCCAGTAAAAAGAACAAAATCCATAGTTCTGTGGGAGCATTTCGCATTAAAGGGAAATTAAAACAGTTGTCTGTCCATACAGCAAAGCAGAACTTAAATATCACAACAGAATGACTCTGACATGACCTACATCTTCAGTCGATATCCAGGCTTGACGGGTGTGAAGTTAGCCGTAGATCAACAGGCTAAAGGGTGCATAGTTTGAGTAACCTAGCTTACCTTTGTCATCCCTTTGACTTAAATTAGCTTAATTTACTTTTTACAGTTCCTCTATCTTAAGATAATCACTGCTAAAATGGTTAGCCCCGTCGCTTCGCCGCATTATCCTACATGGGGCTGAACGATTTATCGAGTATTGAAAGTTTCTATTTTTTTAGGGGTAGAAGCAGCATTAGCTGCGGATCCCTATTTTTTTCCCTTCTTGGTTCTGTTTTTATTAGTTTATTTACCTCAACACAGCTTTTGTGATAATTGTTTTATGTTCAGGGATGCACATAACTGGTTTGAAAATACACATTCACATTTAAAAGTGATACCTGGGCCAATCAAATGTAACAGTGTGTCACGTTTGGGGCGGAAGCGAGCGGGGAAGGAGGCGAGCGAACCCAGGTTACGGGGAAAACGGGGTTTAATACGGGTGACGAACAGCAACTAAACTTCACAGCAAGACAATACACTACAATGACGGATCTGGGAAGACTAGACAGAACGTGGACTAAATACAAAAGGTAACAAGCAGGAAACGAACAA
>JAODLD010000136.1:22630949-22641790 GCA_026781065.1 Mormyrops boulengeri | reverse complement strand
TGACGACAGGCGTTACCCTAACCCTGCCATTTCAGGAGTGCGGAGAGGCACGGTCACGTGTTTATGGGTGCAGAGGGCTGGGGAGGTTCCTTGCACGAGAGCCACTTGGGCCTCTGTGGTTAAGTGTCTGTGCTGGGTTGGTGTGTGGCTGAGGAGATACAGCGGCCGTCGGCTTCTGCGAGCAGGTCGTGATGAGGAGAGCAGGATGAAGCATCTGCGTAGCAGAGCGCAAGAGGCTAAGCTCTGCCTTTGGATGGCGGCTTTGTACGTGATCTCAGGGACCCTACAGCTCCTGTTCAGATCTGCCGATGCGCGAATCGCATGCTCCTTCGGGGGCCGATTTGAATCTCCGTGCGCTGGGTCAGATTGAGAAACACTCATGACTGTTTGTGGCTGGGTGCTGTGAATCTCTGCGTTCTCTCCAGCACCCCTCACCGCAGCATCCACCCTGTAATCATTCAGAACCCCTCCATCTTCCCTGGAGATTGTAAATGAGATTTGTCTAGACGGACTTGTTATGCAAAGGACTCTGATTGGATGGGGGGGGGGGGCGCTCTCCCATTAGCTGCTGCGGGGGGGGGGAGTCCAGACGCTGCGCAGTGGGGTAACCATGGCAACCGGCGCTCGGCGGTATTCTGCGGCATGGCAAGCCTCCCCCCACCTGAATCTAGGGAGGTGGCAGGATAGTGCCTGCACATGTCATGTATCTGAGCCCATCGAGTACCTGCGAGTCACTGAGGGGGAGGACGAAGGGGGCGTAGGGGTGTGGGCAAGAGAATGGGGAGGGCAGGTGGCCCTTTTACAGCGCTACGGTATCCGAGACTAAATCTTTTATTAGCCAAGCTGTCTTGCGATCCCATTGGCCAAGACTTTTATTCGCTGAGCTGTCTTGCGTTCTGATTGGCTGGGTGCCTGGGTGATTGATGTGTGCTCTGGCAACGCTGCAGCTGCCGCGCTCTGAGCTGGATTGCGGTGTGTAAACATTCGGATGTGACCAAACTCCTCCTCCACCTTCTGCTCTTCCTCCTGTCCTCTCAGACCTTCAATCCACTCAAAAAAAAAAAACAAATTACAAAATAATTCTTTCATTTTATATTGGGTTGCTGGTGGTAGCCAGTTATTAGGTCATACGAATGAGCTTTTTCTGCGAAATTGTTTTTTCTTATCACCAGCAACAGGGAGCGTTATTGCACATTATTGCTGAGAGATAATCTGATTCAAAATGACAACAGGAAGTACTTAGCTTTCAGTATCGTGTTTGTGTGTGTAACATAGCCTGGGATAGTTTCACCGCGTTATTATACGAGACGGAGTGCTGCTTACACTTAAGGGGTCAGCTTTCCGTGGGTGTGAGTGTCTGGTCCACCACTGGTGGCTGCTGAAGCGTCCACTTGCGGTGACAGGGCGGTGCCAGCGACCCGGAGGACGCCTCGGAGCGGGAGGACGACCTGGGGGAGCAGTCCGAGAGCGAGAACAGCAGCTATGCCCCCGTTAAGAAGAAAAAGAAAAAACCGAAGGAGAAGAAAGAGAAGAGAGTCAAACGGAGGAAGAAAGACGAGGAGGATGACGAGGATGAAGACGATGGCGGGATGAAGGTAAGCTCATGCTTGGCAGAGCGTCTCTCCTGTTTTGGTTTGATGGACTTCTTGCAAAATGCTCCTCTATCTGCTCAGGAACCGAAGTCCTCCTGTCAGCTGATGCAAGAATGGGGTCTTGAGAATGTTGAATACGTCTTCTCCGAAGAAGACTACCGGACCCTCACCAACTACAAGGCCTTCAGTCAGTTTCTCAGGTAGGCCCTTGCACTTCCTCCTGCCAGGCCAGCTCACGTCCTGTACAGCACTCTCCTCCTTTTACTGCACATCCCCTTTGTGTGATGTCATGTGTCAGCATGTGGCTCAGCTACGGTCAGCATATGTTTGATGGCATCATTTACTTGTTGAGCAGAGGTTCTTCAGTGTCTAACCATGTGAAAGGTCATCGTGTAATGACCTGGGGTGAGTTTCTCGAAGACTTCTTAACGCTACGTCATTCGTTAGTTCTATCTTTTAACACAGAACTTACGAACGATGTAGCGTTAAGAAGGCTTCGGGAAACTCACTCCAGATCAGTGTCAAGAGGGTGCACTTCAGTTTTGGTGTATTCTGTTTTTGCCCCCCCCCACCCATGTTTTGGGATCAGGCCCCTCATTGCCAAAAAGAACCCCAAAATCCCCATGTCCAAGATGATGACGGTGCTCGGCGCCAAGTGGCGGGAGTTCAGTGCCAACAACCCCTTCAAGGGCACCTCCGCTACTGCCGTGGCTGCGGCTGTGGCCGCTGCCGTGGAAACGGTCACCGTAGCAGCCCCCATCTCTATCGGCAGCTCTCAGCAGTCTTCTCAGGGAGGGGCCATCCGAAAAGCCAAAACCAAAGAAGGAAAGGGTGAGCACCCCCCCAGGACGTAAATCATCTTCGGTCTTCTGGTACTAAATGAATAGATTGTCAGAAATCGATTAACTTAAAATGTACAGGTACCGCCATAAAAAGAAACATGCATTTATTATTATTTATTAGTCAGAGGTGTACCTTGTTTTCCCAGGTCCCGGGGTGAGGCGGAAGTGTAAAAGCTCCAAGGAAAACAAGAAGAAAGGCAAGGGCAAAAAGACGAAACCGAAACACGGGCAGAGCGGGAAGAGAAAAAAGGCATCGTCGGTGAGCGCCCACCTTCCGCTGCGTCCACCTGTCCGCCAACAAATGCGCTCAACAGCTGCCTGAACAGTTGTTTCCACTGGCCCGCCACGGCGTGACTTTCATGGGTCTGTGGGTCTCCCCATGAATTGTGGGCCTCTGCCCTTTTATGGACTTCCTACAGCATGAAGTCCAAGCACACTGACTTGGTTTCTTGATAAGAGTCACTTTTCCTGTCCCCAGAGTGAAGAGGACTTCTTTGAGGAGTCTGACTTCGATGATGTCAGTATCCACAGCATCTCTGTGCTCTCGGACACCTCTGTGGCACCCAAGAAGAAGGCCCGGAAGGGGCGAAAGAAGAGGAAGAGTAGGTTTGGCGTGTTTGTAGAACCTGGTTAGGAAAGGTGTGGAGGCCTGAGAACTCGAGGCCTCCTTCCTAACACTGAACCCAAAGTCTCAGTGTAACCGAACTGATATACCAGACCTGTCCACACGAGGCAGAACTTCTGTAAATCAATTTATGTCCAGCTATGACCTCTATTCAGACGACTACAGCCTCTGTTGGAATCTGGTTGAACCTCCATCACTTGACAGTTCCACAGTGGTGGATCAGCCCTAAAATTGTGGCATTTAAGAAACGTAGCAAGGACTAGATCTCTACCGATTTCCTGCTTTGTGTTTTCATGCCTTTGAGTTATTAACAATATTTTATATCCATGTTTGCAGCAGTTCAGATACTTCAAAAGATCTTTGACTTGTTTGATAATTAGCTGATGTCCCACCCTGCATTGTTCTTATTACGCTATCCATCCATCCATCCATCCATCCATCCATCCATCCATCCATCCATCCATGCATCCATCCATCCATGCATCCATCCATCCATCCATTCATCCATGCATCCATCCATTCATCCATGCATCCATCCATCATCCATCCATGCATCCATCCATCCATCCATCCATCCATCCATCCATCCATCCATTTATCTTTCAGCTGAGCTCTGAGGGCTTGGTACAGAAGGAGTTACTTTTTAGTTATTTTTTTGTTTTATATTTTACCCAGAAGATCACCCTTCACACATGTTGCAAAATAGTGCTTTTCTAGTTTGATTTAGTTGTCTGATGTTTGTATCTGGTTGTACATTTTTTTGGTCTTTATGTCTCAGAATAATTCAGTCTGCTGGTTATTTGAATTAAGTCACTGAAGCACCTTGGGTAAGGATTCCTCCCCGTGTATCTTGTTAGTAAACATTGAATATGAGCATTAATAAGTAAATCTATAACCTTAATGGCTGTCCTCAACGGTGTCTCCTTCAGGAGAGGACGGGGATGGCTATGAGACGGACCACCAGGACTACTGTGAGGTGTGCCAGCAGGGCGGCGAGATCATCCTGTGCGACACCTGTCCGCGGGCCTACCACCTGGTGTGCCTCGACCCCGAGCTGGAAAAGGCCCCGGAGGGCAAGTGGAGCTGCCCCCACTGTGTGAGACAGCCTTACCTTTGCTAACCTGTGCTGACCTCTGCTTAGCTGTGCTAACCTGTGTTTAGCTGTCTCACACTTCACCTGTGCTGACATGGACCTTTCCTGCACATAATTGTTCTTAACTGTAAAAACATTTATGCTCCACCTATCTTACCTGGTCTTTCTTATATCTAATCTAGTGATTGCCAGCTGGTGGTTTTCTGTTGCTGAAAAATAGTTGGAGACCCCTATTCTAACGTGAAATACACCTGTATTAGGACTGTTACAGATAATACATTAGGTGTTAACTTTTTTTAATTTACCTATACTAACCTATACAGCCTCACGTCGACTTGTGTTCGCATTTAAAACCAGGACCATCAGATGCAAGTCAATTTGGGCATACCTTGATATTTTAGCTGTCCATCACATATACATTACTGTATGCTTACTGTATTACAAATTAGATATGGACAGTGGGTCATTATACGGCTGGCAGCGCTGCCCATTCTCCTGGTCCTGTTACACTGAGCCATACACCCGCTAATGTCCTACTGCGTCTGCTGTCAGTCGTCTCTCAATCAGTGTATATTATTTACTACAGATCTTGGATGTAAATGCGATCGTACGTGACTCGTGCAGGCGTATCGACGTAAGACTGTACCACTAGGTAGTAAATTTATCATGTCTACAGCTCTGCTTAAGACGGGTGTGTATGTGATTTCATGTGTGTGCGTCTGTATGTGTGCACACAGGAAAAGGAGGGTATTCAGTGGGAAGCCAAAGATGATGATGAGGAAGAGGAGGATGCTGCTGGTGAGGAAGAGGACGACCACATGGAGTTCTGCCGGGTGTGCAAAGACGGTGGTGAGCTGCTTTGCTGTGACACCTGCCCATCCTCCTACCACATCCACTGCCTCAACCCCCCCCTGCCTGAGATACCCAATGGGGAATGGCTCTGTCCACGCTGCATGGTGAGTGACACCATCTGAGCCAATCAGCTTCTGGATTTCCTCTGCACCATTGGTTGTCTTTTTCTGACAACTTAAGTAGGGAGATAATGGCGTACTGGGTTGGAAGTAAAATTATAACTGGTAAATGCAATGACAACCATATGAACACTGAAGGATCCATACAAAGAATTGTATACTTTTAATCTCTGTTGCGATCATAAAGGTGTGTGTGCGTGTGTGTGGTGTGTGTGTGTCTGTGTGCGTGTAGGTGTGTGTGTATATATAGAATATAGTTATTTCCAGATATTTTTGTCTCCAGCTGAGGTGGGCAGGAATGCAGTGTGATATTATCAGTAAGACTTTTAGTACCAGATAAGGTTCCTCTTCTGGTAACAGAGCTGATTTTCTCAAAGGGAACCATATTTAGTGTCTGATTTGATTTAACTTTCCCACTGGTTTTGTCTGTTGTGTTTTCTGCTTCGGTCTTCATGGTGAAGGGCGGTTCAAAGTCTAAACTTATTTGAAATAGTTTTTCTTTCGTAGAGCCAAAACTTGCTGGCGTTGTGAGGCTATGTAGATTAAATGGTACCAGTCCTTTTGATAACTTTTGGTCAGTGAAGACCAGGCTGTTGTTGTTCTCAGGGATATCTTCATAATTCCCCAGTTTTGTTTTGACGGTGGATGAAATAAAAATGTGAATGAGAGTTGATGAGATCGAGGCCCTGGAAACCACAGTGAATATCCTGTGGTATGTGCTCTCATCATCCTATCACCAGTGCCCTCCCCTGAAAGGAAAGGTACAGCGGATTCTTCACTGGATGTGGGGGGACCCCCCCTTGCCTCCCGAGGCCCCATCCAGCACTGAAGGGGAGCCAGGCATGCCGCTGTGCAAACCCCCCCTGAAGGGCCACCCCGAGAGGTTGTTGTTTGTGAAGTGGGTTGGCCTCTCTTACTGGCACTGTTCCTGGGTCAGCGAGCTGCAGGTAAGGGGAGCAACTCAGGCTGGATGAAATCTCCCACTGACAGTAGCCATATGTTCCTGACTTATATCGTTACTGACTATCGGAGCCTAATGACCAGCAAATCGTACTGCTGGGCAACCAAGACTAATAATGTGACTATTATCTGGTGCTAATTGCTAATTGGTAACAGGCAGCTCTTACTTAATGGCAAGAAGGACCAGAATTTTTTTCCAGTGGTGTACATCACTCTAAGCATGATTCTGTTTTTCTAAAAATGTAGATATAATATTTCTATAGGTTTGACTGAGAAGGTTAGTAAAATGTCTGTGCTGGATTATCTAGCTATGACTAGCTTCTTGGGCAAATGATCCACAGTACTCACTGGAACCTTCCTCTCTCTCTCTCTTTCACAGTTGGAGCTGTACCACACAGTGATGTACCGCAACTACCAGCGCAAGAACGACATGGAGGACCCTCCACCCTACGACTATGGCTCCGGTGATGAGGAGCTGAACAGCGAGAAGCGCAAGAGCAAAGACCCGCAGTACGCCATCATGGAGGAGCGCTTCTACCGCTATGGTATCAAGCCTGAATGGATGATTATCCACAGGATCTCCAACCACAGGTGCTTTCTTCTCACCAGTGGCAGCCCGGTTTTTGGCCTTGTTGCTGCAGTAGTCAGCAGTGTCCAATTCACTTTGGCCATTTATTTTAAGGTGTGTTCCAGTCTCCCAAAAGCCAGATAAATACCATGACTTGTCTTTCTTCTTTGTTAGCTTTGATAAGGAGGGGGATGTGCATTACTTGATCAAGTGGCGGGACCTTCCCTATGACCAGTGTACCTGGGAGGTGGATGACTTTGACGTCCCTGACTACGATCGATTCAAGCAGTCCTACTGGGACCACAGGTAAGCCCGCCATGGTGGATTGGCGCGCCAACTGAAACGCTGAGCTGAGATACCAGTCGGGTGATTGCTGTCCTTCATTTCAGGGAGCAGATTCTTGGGGAAGACATCCGCCCCATGGTGGTGAGGAAGGGGAAGCGGGCCAAGGAGGAGGGGAAACGGGAACGGCCCCCTGAAACCCCATTGGTGGATGTAAGTAGGAAGTGGGTGTGGTGAAGGTGGGAGTTACTGTAGTCATACCGCAGATTGAAAGGTTCTTTATATTGCCCTTGTGCCCCAGCCGACCATCAAATTCGACCAGCAGCCCTTTTACATCAATGCCACTGGAGGCACCCTACACCCCTACCAGCTGGAAGGCCTCAACTGGCTGCGATTCTCCTGGGCACAGGGTACCGACACCATCCTGGCCGACGAGATGGGATTGGGCAAGACTGTCCAGACCATAGTTTTCCTCTACTCCCTCTACAAGGAAGTGAGTTCCCTGGTGGTCAGTTTTTTATGGCGCAACTTGGAGTTAAGCAGATTAGAATTACCGATCTTGTATCATAAATGGTGATGTTCTCCCTCCACAGGGACACTCCAAGGGGCCATTCTTGGTGAGTGCACCCCTCTCTACCATTATCAACTGGGAGCGTGAGTTTGAGCTGTGGGCGCCGGACTTCTACGTTGTGACCTACACTGGGGACAAGGAAAGCCGGTCCGTCATTCGAGAGAATGAGTTTACCTTCGAGGACAGCAACTCCAAGTCAAATCGCAAGGTTTTTCGCATGAAGGTAGGCCACATTTCCTGCCCATAGCTCCCACCACATTTTCCTGTTCTTGGTGACTGGTAACAAGTCTTCAAGGAAAGTCAAGTGTCAGCCCTGAAAGCAGCCCGTCAATGGATTGCTAGTGTTGCTTGTGTCAGCAGAGTGCTAAAGCTGATGGTATTGTGTCTGCTATCTGAGAGATAATGTGGTATGATTTAAAGGCTTGATTTCTGGTATTGACATGCCCGGCCCTAACCACAGAAGGACACGCCAATCAAATTCCATGTGCTGCTAACATCCTACGAGCTCATCACTATCGATCAAGCCGTCCTAGGCTCCATCAGCTGGGCCTGCCTGGTGGTGGACGAGGCTCACAGGCTGAAGAACAACCAGTCGAAGGTAGTCCAGCCTCACCTGTCACACCACGGATAGCCTGGGAAGCTTCCGGACTGTGTGAAATGGCTAATCTGTTGTAATTCAGGCAAGCTAGATGCTTATGGCGTCTGTGATTGTCTTGCAGCCAGGTAATCGGGTAAATGAATTACATCTGTGTTGGCATTCATGCAGTATTATAGGTCTACCTCCAGGGGTGGTTTTTTTACAACCGCGAAGATGGGTGCTTTGAGAGTTGAATGCCATCAATACAAATGCTCGGCCCAAAAGTAACCTAGTCCAGAATGCAAAAATTCCCAAACACCCATTCTTAAGCTGTGCCATTGACATGATTAGATGCAAATTGTATGCTGCTTACATGCAAATTAGGGTTCAGGAGAGGCAATCAACCCTTGTTGTCATAGCAACTATTTTAAGGCATATTTATTTTTTATCTCTGACATCAGTGCAGAAGTTCATACAATAGATTGAATTCAGTAGTATCTTTAGGGTGTGCGTGCCAAGTACAAAATATTGATGGGGTACATATGTGATGAGTCTGTTTAATTTGTGGGT
The DNA here is from genome assembly GCA_026781065.1 of Mormyrops boulengeri. NCBI lineage: Eukaryota > Metazoa > Chordata > Actinopteri > Osteoglossiformes > Mormyridae > Mormyrops > Mormyrops boulengeri. Next base: position 22,633,139 of record JAODLD010000136.1, on the reverse strand, counting down.
TTGTGTGAAGTTTTTCAGAATTCTCAATGGCTACAAGATCTACTACAAGCTTCTCCTCACGGGGACCCCTCTGCAGAACAACCTTGAGGAGCTCTTTCATCTGCTCAACTTCCTCACGCCCGAGCGCTTCAAGTACGCGCCGGTCCCAGTTTATCCGTTTAACCGCGACCTGGATCTATTTACCCACTTGCCGAAAAGCAGCTTCATCTTAGAGTCTGTTCTCCATACGCAGCAACCTGGAGGGCTTCCTGGAGGAATTTGCCGACATCTCCAAGGAGGACCAAATCAAGAAGCTGCACGACCTACTGGGGCCACACATGCTGCGCAGGCTGAAGGCCGACGTCTTCAAGAACATGCCGGCCAAGACAGAGCTGATTGTGCGAGTGGAGCTCAGTCCCATGCAGAAGTCAGCCATGACTCTCTTTCTCACTTTCCATGTGTGTCCCCCCCCTGCCCCCCCCCCCCCACCCCCTTTCCCATCCATCCAACCCTAAGGTGTCAGATTTGGCCCAAATGCAGCTCGATTTGATTTGAGTTACCTATTAAAATTATAAACCTTTTCCTTTTACATGTTTCTTTTCTTGATATTCCTTAATGGAATATTCTGTTACATTGCTACATTATCTCACTCCACGTTCAGCCTGTTCATTTCCTGCAGTTTTGTCCATTTGGCTCTTACATTCTGCTTAGTTAAGTTCCTCCCACCCGCTGACTGGCCTCTCTGCCCTTCCCGGCGTGCAGGAAGTATTACAAGTTCATCCTGACGCGGAATTTCGAAGCGCTGAACTCCAAGGGTGGGGGGAACCAGGTGTCGCTGCTCAACATCATGATGGACCTGAAGAAATGCTGCAATCACCCCTACTTGTTCCCAGTGGCCGCTGTGGTAGGGACACATCGCGGACCAGTACAACCAAGACACTCTGCCAGAACTGGACATATGTGTTGCACAAAAAAAAATCGAATTTGTGATGGTGAAAAGGAAAGCGATTTTGTCATAATTTTAAACGCCGTAATAATGTCAATGGCTTCTATTAATCAATTGTAACAATCACTATGAAAATAAAGCATGAAATGGCTTTTGGAAACAGCAAATAATACTTGATAATGATCAAATTAAGAGAAGATTTGATTGGCAGGAACGCTGTGTTTACAGTTACTAAATCTCAAAGCTACTTTCTGCCCAAATGAACTCACCCTGTAATTTTCTAATTACAGTCTGTCCCCAGCTGTGTTGGCAGTGGTGCCGTTTTTAATTGTGTCAGCCATTCAATCAATAGCTCAATCATGGCTCATTAAATGAAAGAGAACCAGTGTACACAGGTACCCTGAGCGCTGCAGTCAAGGACCCCTGCTCTAAGCTCTCTTATTATGCAAATTGTCCTTCCTTCATATGCAGACGCCTGTATTAATCAATATAAGTTTGTCATGTTAGAAGTTTGTATCTGCTCGTGGGTATTTGTGAATCAATCCTGTCAGCGTGAAGCCATTGATATTCTTTATGCGATGATATTCAAACACAGAACTGATCCCTAATTGGTCTGATTGAAAGCTTTTGATTTGCATGTGTGTCGTGAAGGGTTCATGCTGAAAGCCACACCAGTGGTGGTGGTGTGCGTGGGCACGACGCCACACTTATCTGTGTTTGGATGCAGGAAGCCCCCGTTCTGCCCAATGGCTCCTACGATGGGAACCTGCTGGTGAAGTCCTCAGGGAAGCTGACTCTGCTGCAGAAGATGCTGAAGAAACTCAAAGATGAAGGACACAGGGTTCTCATCTTCTCCCAGGTCAGCCTACCTGCCTCTGTGTTCTGTTCCCGTCTCCTGCTATCATACAGTTTTAAATTTATAAAGATATCTCTGTAGTGGTTTTTGATGGTGAGGAATTAGGTGCTGTATTTAAGCAGGATTTCTTTTAGGATAGCACACAAAATTTCCTGAAATTTGGTGTTTTCCCATTAAATTGGGGGTTTTAATTGGGCCCCCAGGTTTGTTATTGGGAGGCAGGTCTTTGCATTCTAGGAACTGAGAAACACCCGCTGCTCCTCCGTTTCCCTCTCAGATGACCAAGATGCTGGACCTGCTGGAGGACTTCCTGGAATATGAGGGCTACAAATATGAGCGAATAGATGGGGGCATCACAGGGGGCCTGCGGCAGGAGGCCATCGACCGCTTCAATGGTATGGTGCTGGGG
>JAODLD010000136.1:22619632-22630849 GCA_026781065.1 Mormyrops boulengeri | reverse complement strand
CCCCCCCCCCCCCCCCCCCCCCCCCCCCCCCCCCCCCCCCCCCCCCCCCCCCCCCCCCCCCCCCCCCCCAAGGGAGGAGCTCTTTAAAAGAAAATAGATTCTTCCTTTAATTTTGTTTTGACAAAGTCGACTTCTAGTTTTTGGCAAGAGCTGCACACGTTAAAACGTAGAGGAACAATGAGAACCGATAGAAAGCTGTTTCCCATTTTTATACCCCCATAAACTCCTCTAAAACAGTCAGTCTGTGTACGCACACATGGTCATCCACATGTTCAGAATGCTGTTAGCATTTACATTTAGGCTAACTTTTCTTCATGCTGGTTAGATGGCTGGTTAGCTCACTGGAGGGCGATGCACCCAAACTCCTTTCTCTGTAGCTCCTGGAGCGCAGCAGTTTTGTTTCCTGCTGTCGACCCGAGCCGGCGGACTGGGAATCAACCTGGCCTCTGCCGACACGGTCATCATCTACGACTCGGACTGGAACCCGCACAACGACATCCAGGTGAGTCCCGTGTGTGCCGATGATGATGCTCAGGGGTATTCCCGGCTTATTTTTACGTACCTATGGATCATGACGGCATGCATTATTATTATTAATATTTTTATTATTCAGTTTCGTGATGGGGTGTCTCACTCCCGCTTCACATCTCCAGGGTGAAGGTTTACATCCGGACCCTGTCCTGTGTGTGCAGAATTAGCATTTCCTCCCCATTTTGCTCTTTCATTTTCCTTCTGCAGTCGAAAAACCTCTGGTTGGCTGATCTGGCATCTATAAAGCGCCTATGGTGTGAGATTGTATCTATGTCCTGCAGTGGACTGGTGTGTATCCAGCCTTGAGTTCATTGCTTCCTGGTATGGGCTCCAACCTCCACTAACCTGCACTGGAGAAGTTCTTATGGACGATAGACTAATGATGAGAGCATATCGAGAATATCTGCAAAGGTCCTCATGGATACTGGAGATCTTTTGCCTCCCTGACTGTGCCGCCTTCTCCCCTTGTCAGGCTTTCAGCAGGGCTCACCGGATTGGCCAGAACAAGAAGGTGATGATCTACCGGTTTGTAACACGAGCCTCAGTAGAGGAGCGCATCACGCAGGTGGCCAAGCGCAAGATGATGCTGACACACCTGGTGGTGCGGCCCGGCCTGGGCTCCAAGACGGGCTCCATGTCTAAGCAGGAGCTGGACGACATCCTCAAGTTCGGCACTGAAGAGCTCTTCAAGGACGACGTGGAGGCTATCGGTACATGATGATCTAATCTTCATCCCGCGTAACATCCCACTGATTCTAACTGGTATTTCCCCTGAGGCTACACTGCATCCTTATTCAGTGTTCACATGACCCTCGTTTATCCATGCCAATTTCTGGAGATGGGGTCCCCTAACTCAATGACGCTTCTGGGGCCTTTCCTGCTTGCAGGGGACAATAAGGATGGAGAAGAAGGCAGCGTGATTCACTACGATGACAATGCGATTTCCAAGCTGCTGGACCGCAGCCAGGATGCCACCGAAGATACGGAAATCCAGAACATGAACGAGTACCTGAGCTCCTTCAAGGTGGCCCAGTACGTGGTGCGGGAGGAGGATGGAGAGGTGAGGGCTTCCCATGGTCATCAGGAGGCACCCAAAAAGGCACCTAAATCAGACAAGCAAAACCTCACTCTGTACTGTTTACTGTGCAGCCACAGGACTTTGATGTTTAGCGTCTCGCTCCGTCTACAGTAAATCCACAGAGCTCTCATTTTCAGCACCTTTTATTAGAACAAATATAAATTAGAACAAATTAGAGGCGTCATATAGAGCAAAGCCACAGATTTATGCTTTTGAACGCATCATTCAAGCATAGCCTCATACCTGCTTTAGGAAAACAGTCAGAGTTAACATTCAGTAACCCTTTACTTGAAGGGACACAAATAATGTAGCAGTACACTCTTAGTTAATGTATTAATTAACTGCAATCTAAGTGGGAGCTACATACTGATCCCATGTTGGTTCATCATCAATCAGTCATAATGGTTCATGTATTTCTTGCAGTTACTGTATTAGTTCATGATTTGTACCTGAGTAGTAACTGAGTTACTAAGCTACTTCTGCCTCCTCTAGGAAAGTGTTATTCCATGTTCTTTATTACCAAACTATAACTGGAGGTTACTAACAAACGGCCCATAGACTCATTTTTGGTGCAACCTAACCCCTCACCATGCCGTGCTCGTGCGTCTCCATGTGCTGCCCCTAGGAGGAGGTGCAGCGGGAGATCATCAAGCAGGAAGAAAATGTTGACCCTGACTATTGGGAGAAGCTACTGAGGCACCATTACGAGCAGCAGCAGGAGGACCTGGCGCGCAACCTTGGCAAAGGCAAACGGGTTCGAAAGCAGGTCAACTACAACGACACCTCACAGGAGGACCAAGGTGAGAAGCCAAGCTGCAGGACACACATTATAGGCTGTCAGTTATCATTCTGTGCTCATGATAATCTGTGGTATGACCATAGTGTTCTGCTTTCAGAACCTTAATCCAACCCCAGTACAACCGTAGAGTGTTCATTTGCCATTACATTATATGCAGTGCAAATGTAGAATTCTAATAATCAGAATCTTCTTCTACACTAGTGGCCAAAATTGTGGAAACACCTAGCATTTTTGGCATTACGCTTTAAAAATTACTACATGAATATTGGTGGTAATGTTTATAAACAATCAAAGAATATTACAAATATCATACACTGGACAAATAAATAAGTAACTGGAGTAACTGGAATACAGTTCTGCAAACTAAAAATTGGAAGTGTTTCTACAGTTTTGGCCACTTGTATATATGCAGTAATACCTAGCAGGCGGGATGGTTGCAGTGATGATTGCAGTAAGGAGAAAGCAATCAACGAGGCCAGACTCAAGGATAAATCACTAGTGTAATTTAACGATCATAGTGAATCGCCAGTGGTCATCAGTGTCCCCAGAATGTTCACCGTGGATATCGCGAAGAAGCAGTACAGTCCGGTGTGTTTACTTCTCTCTGTGGTCAATGTCCTGTTGTTTCGCTCTGACCCGTGGCTCAGAATGGCAGGATGATCTTTCAGACAACCAGTCTGAATACTCGGTGGGGTCCGAGGACGAGGATGAGGATTTCGAGGAGCGCCCGGAAGGTATGTAGATGATGCTTTCGATTAGTCAGGTTCTGTCTGCTCTTGAAAACTGAGAGAATTGTGATGGAGTATTGACTAGCTTAAGCACTTGTACTACAAAGAGACATTTCTACCATTAAAATCGAATTAAGGGAGAAAGTAAACCTAGCTGACAAAATGTCACCTTCGGTGCTCTTCTACAAATGCGAAATGATTCTGAAAATAAGTCAGTATATAAACCAAAGTAGAAACAAGACACAATCAAAACTCATAATGTCACAGATGCTTAGCAACTCTGTCATTTATATAACTTATTGTCATTTCGACCAAAAAATCTTCTGAATGTAACCCTGGGCCTTCTTCAATCAACCAGCTGTTTCCTTGACAACCAATGAACAAATGAAATACAGAGGAACTTAGACAGAGCCCTCCCCCAAAATTTTAAGGATCAAAATTATTTAAGACGCCTTTCACAATTTGCTGCTTTTTCAGCTGTTTCTTGTTTTTCTTTGTCTTCTTTAAACAGCCTTTATAACTTCCTACCGGATCTGTCTTTTGTAAATTGGCTGGTTTTGCTCTATAAATCAAACCCCGCCCTTTGATGCTGTCAAACCAATCATTGTTCCCCAGGTGGGCGTCGTCAGTCTCGCAGACAGCTGAAGAGCGACCGTGACAAACCATTGCCGCCCCTGCTGGCTCGAGTTGGAGGCAACATTGAGGTGGGTGGGGTGGGCTGGGGTGGGGGGGGGAATCACATGACCTCAGGTGATGCTGCCAAAGGACCACCCTGAAGCCCTGCACTCCTCTTTTACAACCTGCTTGAAATGCTGAATTGCTAGTGATGATTTTGCATAATGAAATCCCTTAGGTAGCTCTATGCAATCATGGCAACTGTCCATGTTCAACTGAGTAGGAGAATAAATCACTCATAATAATCAGACACCATCACTAAATCCTGTTTGGACGTGTGCTTAATTATTAGCTCATCTTAACACAGTGGGAAGTAACATACGTAAAATTCTGAAACTCCCTTATTTGCTCATTCAAGTCAGGTGATTACAAAAACCTGCATGTTAGCAGCAAGTAACATGTGATCCTCCCCCCACCCCCCAGGTGCTGGGCTTCAATGCCCGACAGAGAAAGGCTTTCCTGAATGCCATTATGCGCTGGGGCATGCCCCCCCAGGACGCCTTCAACTCCCATTGGCTAGTCCGGGACCTGAGGGGCAAAAGCGAGAAGGAGTTCCGGTACCCCCACGATGCCCCCCGGCGTGGCTGTCACACTGGGGGGGCCCTCGTTATATTTACTGTCACACAGCTGCTGCGTCAAGGAACATTTCACGCTAATCTGGCTCCTGTCTATACTGTCACCCTGAGTATAGAAACCATGAATGAAAATAATCACCTTCTTCTTCTTCTTCTTTTTTTTTTTGTTTTTTTTTTTTACCAGGACACATTTCGGTTTTTATTTGCACCAGATGTCTAAAGAGAGTAAAATATATCCTTGTGCGTTGTTGATTATTTTACTAGCGTGTCCCTGTTTAGTTTTTTGTGGGAAAGAAATGGCTCCCCCTGCTGGCGTCAGTTAGCAGCATTTTCTGGTTTCCCAGGGCCTACGTGTCCCTATTCATGAGACACCTGTGTGAGCCCGGAGCCGACGGGGCAGAGACCTTCGCCGACGGCGTCCCGCGGGAGGGTCTGTCCCGACAGCACGTCCTCACCAGGATCGGGGTCATGTCGCTGGTCCGGAAGAAGGTTAGGCAATATACAACCCCTCCCTCCCCCAAAGAGATGGAGTCTCTTTGTATCTGTCCATTTCTTATTATGTGCTATTATTATACTGTGCTGGAAATTAAATATCATGTGTATCATAATTTTCTTATTAGTCAGAGTTTTGAGAAGCGGCACTTTCATTGCGTGCCTACAGGTGCAGGAATTCGAGCATGTCAATGGCAAATACAGCACGCCGGATCTGATCCCCGAGGGGGTGGAGCTGAAGAAGCTGACTGAGAGCCTGTCCTCAGACCCCAATACACCCGTCCCGGCCAGTCCGGCGGCCACGCAGCCCGGCACCCCCGTGCCCCCAGGTGAGATGGGCGCACCTAACCTGTGCCACGAGGCAGGTGCTGATGTTGTGCTGTGCTGTTTACCGTTTGCCTGCCGCCACCCAGAGAAGGCAGAGTCTCTCTCTGGACCCTCTGAAGAGAAGGAAATGGTGGAGCAGGACAGCAAGAAAGTGCCTGAGTCTGAAAACAAGGTAAGGACTTTGTCATACCCCACGTCTGTGTTTACTATCTTACAGTTTCATTTTCAAATTAAGGGCTACCAATACTGTACCCAAATAGATTTCCGTCTTGACACATTCGCATACAGTAGCCCCCCTGTACTTGTGGGTGATACGTCCCTATCCTGGATAACCGAAGCCGCGGATGATAGCAAACCACCTGCAAACTCCATATATACAGACGCTCCTCTACTTATGAATGAGATACGTTCCGAACGGCCATTCGTAACTTGAAATGCTCGTAAGTCGTTATTCGACATCATTTTAAGGGTGTACGCCAGTATAAAGAACTAGGATGCTGGGAGTACGCATGCTGCGCTGTTGAGAAATTGCGCACAGTAAGACATTGTCAACATTAAATACAGTAATAATAAAGTACATTGTGCATTATTACACATCACTGAACTCTCTTGGATGAAAGAGATTCTAACGTTTTAGCCTAATTCTCAAGACACAATATGTCAATGAAAGAATATGTATCAAGGGATGACGGAGCAATGAAATTATACCCCTCACAGGAGGAAGGAACACTGAAATGTCGTAGGCTATTTCTACACATTTTACAGTGAAAAATATGTAATGAGAAAAATTTATTTGTTTAAAAGTATCTTAGCCTCTTGTGCGTACTCAACGGCTTACAGCCTGTACTCGTTTGGCGCAGAGTTTGAAGATGAACTGTTTCCGGGATTTTAAAATTTTTTCACAGATATGGGGCTCCGACTGTATAGGTATAGAACGAACTGATTTAATGAAATTGTGAGACTTGTATTAATAATTTCAATTACATGAATTACATGAATGTTTGAATTAATAATTACTATTTCCAGAAGTTGTGATATTCCGCCTTCATTAATCTTATTTCAGTCCTTTCTCTTCTCCTTTCTTTTTTGTCTCCATCTTGTTCTCCTTCTACCTCTTCTTTCTCCTTCTTGGTCACTTATTGAGTCTCTTTTTGTCCATTTATCTGCACCGATCTCTTTCTCATTGTCTTCCTCCTTTACAACCTCATGATATTTGTTTTCCCCAGACTCTCCCCAGCCTGGAGTCGTCCCCTGGGCCTGACAAGCCCACTGACAGCGAGGAGCCCAGAGGCAAAGTGTTTGAGGAGAGACAGCCTGATGAGAACTCAAAGGCAGACTCACCCCTGAAGCCTGAGTCTTCTACCAATCAGAGCCAGCCTTCCTCCAGTCACATGGAGACCTCCTCCAATCAGGCACAGTCAGCCTCGAAGCAGACAGAGTCACCCTCCAATCAAAGCAAAACAGGCATGCAGAGGCAAACTAAAGGGTGGCCAATTTGGGTTTGAAGGGGTTACATGATTAAATGATCTTGTATGCATAGCACTTTAGAACCAAGGTGACAGTAAGCCTAGCTATTAAGGAGTTGGATCTGAGACAAAACAATTGCAGATTTGAGTCCCAAGAGGGGTCTACTGTTACACGCTTGTGCCCTGTGTTACAGTAAAAAATGTAACATATATGTCCTATGCTTTTGTCCAAAGTGATGTACAAGCGAGGAGAGGTAGAAATCTCAGGTCCAGAAAGTACAGATCCAGACCAATTTAGTACTCTATAAATGTGACCCTTTATACTCAACTAGTAGGTTGAAACAAAATCTTGGTCTGGATTTGTACTTTCTGAAGCTAAACTTTCCATCTCTGCAAGCGAGGAAAGTTTTGGGTTAGAGAGGGCAGGGTGAGCTAGTATCCCTGGAGGAGTTGGGTTTAAGCACCTTGCTCAAGGGCCCATCCGTGATTGGATTACTCTGCTGGCTATGGGATTTGAACCCACAACCTTCCCGACACAGACCTCTACTGAGCTATACATATTTTGATTTAAAAATCTAATTTAAATTGAAACCAAAGCTGTTGCTTTGAATTCTCTCAGCATGACAAATGATGTTTTTTCTGTTTTCCATCCTCCTGAATGGGCACCATTACTGCAGAGCTGCCTAGGCATGATTTTTTGGTGAGGCCCTTACAGCCCATGCTTGTGTTGTCATCACCAGGGGAGCCATCCCGAGAGGCGGAGAGACCGTCCGAGAAGGGAGACAGCGAGCCGCCCACTGTGCGGTCCGAGGAGAAGGAATGCAAACCAGGTCAGGAGCCCACGCTTACGTTTTTGCTGAATTACTGACCCCTATAGGACATTGGTGTGAACTACATCATATAATTTTTTTTAGTTAAATGTATGAATAATAATGCATGGGTCAATGAGTCCCTGTGACTAGAAGTGATTTTTTGACGATAGATATATGAATTGATTTCTTATTGGATCTGCTAGTTTCATTTTTGATTTGATTGAACTGAAACATAGCAGCAGGTTGGACTCGTCTACAGTGGGTCCTGGGCTGGTAATGCTGGTGTCAGACTATTTTGAGCCTGTGGTGCCCCCATAGCACCTGGGGCAGAAGCAAAGACTGAGGATGCAGTCGAGGGCCAGGTGAACGGGGAGAAGGAGATCCGTGACGAGATGGACGACGGCAGGAGGGAAGACAGGAACTGCTGCAAGAACAAGTTCATGTTCAACATCGCAGATGGGGGCTTCACAGGTCAGGGACAGGGGGGCCATGTGTGTGAAATGTTCCTCTGGGGTAACTGATTCATTCCCGCCCAGTCTTCCGGGATTATCAGGAGATAGTACACATAATTCCACATAGTTCCTCCAGCGTACCTAAGGTATATTTTCCTACTCCTAGGAATTCCTCTGCCTATCTTCTAACCTGGTGTTTCACTTTCTATGCATAACGTAACTGGTTGCCAGTGGTTTTAAACTAATTTCTTTCCTCTAATTCTTTAAAAGATATTTCTAATAAAGCCACAAAATGAAAAGCTTGTCATTAAATAATCAAGAATAAATTAAGAATAACCTTTGTCCCCTAATCCTCAATAAAGGTGTGTCTAGTTAGGTACATGTGGGTGTGGCCTTTGTGTGGGGTGTGTGGCCTTTGTGCATGTGGGTGTGGCCTTTGTGTAAGGGGGTGTGGTCTTTGTGTATGTGGGTGTGGCCTTTCTGCTTAACATGTGATTTGCTGCCATTGCGTGTGTGTGTTTTGAACACTCTCTGATTTTTTCCAGAACTTCACACCTTGTGGCAGAATGAGGAGCGGGCTGCCATGACCTCGGGCAAGATGTACGATATCTGGCACCGCCGGCACGACTACTGGCTGTTGGCTGGCATTGTCACGTATCCTTCCTGCACTGCAGCTGGCCAGGGCAGGGCATGCTGGGCTGCCACCCACTTCACCTGTCCAGACCTTAGGAGACAGGTTTCTAGTCAGCTTGACTGATGAAATGAAGATACAGGCTGAGGGAGGGGCAACAGTCAGTGGGGTGGGGGGTGAATGTATTATCAGCTGAAGAGAATTTTCCCTCTGTAACTAAATAAAACTCATCCACTGGTATCTAAACCACTGCAATAATAGTCTTCTGTTTTCAACTCAGTGGACCTTCTGTAATTCAAATGATGGTGTGGCAGGCGAAGGGAGGTGCGTTCAGTGCGTGCCACGTTGGTACCCCATCTGCTTGTCCTTGACCAAGGCCACCCTCAGACACGGCTATGCCCGCTGGCAGGACATCCAGAATGACCCTCGCTATGCCATCCTCAACGAGCCCTTCAAGACGGAGATGCACAAGGGAAACTACCTGGAAATGAAGAACAAGTTCCTGGCACGTCGGTTCAAGGTGGGTGGGTCCTACATATAAAATGTAAAATATAAACTTTATAGATTTACATTCTGGGAGGGGGATTAATAGGCCACAAGATTCCTTCTACTGCACCTTTGAGAGGTTCTTCTAAATAACTAGAGTAAAAATTTCCAGTTGGGTAAATGCATGAATTTTGTTATAAGTGATTAAATGGCTGACGCCGCCAACCCCCAGCTTCTGGAGCAGGCGCTGGTGATCGAGGAGCAGCTGCGGCGGGCAGCCTACCTGAATATGACGCAGGACCCCGTGCACCCAGTCATGGCGCTGAACACGCGCTTTGCCGAGGTCGAGTGCCTGGCCGAGTCACACCAGCACCTGAGCAAGGAGTCGCTGGCGGGAAACAAGCCGGCCAACGCCGTGCTGCACAAAGGTGGGAGCGATTCCTGTGCTCTGTCTGCTGGCTGCCTGCTGTGCCCGGGCTGCTAACGTTACCCATTTCCACTGTGCTGCCATTGCAGTGCTGAACCAGCTGGAGGAGCTGTTGAGCGACATGAAGGCAGATGTGACGCGGCTGCCCTCCATGCTGTCGCGCATCCCGCCCGTCTCCGCACGCCTGCAGATGTCTGAGAGGAGCATCCTCAGCCGCCTCACCAGCCGCGGCAATGAGCCGCCGCCCCAGCAGGTCCGGCCACTTACAGTGCCCTCTACTTGCGTGGAGGAGTTATGGCTGGGAACGACTGTTCAGACGAGTGACATTTTTCTTAATGAGTTAATTATGTCTTTGCTTATTAACCTGTGGTAATAGCTAATTTAAACTATTCCTCTTGGGGTCAGAATCCCCAGCTTCCCACAGCTGCAGTTAGGTCATCTGACTTGTGAAGCTGATGCTAATTAAAAGTAGACAATGACCTTCTGCGGGACTGACCCCCGGTCTAAGGACAGAGGTGCTCTAAGGAGTCTGTGTGGGTGTGACATCTCACAGCTGTCTCCTTTCCCCAGCCTTTTCCCCAGGGCTCCTTCAGCTGTGCGCAGATGTACAGCACTGGCTTTGCCAGTGGTCTCCGTGGCCCAGGAGGGGGCGCTATGGTCAACTACAGCCAAATGCCCCTAGGACCCTATGTCAGCGGTAAGAGTCGTTGGTGGTGAATTGTTGTGTTTATTTTATAACTGGTTGAGCTCCAGCAGTATTCGCTGTTGTTCACCAGCTGTCAGCTGCTTGGCAAAACCTTCATGCTGCTTACATATATTAGTTAGATTCTAAAATGTGCTCACCAAATCATTACGGTGTAATGAGTGACCGGCCTTTGCCCCCAGGCAGTTTGTTCCCCCCTCCCCCATGGAGCTGACCCAGAAATACAGTTTGCATCTCCACTGATGATATTCAAGGGCATTGGTGATGAAGTTCCTGAAGAACATGCAAAAGATCAACCAAACACATTCTGTGAGCCTACAGTATGTTTTGTGTCTGGCCCATCATTCTATTTCGGGTAATGCCTTTTTTTTCTCCTGCCCAGTGTCGACCAACGGCCCCCCTCCTCCCAGCCAGCTAGACAAGAAGCCAGGCGACAGCCTGAGGGATGTGGTGACCCCTGACCTGAAGATGGGGAAGGCCAGTGATGTCATCTGCATTGAGGACTGACCCAGCTGCTCAAGGGCCGAACGACACCAACCAGCACCGGCCTCTTTGGGGTCCTCCTCAGCGTCACTCTGCCATGGCACATGCTTCTTCTTGTGCTCCTTGACTTTATTTTCCAGATTCTGTTTGTTAGAGGTGGGGTCTGGAGGGAGGCGGGGCTTGGAGGGAGGCGGGGCCTGGAGAGAGGAGAATCTTCCCCAAGGAAGCAGCTTATGTGTTTGTGTTTTATTTTTCTCTTCTTTGCTTCAAGATGCTAAGAAGGGATGACAGGAAGCCAATGGACTCAATGCCTCATCGTAGCAGTGCTCCATCTTCAGAGAAACCTTTAATTTTGCTGCCACCCACCCCGAGACTGTTGACAACCAGACAGATCTCCGCACCTTCACTGGAACTTGCCCCCTTGCCGGCCCCTCATCAGTCTCATGAGAATGCTCTGTGGTACAGCGGTGTGACCTGCTTCCACCTGTCTGTCTGGGGGGGGGGGGGGGGGGGGGGGGGGGGGGGGGGGGGGGGGGGGGGGGGGGGGGGGGG
>JAODLD010000136.1:22596223-22611881 GCA_026781065.1 Mormyrops boulengeri | reverse complement strand
CCTCAGTCACAAGAAATTTCTGAACTCTAATGAATAACAAAAAATAGAGGGAATTCGGAACCAGGCAAATACTTTGTAACAGCACTGCGTGTAACAGCTCTGCGTGTAACAGCTTTGCGTGTAACAGCTCTGGACAGCAAGCCAACATTCTTTAAGAAATAAAACAACTTTGGGTGTAATATGTTTATAAGCAGCAGTTATTTTTTGTGTAAATCAGAGGGTTTTATTGAATAAACCATTTCCCAATGCTGTAAGCTAATCCTGTCCCAAGATGGCTTTGGCTTAAATGGTTGGGTTTAAATATTTCCCCTAAACAGCAGTAATTTCAGTGACTGTTTGCCAGTGCTCAGACTTTCCATGGATCTGTGAAATTGTCTGTAGTGTGACTACAGTTTTTGGTACGGCATGTGTGGTAGCCCCAGGCTGTGAGGACAGTCTGTGGATAAGTTCATCCGTGCCTTATTCAGTGGGCAAAATAGCCTCATTGTGTAACGGTGTCATAGTTCGATAGGGTACTTCACAGCTGTGTGTTTTTCTGACATCAACCAATGACCTTACTGCTCTTGGCTTCATGAGCCACACTGTTTTAACCGTAGAAATATCTGAAACTAGGACTGACAGCTCCAATATTCACATGTAGTAGTTCTGGAAAATAAAAACTGGCAATTGAATTGGCTCTGGGTATTGGTGCAACCTTAAATAGACACTTCCCATCCCCAATGAGGGTCAAACTTGTTTTGGTGTGGCTGGTATCCGGACAGGAGGCGAAAATTTGCTATTTTCCCGTTCTTTCGATTTTTATCTTTGATGATGCAGCAGTCTGCTTCTCTGTAGCCAATTTTAATTTAATACCCCCTTCCAGGGGTTCCTCCCCTGAACAAAAATAATAATCCTGTTTAATAAGGAAGCAACAACATTAACATTTTACAGGGAATGCAACTAGCAGGCAATGTAGACTGTCTGGGGGTCCCTGTGGACTGGGTTGAGAAACACTGCTTCAGACTGGGGAGCAATAGTAAGGTTCTGGGCAAATCCATATAGGCTAATCCATGTTACCATTTACCACTTGGCCTGTTTATCACATGGGAGAATCTCCCTGAGACAATTTAGAAGAACCCTTTAATCCAGACCACGGTGCTTTACATGTTAGGTTTGTCCTCCTCAGTTAAGGAGGAGAAGCATACACCAAAAAATGACCAAAACAAGGGTAAAGCAGAGAAACCTGGATGCAAACAAAGGGACCAGAGCTGGTTCCAGTCAGGTAGTATGGGCCGGGTCGAGACCTTCTGGACAGTCTGGAGGTTAGAATGTAGATTCTCCAGTAAACCTGTGGTGGTGAGATTGAAGGAGACATCAAACTCAGCAAATGAATAAGATTGCTATATATACATATATATGTGTGTCTGTTTGTGTGTGTGCGTGCATATATATATATATATACACATACACACACACACACACACACACACACATATAAATCACAGTATACTGACAAAATTCTGTGAAAGCTGTGAGGGGCTTTTGGTTTGTGGGAGAGGATGTGGGGTGGGGGGGGGGGGGAATCCCAGGCTGAGAGGAACTGGCAATAATACATCTTGGCTGGAAGCACATTATCGTGGCCTACAGAGACTACTGGGGGGGGGAGTTAGCTACTGTCCCACTAAGCTGAGGGGACAGTCCTCCAGTGACTGGCTGCTGGCTCCCACATGGTGACACTTCCTTTTAAGGGGAATGCACGTTTTTCTTTATCTTTTCGCCAGACAGGACTCAACCTGCTCTTTTTCCACTTTGTCATGAATTTTCTGTATAACTGCAAGGGTTAACTGCATTCATCTGAAGGCTCTGGAAAGCAACCACTGGTCTTTCACATATAAAACAACTTTGGCTCTGATGTGTTTATATGCGATTTTCTCATGTAAAGCAGAGGCATGTGAACCCAAAAGCTGCAAACTAATCCTGCCCAAAACTTATTTGGCTCAAGCTGCTGGATAGAACTGTTTCCCCTAAAATTATTTTTTAACCAAAATAAAAATAGATAAAAGTAATTTCAGTGACTGCTTCCAGTGCTCAGACTTTCCGTTGCTCTCTGAAATTGTCCGTTGTGTGATTACAGGTTTTGGTAGGGCATGTGTGCTAAGCATAGGTGGGTAATTCAGGTCCAGAGAGAAAAAGTCCAGACCAAGATTTTATTCCAACCATTCTGTTGAGTATAAAGAGTCACAGTCACAGAGACTCAACTGGTTAGTTGAAACAAAAACTTGGTTTGGACTCTCTGGAGCGGAACTATCCACCTCTGAAGTCCTGGTGCTGTGGATGCTCTGTGGATAGGTCCATTATCCATTATTCTGGGCAAAATAGTCTCATTGTGGAACACTATCATCGTCCAGATAGAGTTCTTCATAGATGTGTGTTTTTCTGACATCAGCCAACGATCTTAATGGCTTTGTTCCAGGCTCCATGTCCTCCAGACAGTATACCCCACAACAGAAGGAGGAGGAGGAGGGTGGGGAGGAAGAGGAGGAAGAACAAGGAGAACGATTCAAATTTGAAAATAGCAACGGAGATGTCTATTCTGAGGACTGTATCAGTGCAATGGCTGGTGAGGAGGCAACTAGGACAAACACAGTGGGGGAAAAGGCATCTTGTTTGGGTGTGGGAGCAGTGGCACCCCCTGAAGAATGTACTATTAGATTACTCTCAAAAAAAACAGAGCGGGACAGAAATTTTACACCCCCTGCTGGCAAGGAAGACTGTAACACAGGGGACTGTCCTGGCGCTGAGACGTCAGGTAAGAACTCATCACTGCTAAGGTCTTTTCTTGTCTGGAGATTCACAAAAGCCTTGTTTTCACTGCAGCAGCGCTTCATGCTACAGCATTAGAAGTCAGACTTCAAAACAAGTCTGGGAATGACAGTCAAACATACTGCTTACGGTTTACAGTTTCAGTGCACATACATCATTTGAATTTGCTCTGGAACTGTCACTACGCCTACAGCTGGAACAGATACGCTTACTGTAAAAGTAACCTAATGTGAAAGTACGAGGGGGGAGAGTGAGAGTTGATTACCGTGGTGAGTTATTAATCGGTTCCCTAGGAAACTTGGAGCACGTGCCAACCGGGGCTATAAGATTTTTTCGAGGAGCCCCACTGCAGCGCTGTGGAGTCCGGCCAGAGGTGACTGGTTCTCTCTGCTGCCGGAAAGCAGTTATGCAACGGTGGCTTACTCCCTCACCACTGTCAGATATCAGGCGTCCGTTAAGCCCTGCTTTCCCTCCCCAGTCCCAGCAGACAAGGAGCCAGCAGCTGGATTGTATCAGGCAAATAGAAAAAAAAAACAGTCAGAAATGTATGTGTTGATTTATTTTGGTGGCTAGTCTTTGGAAACAAACACAGTTTTGTTTCACTGGCAGGCATATTATACCTGATATTTTTTCTGTGTCAGTGCTTTGCATTCTGAATCGTCGGGGAATCATTTTTCAATTTTCTTTGACAGCCTCTGGTTTTTGTAACAGCATTTCTTCAGAAAAAGCTAGGAATCGCACAACTCTTTTTCGCCACAAAAAAAAAAAACGCGGTAAAATGCAGCTTGATAAATAAATGCCAGTTACAAGAGGCATGCTGGTATTTGTGATTTATTATGTTTTTCTCACCCTTGACAGATGACGTCCCCCATGCGCTTCCAGGAGGGTAAGTCAGCTGATCTAAGCTGGATAGTGTGGAGCCCATTGCGCAACTGTGTTGTGCGCCAGTGGTTTTTTTCTGAATTTGGGGCCATGTGGGACTGGGCTGTCTGTGCATCGTGATACACCAATCGCATTGAATATTCTGAGGCTTGAGCGAGCTGATTATGTGGAGATTCAGGAAATACAGTAAAAGAAGAGCATGCACGCCTTCGCCCTCGGCCTCTGCCCTCCGGTGCAACCGAACCTCCTGCAAATTATAGAAATCCTCCTCGTCTCTCGTCACTCACAGCCTAGCCTGCTAGATGCGCAACCCTGTAGGATTGGCTAAATTTCCCAAAGCCTGAAAATGACGTGTTACTGAGTGATTCTGGAGGTAAACAGAAATGCGCGTTTCTCTATGGGAGACTTGAATTGTGGTAATTACACGTATGCACTGGTAATGAGGTATACTTGAAGTGCCGGTTTCAATTTGCACGCTGCTCACGAACCAGTAATCAAGGGATGAGGTCATTTTTGGAGGGGAAAGATGAGACGAGGACACAATAGCTCAAACAATGTTGCTTGGTGTGTTTTAAAAAAAAGATTAAAAGTGCTGAACTATGCATTTAATTCAAAAATACTTCAGATCCATAAATTGCATTCTCTTAATATTTAAGGGTTCAGTTGAAACAATCTGAAGCTTTGAAAGTACATTCAAGATTTAGTAAATTCGGGAAAAATCCTTCCAACATCATGGTGCTTGGGGCCAGACGATGATAAATTATTCTCTCAACGTGAACCTGAAATTAAATCATATGAAGATGTTTGAATCCCAGCTCAGGATGCCTCAAATGATGTTTTCCTGTCTCGTTCACGTTCCACTTTTATGTAGAAGAATCACTCCCTGTATCTTCGTTAATTCATAACAGTAACTAGGAATGCTTCTTTAAGCATTTGATTTAAAATACCAGCTGTGAAGTTTAACAGTATTTTTCTTCTCTATAATCTGGCCCCGAGTTCTTAGTTATCTTCATCGTATACAGTAATATTTGTTCAGCATTTATAGGGTTACCCAGAACCCTGTCACCCTTGACCTTTCTTAATGAGGTTGCATCATATTCTTCACCTCATTGTTACACCCAACCCTGCACAACCCTGTTAGATTAACTGTTTTTATGTTAATCCCAGTTACATCAGCAAGAGGATCCTGTGTTTGCATGCTGTGCTAAAAAAAGACAAGGAGGAAAAGGGGAATCGGGACATAAACGCTGCTTGGGTTAGCGGTGGCCGGGACGCACAAACTATGGAGAATTAACCTAATGCCATGCTGGCAGTATGTTCAAGCGAGTCTCTCGCAGAGCCAGGTAAATGGCACATCTATCTGGCAGAAGTACGTTACCTGTAGGGTAGGCTGCTCAGCGCACTGCTGGATGAATGTGCTGTTGAGGAACGGGGGTGTTTTTCGTAAATGTCCCCGGACGAGTACAGTCAGGCCCTGATAGCAGACCTGTGTGTGGGGGAAATTCAGGTATTTGGCTGAAGTTCAGCTTACGGTTCACATGCTTCAGGCGGCCTGCGGTCAATCTCGGGTTCGATGAAGACCCCGACGTAAGGAATGTGAGTATGCAGGATACCTCAACATTTAGTAACACGAGAATCAATCTCGATTGCAAGCATCTCTGGGGAAAAAAAAAGATCTGAAAAAGTTGATGAAATAGGACAGCTGTGCTGGGTGGAAACGGCGGGGTTTGCTTAAATGACGGTCTTGTTCTTCTCTGAATCAGGTGTTGTTTCTTATGTTCTTTGCTTCACTGGCAACATGTCGCTTCTTGTTAGAGAGCTTTGGATCTGCGTGAAAGTAGAATGGTTGGCTCTCAGTGCCAAGTGCACGTTGTTCTTGCTGTATATTCTTACACTCGGGAGACAAACTTATAAAAATGCAGAGGGTATCTGTTTGTTTGTGCGTTATGTCTAAAGAAAAATGCAGGACTCGGCACTATGGCGGTAACGGTCTTTTTCTTCTTTTGCAATCACTCTCTCGGCAGAGCACTACGTAATGACGTAATTCTTATAATGTACAGCGACGGTTTATACCAATTAACAACACTTGTCCTAATTATGTTAAATACATTACAGTTTCTGACTGTACATGCTATTTGGTATTTTATGCCCTGCAAAAGTACGAAATTAGTTTTTTCTGGTAAGGGGTTTAGTTACATGATGAACAAACTGCATGTCCCCACATCAGTCAGAGCTCACGGTGGTTGGTGCCCTCAGATAACTGCTGAAACCATCTGGGTTCTGCTGCTACTCGCATTTATTTCTCGCTCTGGCGGTATGAATGGTTTTGCCCGATCCAGATAAACCTGGATTAAAAACATACCAGTGTACGAAGCATGTGGACAGGGAGAGTCGTGACTGTTGACTTGTATGTTGCTATTACAAAGGATTCTTTGTAATGCTTTCGGTGAGTGTTTTTTGGTGTGTAATTGCTAACGTCTGTGACTGAGATGACAATGTTCAGGCTGGAGCTCTCCCAGGGCCAGATGGGGCAGAGCCCACGCTTCCCTAAGACGGCTAACAGCTCTCGTGCTGATCACGTTCCAGGGGATCCATTGACAAGGGGGCCTCTGGACACGGGCAGGCTGAGGTGCTGCCCAGCGATCAGCAGGAGGGCACCGCTGGCGAGAGCAATGGCCTTTGCCAAGGTAAATAAGCATCCTTTCCTCATGAACTGAAAAAGCCATTTTTTTTATGAACCTGGTGGTGTTATAATGAGCGTTCTTGTCTCTCACTTTCAGCACTTACACGAATGACTTTAAATCTTCCCTCAAAGTGGTTTGATTAGCTTCCTCTGCTACATAAAATACTGTCCGTAGGGTTTGTTACAGCTTCTAATCAGATTTTGCCTTTAACGCTGTTTGAATTGCCAGTGTGTTGAGAGGAGAAACTTGTTTCCAGGACGTGCCTAAGAGTGTCACTGTGGGTAAATTTAGCCATAAAAGTGCAGGTCTCTTGGTTGGGCAAGTAAGATGGGCCAAGATATTTTTATCTGGATTTGGAACTGAGACAGGACAGAGTAATTGATTCTTGCTTGCTACCTACATGTCTAGGGTTACCATATTTGGTGAGAGGAAAAAGCAAATGTTCCAAATATGAAATGTTTAAATGAGGTCAACTTTGGGAAACATTCCGTGAGCAGCGTGACATGTAGGAATGTGTGTATCGTTTAATTTTTGAAGTGAACATGTGCACGAGCCTTGCGGATGCTATGCGATGATACTGAGTGGCTGTCATACATGGAGAATCAGTGCCTTATCCTTGAACTGCTTTCACCTCCTCTTGTGATTCTCTGGGGACTGAAAGCAGCACAGCAGACACAATGAGAAGCAAGAAATGCCAGATGTAAATAATGCTGGAAAGTACCACCATTCGCTAATCAAGCTTGATGGATCGAACTGACGGAAATGGCACCTTGCTGGTGAGACACTCCAGCTGAGCTAGTGTCTAAAATTGTGGAAACACTTCCAGTATTTAGGGAACTTCATTCAAAAGTTGCTTGAGTTAATCATTTAATTTACTAATGTGTGATATTTGTAACATCCTTTGATTGTTTATAAACGTCACCTCCACATTTCGTGCAGTAATTTTTATAGTCTAAGGCTAGACGTTTCCACAATGTTGACCGCTAGTGTAGTTTCGCTCACTTTGGACTGTTCACTTTGATGGTGACTCGAGGGTATTTTGCTGGCACATCAGGGGTGAAACTCTTTGGTTTATGTGGCACGAATTGGAGGATGAGACAGTGTGGCATTGACAGACATTCCACCGCTCAAAAATCAAAGCTGCTGTTAGGGACACTCATAGTACTCCTGGATTTAAGACATTTGTTTTGTTTTAACTGGACCAGATCCACGTAGGCCCCAGTCCACCCTACACCCTTATGTTCCTTCTGGACGGACCAGGTCAGGCAGGCCTACCCTCCTGTGCTTTATTTTAGTTATACCCAGTCTAGACTGGCCTCTGGATAAACCACATGCTCACCCCCCCCCCCAGCATTGACTCCCACAGCTTACTGCTCGCCATTACAACTAAAGAATTAATTTTCCTAGTAATGTGTCAGACTTGGACACCGTGGTTATAGGAGATTGTATTCTTGTGCTGAATTATTGGCTCTGAGGAATGCCACGGATCTGTGTTGCTCAGCTGCTTGTCATGTTTAATGACTGTGTAAACACGCCCTCTGTCAGGGGCAGCCTTACAGGGCTTAAGTACTAAATGTTTTTAGTGAAGCTTTGGTTCTTTTGCTACAGTCACTTTTACAGACTCTGTCACTGTGCCATGACGTGTGACACTTTTTCGAATAATCCCCAGATATCCTCTGACCCATGAACTGTCCCCGGTGTAAACACTGTGAAAATATCTTATTTATGCTGTAGATATAAAGTGTAAAACGTGCCGACTTCCTTGCCTAATTTTTCTCGGTCACCCTCCCAGGGGCCTGTACCGGATAAGCGACTGAAAGTTGCTAGCTTGGTTGTCGGATGCTGATAATGCTCTGAACAGCCTTCCTCTGAAAACATAAAGATATTAGAGCAGAATGCAGTGTGAGAAAATCAAAACCAATTTGATTCTATTGTTTTTATGTTGCGATTTCATGGTAGTGCTCTAGTGATTTGTTGAATAATTGTTTATGAATAAAATGATGAATTAGCTTCTATTTGCAGAAGTACAAGTCTTTTGCATATCTCATCTTGATCTCCTTTGAGACAGACACATATACAATGCTGTTTGTGAGAGATTGATATGGGGGGGGGGGGGGGCAGCTTAATAATTTAATGCCCCCCCTGCATACATATGAGTGAGAGTACAGAGTCAGCCAGTGTGTGGTATCCCTGGAACAATCAGGGGTGAGGGGATTTGAACTAGTGACCTTCTGAGTAAGAACACAGAGTCTTATCCTACTGAGCCGCACACTCACCCTCTTGACTTAGTCACAGAGGATAAACATTGTCATTAGAGGAAACGTTATGTCCAGAAACAAAGGTCTTTATCCTTGTATATGAAAAACATGACTGGACGAATGTGGAGAAAACGCCTAAAATAACTTGGTGAAATTGGGGTCCTTGAATTTACTTTATTAACTAAACCATTTTCAAGGCAGGAAACAGAGATATGTTATTATAAATGAACATCTGTTTCCCTGCGGGGGCTAAGAAAATAGGGCAGGAGATATAATAGAATGACTGAACATGATGGAGGAATAGAAGATCAGAAGATCACTTCACTTACCTCATAATCTAATGGTGGGTATGTGACTGTTTATGGGAAGCTGCATTTGACTTTGAAGCCTCTTCGGTGTTAACGACAAATATTAACGGAATAGTACCTAGTCTCCGAGCAACGTCACACTGACCCGTGTGCCCGACTCCTGGGTTTGAATCCTGGGTGTCGCCTCTCTTTTCCTTTCGGTTTCCTCTGCCTACTCCTTTATTGAGAATGTTGATGTTATGCTCTTCATATTCGTGTAGTACACGTGTCTACCCGATTACCCTCTAAAGGCTAAAGGACAGGCATCCTATCTGGCTTAGTCCTTGCCCCATATCCTTCTCTTCCTGAAAGAGGCACTTGACTTACTGCTGTCCTACACTGGATAACGGAAGGATGGATATTAACAGCAGTTGGGATATTCTGTAGAGACTCAGTGACGGTTCCCATATTAGCATATGTAACAATACCATTTGCATAAAAGTGGAGATGAACATTTTTCTTTCTGTTCCAAAAAGCCAATCACAGAATAGCTGCACCGGCATCATCACTCCCGTTAAATCACTTCATCCGTCCAACTGATTTGTGCTTCTCTTCTCCAGCAAAGATTTTTGTTACATTATGAATTTCATTCAGTCAATGAACATGCCTAAAAATTTGGGTCAGTAGCCCTGTGCAAATGTCTGATTCCATTTTCCTGAATATAGATCATTGTGACATTAATATTGGCTGGTAATGAAATATTAATTATAAAAATCTCTGAATAGTTGTCAGTGGTCTGTGGATATTTTATCAGCTGTTTTTTTTTTTTCAAAAACTAACTTTATGTAGTGTTGGTTGAAGGTCTCTCTTATGCTCGTATGTTTGTACTTTGGAGTTATGCAAATTGTTAAAATTTGGTCATATTGGATGTTGTAGGACTGAAAAAATTTTACATGCCGTGAAGGATTTAATCGGTTTCCTGGATTTTCATGCTTTTAAAGTTTTTGACACTTCTTCAGATGAAATTAAGATTTTGATGTTTGAGTAAAAAAAAGGAAGTTATTTTCCAGCAAATATCGAGACGAGGAGCCGGGTGTATTTGAGCTCGGCAGTCGCCAAAGGGTGTTCCTTTAACCCGACACTTAAGGGAGTTGTTCATAAAACCGGCAGCTGCCTGAATGTTTATTGTTCTGCAGTATTAAGAATGTCGTTCTGAAGTGTTGAGTGAATGAAAACTGTCACATGAAATGGCTGTGCTTCTGATTTAGTCTCTCTCCGGCCCAATCTCAATGGAGCGCTTGATATTAAAACAGTCTACAAGCTTCCAACTTTTGTAGATGATAAAACACAACCCAGAGTCATTTGAAAACACCAGCTGCGGTGTATATTATATGTATGAGGTGGGGAGAGTCCTCACATGTGGCCTAATCGCACTGGGGGTTTCACTGGGGGCAGGGTGGCGTGAAACTCAGACTTTGTGGAAGCGGGTCTCTGGTCGGCTACATCAGTATTTCCCAAGGGAGGGAGCAAAAATGCGGACCGTCTGGGGGTCCCTGAAGACCGGGTTGGGAAGCACTGTCCGACAAAGAATCAGCGGCTCAACTGCATCACCAGAAGGCTAAATTCTCTTAGCAAAACAGAACTGGCTCTAGCACATTTTACAGGCTTTTATCTTTTCTATTTTCTTATTTCTTTGGAAAGTACAGCTTTACTAATATAAACTTAGGGGGGCACTTATGTTAGTCAGATCTGCCTACTACCAAGTAAGGACCCCCTTTAGCCCACAGAACACTTGGAATTCTTCAGGGCATGGATCCAACAAGCTGCTGGAAACTTTTCTTTATTTAGTTTGGCCCCTGACATTTTTGCACTTGTAACCTTCCTGTTGGCTTTAACAAGTCTGGCCGTTCAACTTCTCTTTCAAGATGCAAGATGTTTCTATCCTCAGAACTACTGCTGAAGGTATCTTTTTTGTTGATGGCACCGTCCTTTGTAAAATCCAGATGCTGTAGTGCAGGAAAAGACCAGGAGAGTGACAGTTTCTGAGATGTTGTAAGCACCACTTTCCAAATGACACAGTAACTGAACCTCACAGTCACATGGTTCACTGTTTGGAGGAGCAGGCTGTTGGCATAAATAAGCAATCTGTACCTGATAACATAGCTGCTGAGTGAAAGACAAATAATACATAATATAATATAATAAGAAACAGATTAGATTTGTCAACAATGGCACTATTTGAGAAAATAGCAAATGTAGCAAACCAGAATAAGCAAAATCTGTTTTCGTGCTTTGGTGCACATCTGGAAACAGGATCCACGGCACCTCCCTTGTCAGGTTTCATTATGAATTGCGGATCGACCAGTTCTCCCAGTACGTTCCTCATGGTTCACAAACTGTCCCTCAGAGTGGAGTCGCCTGTCTCTTTCTCAGTGGTTGTGCAACCGAAGGCAGCTCAAGCTGTCACCGAGCGGAGGGGCCAGAGGGAAGTGCTGGAAGCGTTTTCGGAACGTACCGTCCTTCTCAATTGGGCTGTTAGAGAAAGTGATCATACTCGTTAACCCTGTCAGAGGCACACGGGACTCCTGGACACCTGGTTTTAAAAAGTCTGCTAACTTTGGCCAACTTAGTGGGCTTTTGTGGCCCTGCTGGCGCAACTGTTCCTGGCTCCTCAGATTTTTGAAATCTGACCTTGAAGCTGACTGGCTCGCCGCCTGGTGTGGGAGGGGGTGCCACACGCATGTCGCGCGTTGACGTGTTGTTATTGACTCCCTCGCCCAACCATCTAAGCTAGGCCTTGAAATTACGATTTTTTTGTCCATATGCTGAGTTTCCTCACGTGAGAGTGAGTCTTTCATAGCTCTGCTCTAGGCTGCCCCCCCTTTTCAACTGCATCTCATTGGGTTAAACCAGGTAGCCATTGACAGAGTTTGTCACCAATTCCTTACTTATACTGGTAACTCCCATGCAGAATTTACAGGATTACATCCCAGGAAGGGCTTCGTCATTTTCTGGGATCTTCTGATACCTTTTTACTTAGTTATCATGATTAAATTACCTTCAATGTCTTGATGCGCAACATGATCACTTTCTAATATAATTAATAAATATTAAGCACTAGTCTGAGTGAAATCTGTGCATTGGCTGTTGGGTCCAAGGCACCCTTGCCGTGAACCCTATGCTGTCTGTGAGAGGCTCCGGGTCCCAATGTGACTCTGACCAAGATAGGATTGATAGACTAATATCCATGGTTAAAATCCCAAAAGCACAATCCCAGGGAAAGAGTACTCAACTGGTTGGTTGAAACAAAATCCTGGTCTGGACTTTTACTCTTTGAACTTGAACTACCCACTTTTGCTGATCAGCACTGACCACTCCACCCCACTCTGGGTATTGATGGCTGTATGGTGCCCTCTTTTAGGTGGGGGCAAGGTGGGGTTTGGCCCAGGGACAGGGAGCAAGGAGGTGATCTATGATGCGGTTCCCATCGAGGACATCCCCACCAGAGAAGGTGAGGGCCATGTTCACTGTGCCAGAGGTGGTGTTAAGGCAGCAGGCATTGTTTCCAGTCCTGGCAAAGTAATTGCTGTTGGACCTTAGAATCAGTGTAGTGATTTTAACTGGATAAAGGATTTGGCTGCCAAAGCTAAATGTCAGTGATGAACAGCCTGGTGATGTGACAGACAGGCAATACTTGTGACACAGTCATATCACCCCCGACTCCATCAGGTGAGCTGATCTATGAGAATGTGCAGAAGGCCGAAGCGACAGGGCCAGCGGTGAACAATGGCTGGAGCTCCAGTGAGTTTGAAAGCTACGAAGAGATGTCTGACGGCGAGAACCGAGAGGTGGTCCGCTTTAAGGTAAGGGGCGAGCGTGTAAGGGGCGAGCGTGTAAGGGGTGAGCGTGTAAGGGGCGAGCGTGTTTGTTTGTTTCTGTATTTTGCTTTTCCTCCTGAGGTCCCCTGGCAGAGTTTATGACAGAGTAGAACGGGCCCAGAAAATAATGCCGGCTAGTGAAAGGGAGCCAGGTTCCTTGTGTGAAGAGCAACACTTCATTCTCTCATTGTCTAAACAAAACAACAGCATATTCCAAACCGAGACATCGCCCCCCCCCACAGTCCACCCGCGCATCCATGCCGACTAGCCAACTGCAGTCCCAAAACTGACCACCGAGTGGCACTGTTGGTTCACACTCTGAGTGGCAGGCCTGTTGAGAGCAGGGTCTTGCGCCTGGCTTTCTTATGCTTTTCCACTCCATTAAAACGATGGCTGAAGCCCAGGCGGGGGCAGGAATGGCTGCTGGGTACAGGGCATTGGAGTCCTGCCTGCTGTTGGCTTTCTTGGATTCTCTGCTTCTTTGCCTTGAGTAAACACGAGCATCCTTTTCTGGTGTGTGTTTCCTTGCTTTGCCTTCTCCCTTTCCTGTGCGTATCAACTTCATGCCCCCTCCCCGACACTGCCGCCCCCTGCCTACTCCTTTCTACACCCCAGACCTCCCTCTGCAGTGTTCAGACCCAACCTTTGCCCTGGGTCTGTCGGTCTGTAACACTGCTGCTCTTGCAGCCATTTTGTATCCCTTTTGCAAAAGAAGTTTGTATAACCACGTTGTGTAAACTGTGGGGGCCTGCTACAGGTGCTTGGGGGGGGGGATTTCGCACACTCATCTGCAGGAAGATCTGATTATCCCAACTCCAATTTTTCTCTTTATTTGCCAAAGCAATTTTGTTGTGGATTTTTCTGTGAAAATAATCCTCCAGAGACGATTATGATCTGAAATTCATGACTCTTTTTTTTTTTCCTTCAGGAACAGGGGAATTTGTCTCCTTTCACAATTGCACTTGCCAAGAACAATGTAATTTACTCTTGATGTAGAATTTGCCCACGGCTGCTGACTGGGATGCTTCTGGGCTCCGTGTCGGTAGACAATTGTCACTGAATCAAGCTTACAAAGCAATAGGAATGAAGAATCAGTGGCTTTGAGTTGATCACATGGTGTAGATGCACACAGAGATTTGCATGTGATAAGCATCCCCGTCTCGGCCTGTATCTATGTGACCTTGGCGCTGTGTTTTCTGACCTCTGTATTTGTCTCTCTTTCTCTCTTTACTCCCTCTCTCCCTGATTCCTCCTCCACACCCTCATGGGGTCACCATGGCGATAACCCCTTCCTCCCACAGTCTTCCCTGGATGTGTCGCGGTCAAAGGAGCGAAGTGCCAAGGGCAGGCGTGGGCCATCTTGGCGGCATTGGGGACGGCCAAGAGGACACACCAAGGTACCAATACCTCCCCTGGAAAGTGGTGGGGGGGGCAGGGCAAGAGGTATGAGGGGCGGAGCCAGGGACAGGGGAGGGGTCCTGCGGCTCGCAGGAATTTCCTCCTGTCTGATGAGCAGCCAGCGTGCATCAATCAGCCGACGGGAAGACCGCATAGGACCGCGCTGAGCCCAGCTAATTAACGACCCCATGTCAAGCCGTGGTGAAATTAAGAGGCTTTCCGGAGCATTTGTGCTGAGTTGGTGCACTGGCGCCATGGCAGATGGGAGGGGGGAGTAACGCAATCCTGCATGGCCAGGAAAACGGGGGGGTGCCGTCTTGTTTTCCGTTTTAAATATCCTCCCTATGAGAAAACGGCTTCGCAGTGCTGTTGAGCTGGGAGTAGCATCCATTAGGTCAGTTTGTGCTGGATTAACAACTCGCCCCCCGCCCCACTGTTGTGCCTGAACCCCGACCCCCACACCCTCTCCACACCCTTCAACCGCAGGTCCACCAGCTGATGAGAGCGGCCAGGAGTGGAACGAAGGACGGTTTGGAGAAAACGAGGATGGCCGTAATGCGCAAAGTGCCTTTCCTGCAGAGAAAGGACACCACGGGTAAATCGGGGGTCTTTGTGCTCTGTGATCTTTGCCTGCCTGCATTCTCTTCAAAGCCTTTTTGAAGACCCCCGTTTGCTTCATAACTGTGCTCCATAGTCAGAATCCATCTTCAGAGAGTTTATTGGTGCCCAGGAAGCAAAGTAAAACATTTTCTTTCCTGCTAACCGTCTGTGTCCCAGTTTGAGCCGAAAAAAGAATCGGGGGGAAAATAACACTTTAAGAAAGGTTCTGAGCAGCTTGTGCTGAAAATGGTGTCATTCGGATCAGCTGGGTCGCCTCTCTTTGATTATAAGGCAGCGTCGCGGCGGTCTGGGCCTTTTCGTTGTGAGGGGCAAAAAGAATAAGATGACAAATGGGGGGAATTCAGGCGGCGTGTCCAACCCTTCGCACCCCACGACGAGGCAGAATCGGCAGCCATTAGTGCGGAATGATTAGGTACTTTAGAAACTATTCATAACGTAGCCATTCCCGTGGGGTCTGGGGAACTGAGTCCGTTCTGGGCAGCTGGGACTTGAATTTTCAGGTTCAGATAGTGAGGGACCCGTGGTGATGTGCATTTTAACATTCTGGGATTGAAATACGATGCGTGACAGAGCTCGCATTGTGTGTGTGTGTGTGTGTGTGTATGTGTGTCTGGGAGTTCCCTGCTAGAAAGAAAAAACATGTGTCACAGAGCACATTTGGTGGCAGGATTCTCATAGGTGTGTGTGTGTGTGTGTGTGTGTGTGTGTGTGTGTGTGTAAATGTATGCATGGGTTTATGAATGTATGTGTCTGTATGTATGTATGTATGTATGTATGTATTGTGTGTGCATGTGTATGTATGTGTCTGTCTGCCTGCTTGTCGGTCTACCGCTCTGTCTGTCTGTCTG
>JAODLD010000136.1:22585238-22596123 GCA_026781065.1 Mormyrops boulengeri | reverse complement strand
TCTGTCTGTCTGTCTGTCTGTCTGCTTGGGTGCTCCCTGGGGCACTGGCGTGAGGCGAGCTGCATCCCTCAACAAAAAGCCATCCAGACGAGCCGTAGTGTGAAGCCCTGCGTGTTCCTTTATGTCCGCCTTCCTCCTCAGATGAGAAGCTGGAGGAAGACTCGGTTTTCCTGGATGTGATGGTGTCTGAGGCAAAGAGCCCACCCCCGCGGCTGGGACCCATGCCCGAGGGACTGAGCAGCCAGCAGGTGCCCCCCCCCGATTTCATGCTGCCCCATAGACAGGAGTTAAGGATGGTGAAGGACAGAGCAGCTCTGCGGTCAAACGGAATCTGATGACTAGTCACACACATGGATCTAGTCTTCCTTTAGCTAGAGATGAAAAGTAACCTGCTAGTTGAAGAGATGTGACCTGAAGATTTACATTCCAAGTCTCAAACGGTAATTCTGTTGTACCATTAAGGAAGGCGCTTAAGCTGAGCTTCAACAAAGCACCAATTATTTATTTAAAGGGGCAGTTCACCCTAAAGCTGAAAAAAACATATGTTTTAGTGGGGCTCCACATATCAGTAGTATTGCTGGGGCACTAATGTTCCTATATTCTGTGCACTGATACGACTGGTGTCTGGAGTTTGGTAGAAGCAAATAGTTCCTACATTAACCTGCTCACTACACAGTCTGTGAATTAACTGCGTCAATGGCGTTTCTTGTAAGAGATGTTGCTGTTGAATATTACTGATGCATTATTTTGGCCCTTTAATCACCACAGAAAGAATGTCATTCACTCCCAGTCTATTCAAGAGAAGACTGACATTTCTAAGGTCGATTTCTCCAAAACTGGGTGACTCCTAGCAGAATGACCTTGAAGGATAGATAGCACTAATTCCCATCAAAAGCATCTCTTTTCAGTTTTGGGGTGAACTGCCCCTTTAACTTTCACGTGAAATAAAGTCCAGTTTCTCTAAATTGTGGGCCCGTGTTCTCAGGTTCTTCGTCGCCACATCCTGGGCTCCATCGTTCAGAGCGAGAGGAGTTACCTGGAGTCCCTCAGAAGGATCGTTCAGGTAAGACCTTAAACACTGGCCTGTAATCTCCCAGCAGGTTTATTCACATAAAACACATTAAACACACTCACCTGTAATCTCACACCAGAATTATTCATGCAAAAAATGTTAAATACACACACCTGTAATCTCACAGGAGAATTATTCACGCAAAAATGTTAAACACACTCACCTGGAGTCCCCCCTGTGCCTGATGTTAGACATGAATCATACTTTTGGTTTCGTGCACCATGCACTGTATATATTTATGTGCAGAAGTCAGGCTATTTGTTTTATGAAACTGATGATTTTTGTAAAATCATTAACCTAGAAACCAGTCTATACAGAACCAGGTCCGATCAGCTCAGTCAGCAGCTGACGGTGCATAAAATTTATCATCTCGGTTGGAATCATGTCCCAGTGAAATTGCATGGGATCCTGTGAACGCCCCTTCTGGACCTGCTGGCAGCCAATTTGGACAGTGTGCCAATGCATGTTTCTAGATTTGACTCATAAACAAGTATATATGCACAATTCTGTTCTCAATTAAGTTTTGGCGGAACCAGATTTCTTTAGTACTCTGCAGCTTTTGGTCGGGGGGGGGGGGGGTGAGAAAAGGAAATGACTGTCGTCTGGTCGGCGTGAATGGCCTTTAGCAGATAAAACCAAGTTTATGTACCCAGCACGGCTGTTTATGATGCCAGGAATTATTGCCTTTGAAAGGCTTACATAAAGGAAAGCTGAGGTCTTAAAGTATCCCCCTTGCTAGTTCTGTGCCTCTTCTGGATATTTCGCCACGTGTTAAATCAGTCACAAACTTGCTGTGACCTCATCCATGACAGTGGGCGTTTAGCATGTTGTGTTGGCCTGTTCTTCATTGTGGCAACGCTGGCATTCTTTGCTGCAAAGGTTTCAGCTTCCATGAGGTGCTGCTTCCTGCCATCTCTCACTTGTACCTGGGCATTCACTGGAAGCTCAGCCTAGCTGTCCTTATAGGTTGTCTCCTCAAACGAATGTATGTTTGCAATGTGTTATTTACCTCACTTGTACGTTGCTTCGGACAAAATTTCTGCTAAATAAAACAAATGTCAATGTGTAAAAAAATGCTTGTACTCTTTAAACTGATTAATAAAACATGGCTAGAATCTATTTTTTTTTTTATGCTACCTACCATTTATTAGTGTTTAATTTGATCACCACCCATTCAGTGTCTCCCGCATCATGTCTTGTACTTTTAAACCCATTACTGTTTATCCAGGATGTTTGCAGTCTTTTGAAATTGCACTGTGGTCATACATGGTGTAAAATGGCCTGGTGTTCTATAGTATGTATATCCTGTTCACATGACCGTGGATGTATGAGCGTGGAGATCCTCAGTGCGACATAGGAGTGTTTCAATACACGGACCATAATTTAGATCAGAGGATGAGAAAATCCCTGAGATAGAATCAGTCTTTTACCTTCTGTAGCCTCAGTCCCTGTTTGGCCTTGTCCTCTTCGCGCCTCCTGGATTGCTATCCTTTCTGTTTTTCTCCTATTGTGGTCCCTGCCCCCTGGCTCATGCTCTTCCCATCTTCAGGAGTACCAGAAGCCCCTTCAGGAGGCTGAGCCCCAGATCTTGAGCCCCAGAAAGGTGCGGATCATCTTCCACCGGGTGCAGGAGATCCTGCAGTGCCACTCCATGTTCCAGATCGCGCTGGCCTCTCGGGTGGCCGAGTGGGACAACAGTGAAAAGATCGGCGACCTCTTTGTGGCCTCTGTGAGTCTTAGGGGCAGTCGGCGGGGTTGTGGGGTCAGACTAGGCCCAATACGGCACAATGAACAACGCACAACTGCACATGAATGATCGTGACTTCAGAGAAGATACATTCAGCTTGGATGAAATGAAAACTTTCTAAGTCTGTATTTCTTGAAAAGCCCAAACGGTTAGACGGCGTAATGATGCTGACATGAGTAACATTGTCAGGCAGGCCTCGTCCGTCTTCTCCTCCTGCAGGTTTTGCATTTACAGCTGTCGATGCTGCAAACTGGTTTCTTAAACACATACAGTGACTGGCGTCATTATGGAACGCAGCCCAAGACAGCAGTCGATGCAGATATCTTGCTGTCATGTAGGTATATAAGTTTGGTCCATCTGGAACATTGCAGTGGTCGGGGGGCCGTGAGGTTCAATTATGGGGCCTCCCCCCGCACTGGAGTATCTCTGCGTATTTAATCTAGAGGAATGAGTCACCTGCTGCGACTTGACATGCAAACGAGCCGTCGTTTAGTGTTTAAAAGTGCTACATTGGCTGTGTCGATCCCATCTGTTGCTTGGTTGGATCGATGTCAGCCGACTGCTCCAGAGGAATGGAACAGTGACCTTTACTGAAGTCAGTAGAGGGATTATCAACCGCGCATTCCGTTTTATAATAATGGCTAATGTTATCATCATATTGGTATCAATAATACTATTATTGTTGTTATTATCAGAGGTCGACATTGTAGCGGATTCTGACAGACATCTACAAATTCAAAAAAATTCAAATTTTACCTTGGACATGGTATTTAAAAAAGCCTACATAGTTTTTTTCTTAAACAAAACGTTTTGCCATGGACACAAACGAGTCTTGAAACAGCCGCGTTTTGTTTGTGTATGGACAGGTTAACGATTCCTGGTTATTGTAACGTTTATGTTCTGGATTTTTCCTCACGCGCGAGGGACTCTAAAAGTCTCCTGTCCGGTGTTTTTGTTTTTTTTTTTTTTTGCGTCAACAAGGGAGCATCATCGCATTAATCATTTTTTGTTGGCAAGCCCCTAATTTCCTTTGGCACCCCCCCGATCTGCTGCCGTCAGCACCCCTGGGTGTCCGGCATGTATGTTTAGTCAAAGGGAGGTGGATTAATGTTGGCCTCCTATCTCTCTGGACCCCCCTCCCTCCCCAATGAATTACAGCAACTTCTGGTCTCATGGATGGTAAACAGATTGTGTTTTAAGGACCTCAGCCATAAGCTGGCATTTTCCTTCTTGCCTGCGGCCATGTCAAAGTTTCCCGCTCCAGAGAAGTTTCAGGTTAACCCCTCAAAGTATGCTGCAGCATCAGTTGCTAGCTTGGGTTGAATGTTGGCGTAAATCAGAGGAACGTCACCCCTCACCGCCAGTCACCAGGGAACATTTCTGCATTACTTCCACGATACACATCTTCCAGTTGGTTAGGTTGACTTGCTGTGCTGGGGCAATTAAGGAGGTGAATTTTCTGCAAATTGCTCCAGTTTTTCCATGTTTCGTAGTTCTCCAAATCCATGGTGCTGGATGTCTACAGCGAATACGTCAATAACTTTATCCATGCTATGACAATCATCAAGAAAGCCTGCATGACCAAGCCCACCTTCCTGGCATTTCTGAAGGTGAGCTCCGTCCTTGAGTGCGGGCACGTTTGCACGTCTTTGCACCTGCACGTCCAGCCGGCTGACCTCATTCCCACCATGTCCACTGTCCTTCAGAAGCAGCAGATCAACAGCATGGACCGCATCACCCTGTATGGCCTGATGGTAAAACCCATCCAGAGATTCCCTCAGTTCATTCTTCTGCTGCAGGTCAGTCACCAACTGGTTGAGAATGCCAACAATCACCCGTGTAACAATTATTAAATGCGTTTCAGTTGCTGTGTACTTAGCACTCTATACAAAACATCGTAATATAGTTTAATTCACAGTGTACTGCTTAAAGGCTGCTACACTGTACTTGTACCATAGGTGTTACTTATATAACCCTGTTTTTAACTGCAAACATAACAAACATTTTATTCCCTGCATATATTAAATACCATTGCACACTGTACATAGTATACAAATGACATTTATTACAGGCTGATTGACACATACATGTAACTTATAAATCGCACATACTGGACTCACGGTGTCATCCTGCACACACCTTGCCC
This sequence comes from Mormyrops boulengeri, assembly GCA_026781065.1. Classification (NCBI taxonomy): domain Eukaryota; kingdom Metazoa; phylum Chordata; class Actinopteri; order Osteoglossiformes; family Mormyridae; genus Mormyrops; species Mormyrops boulengeri. The sequence continues at coordinate 22,591,158 of JAODLD010000136.1, read as the reverse complement.
CCGCTCCGGGAGACCTACAAGTGCCGTGGCTGGTAGAGTGGGGGGGCCCCCATACGTAGACATATGACACGCCCCCCCCGCCATGGCCCAGCCAGGGGGCCCCACACGCAGACGTATGACACGTCCCCCCGCCTTGGCCCAGCCAGGGGGCCCCACATGCAGACGTATGACACGTCCCCCCGTCTTGGCCCAGCCAGGGGGCCCCACATGCAGACGTATGACACGTCCCCCCGCCATGGCCCAGCCAGGGGGCCCCACATACAGACGTATGACACGCCCCCCCCGCCTTGGCCCAGCCAGGGGGCCCCACATACAGATGTATGACACACCCCCTTGCCTTTGACTTTTGGGCGCCCCAAGAAATGTCACATTAGCAAGCACAGCACACAGAATCCCTCTGAGTCTGTGGGCAGCTGCAGCTCGTACCTGAGATTGTAGGAAGCGCTAATGAAGCGAGTGAGGGTGTGAGCTGGGGAGAGTGAGCCCACAGACAGAGCGCCCCCAGCTCAGGCCTGGATGTGGGGGGAGCTCCACTGTGCGTGCACACACACACACACACACACACACACACACTCTCCATTCATTTCTATGGGGAAAACTCTAATCCCAACATGACAACCTTAACCCATACCCAGCCCTAACCTTAACCATAAGTTATTAAACACAAGACTTTCGGCATGTTTAATTTTTGGATTGCAGGCATAGATTTTTATAAAATTGTGTTTCCTCTTGTGGGATCAAAAAAATGGTGTCCACAACATTAAAATAACAAGGTTTTATCTCATTGTGGGGACATTCGCTACACTGTACATAGCGTACATATTACATTAATTACACGTTGGACGTCTCACGTGCTTCCGTTTTACTGTAATTATCCCAGAACCTATTGAATAACAGATATAAAAACCACAGAAAGGCGAGTTGCCTTGACAGGCGAGTTGCCTTGACAGGAAAGTAATTTAAGCTAAAAAAAAAAAAAAAAAAGGCTTAAGGTTTGCCACACCCACAGGAACAAAACATGCGCAGTCAGCAGACACATGCACAAAAACACGAAAAGCATCATGGGCCTGCATCGCACATGGGATGCAAAATGTGATACCCAGGCACCTGTAGATGGCTAAGGGGTTGGATTTGGCCAGTGTAACAGGCTCTTAAGAAGCCCGTGAGAGCTGGCCCTGGTATCAACACAGCTGATACTGACACCTTAGTAGTAAAGGAGATGCAGGCGGTTAGATCTGTGCATGATCGAGTTTCCTTAAATTGCTATTGGCTAGACCCCACATCCAACCCTTTAGCTGGGGCTATACTTCAAACGTCTGGACAAAATGAAATCGAACACATCAGCACGAACAATTTATGGCATACTTAAAACGATGTCGCCACCTTGTTCATTCTGTGTCACGCCACAACCCTAGAGGGTGCAGAATATTTTCGATGCAGCAGACCCACATACAGAGTGCAAAAAAAGTTAATAAAGGACATGATAGCTCTTTAAAAATGGAAGTTACTCTCTTTATTAACAGCCATTATTGGTTTAATACGAGCAGCGGCACAGACGGGGAAGCCGACAATTTAAACAACATTCACTGCTACATGCTAACAAAACGCATTCCACGGCAAACATTACATGGTCACGACATGTACTATTAACAGAAATACACAAATATGTATATTAATTTACACTATTTAAAATGTGGTGGGATACACAGCATGCTGGTAATTGCAGAATTAGTTCTGCTGACAAACAATGCGACATTTATGTCAGCCAGTAGTGGACTGTGAGTGGGATCAGAACAAATATAAAAGACCATGCCCAGGCGGTGCGCTAAAACAGTGACCACTGCGATGATTATGCGTCACGAGACATGATATGACCAGCTTTAAGGCAGGCTACCCTCTGTCTTTCAGGACATGCTGAAGAATACCCCCAAGGAGCATCCAGACCGGCTGCCGCTGCAATTGGCCCTCACAGAGCTGGAGACACTGGCTGAGAAGCTCAACGAGCAGAAGCGCGTGGCCGATCAGGTGTCCGAGATGCAGCAGCTGGCGCGCAGCGTGAGGGACCGCGGCCTCAGCAAGGTGATCCGAGCCCGGCCCGCCGACCCGTCGTTCTCCCAGGGGCAGTACCTGGCCCCCTGTCACTCCCCCATGGGCCATAACCAGCCTCATGTGTTCCCAATTTTCCTAGCTACTGCACTGGATTTTCTACCTCCTTTTTAAAACGATGATTTTTTTTTTCCAAATGGCCGCCCAGGAGAAATGATGCAACTTTATCGGCTGCAAACACAGTCTAAATGCGACGGCGGCGGTCATCTCATTCGCATTACCATCCCGCTATCAGCTGCTGCAAATCAGCGCGGCTGCGTTCCCGAATTAGGGAATTAGGGAGGAAATGGAACATTTAATTGGAAGGCATGATTGCACGCCATCCGCGGGGACTCGCGCTGCATTCGGGGCTCCTGTGTGAGACGGCTGGGTTCCACCTGCCCCCCCCGCACTCCCCGCAAGTACTTCGGAGGGGGCTGGAGGTGGGAGGGGGCCCCTCTCCTCCTCGATGAAATATTCATCTTTCTTCCACCGCTGTTGAGCTCCCTGTAATTAGGGAGATATAGACCTGCAAGCAGGGTGGGCGGGGAGTGGGTTCAGTTGGTATCTCAAACAGGCAGATAGCATGCATGCACACATATGCAGACAGGGAAATGGGGCTCTGTTAGCAATGGGGGGATGAGGAGCTCAAAGATCCTGATCATGAACACCACGGCCTCTAGGGGGTGCTCCGATCACGTCAGAATGGCAAATGGCCGCTGTTGCCTGATTAACAGCAGCATTTTAGAATGTAATTGACCAAAATGGCAGCCTTAGTGATTCTCTGCAGATACAGCGATTTATTTCCTGTGATGTGGAGTAGGCAGCGTAAGAATACATTATTTAGAGAAATTGAGTGTTCCGATTGATTACACATAAATATTAGAAACCCGCAATGTTTGTTCAGATTGAGTCTGTATTTCACTCACCGTTTAGCTTTTTTGCTGAATATGACATGATCTCTTATATTGTGCCTTAAAAAATAAATGAGACTGAAGCGAGCAGGTCAGAAGGGGGCCGTGTGATAAATGAAATGACCTGTTTATCGATCGCACCGCGTCAGAGCTCAAGCGCATTTGCGCACACAGAGCACAGGCCAGTGTAAGCCGGTGGTGTTTCTGTGCATACGCCACTGAGTGTGTCTCTAATTCTGCCCTCCAGGACTCTGACTAAAAAGCTTTCCAGGGATCTGTGACGTGTTTTTCTATCTGTGAAATGTTGCGTAGCTACCAAGAGAGCAAGACCTGAAAATGAGACATCACGAGTCTGCAGCCAAATCACTTGATGTCTTAATATGTAGTAAAAAACTAAATAAAGTTTAGTCAGTGAGTGAAAGGGAAATTTCTTCAAACGTAGATGTGACAGTTTCATTGCTGATGGTGGGTGTCTGTTTTCCTGAGTGCCCCTGAATATCCTACACCCCCAGCTGCTGAGCTCAGACCAAAGCCAACTGATCCTGTGCGAGACGCTCTTCGAGACCGTCTATGGGGAACGTGGTCAGGTCCTCAAGACCAAAGAGCGCAAGGTGTTCCTCCTCAGCAATGCACTTGTCTGTGCCAACATCAATGTCAAGTGAGTGTGTCCCTCGCTGGGAACCAAACCAGCAAAAATGAACCCGTCCAAAAATAGACCTGTATGCACATCTTCAGCTTCACATCTTTGTATGACTGGATGTTCTACTGGAGAAAGCCTGGCTTAAAGCTTTGCATGAAGGTCCAACAGGGATGCCCTTCTTGGATGTAAGTCTTCTGCATTTAAGTGGGGGTGATGTCATTTGCAGTCCCGTGGCATTAGTTGTTTTCATGTTAAATATAAATATTGCGATGTGTGTTGCTGGAGTATTTTTAAAGCGAAAGATGACTCGTGTAAGTGGACCTCTTCAGTTAGATGCCAGTTCCTCCATTCTCGATCCACTCCCACCAGAAAGTCACACTGCTGCTTCTAGTTATGTTACACCTGGACCAAAATTACTGGGTGTTTGAAAGTTCTCCCCAAGTCGCCCGAGTCTCCATGACTATCATTGAGGATTATCTCTCAGGGCTTTGAAGTAATTATCCCCCTGTGTTTCCACGCGGACTCGCTCCCCGCCTTTGACTTTTGGGCGCTCTATAAAATCTCGAGGAGCCGATCGCAATGCCGATTGTGTCTGATTGCTGAATACATGAATAGCAATAAACCTTTGAAGCAGCCAGGGGTCCGAAGCTCACAGCGATCAGAGGGATTCCAGCTTTGTCTTTTCATTCTTTTTAAGATAAGATATATAAAAAAGTGAAGTGAAGTGTCCTTCGACAATAGGCATAGCTGTAAAGGTGTGGGAGCTGACTGCAGTTTCGCTTTTTACCATCAGAGGGCTCTCTGATGTCAGCAGCCTGGTCCCTATTGGCACAAAATACACCGAGAAGTGGAGCGCCCCCTTGCTGCAGGTGCAGGTGGCAGAGGTGGGTCAGGAGGACGACCAGGGAATGGGGACCCTGTTTCAGCTCAACAAGACCCAGCATGTTCCAGGTGGGTCCCGTCCCTCACACACCGCTTCTGCTCACTCCTTCCAGGGCTCAGGGGCAGGTCTCTTATAGGGGCTCGTACTTCTGGGTGGGGGTCTTTATTTCGCTCCACCCCATGTGGGAAAGCACAATGCCAGGGTCCACAATCTCATTTCACTCTCTGACAGACCATAAACAAACTTACTGAGGTGTCATCAATCTGCAGAGAATACCTGCATCTTGCCGAGGTCCAGTTACAAGGTCTTGTAACCAATCCCTTTGTGTGTCATTCCCCGGTTTCGCTGAAAAGATATACACATCATCGCCATGATCTGACTGGTAGTGACAGTGTTTTAGTTGGTGTACATGGTGAGTTTCCTGAGGGACCTTGGTATGCATCCCTCTCTGCTGCTTGCTCTGGCGCTTCTGCTGTAACTCTCTGACTCCCGGGTGACCTGTTTCAAAAAGCATGCTATGTCGCATAAATATCACTTTCTTCGAGGCTTCCCCGAGCCCGCCGAAGCCTAAAACCACTCACCACACCTTCCTCTCAGACAAACCGCCGTCTATTTATAGACCTTGGATCCAACACTATGTGTAGGGGGGACGACGTCACCGTTCTCTCCCAGAAAGTGTCATTCGGTGGGGCACTTGCCCTGATTCGTATCCCCTGCTCCCTGCCTCGGCTGAAATGGACTCATTTTTCATTTCCTGCAGGCCCTGGTGCCCTGATTTATTGATGAAATTGGCTGGCCTTCTGGGAAATACAGGGATCGCTCCTCTTCCCCTTCAGCTCAAATTGAGATGTAAAAAGTTAAAACAGGCCTTGTCCCCATCCCCCTTTTGTTTACGTCTTCCTCTGGTGGATTTGGGCCCGCCGTTCGCTGGCCTCAGGACCTGAGGGTTGGTACAAGGTCCGGTAAGTGGTTCAGTTGGTGGGGCCATGCGATTTCAGTCGCTTCTATCGCAGTGGCTGAAAAGGTAGCATTCTAAAAATGCTTCTTACACTTTTCTTTTTGCATGACTTTGACAAGCGAAACCCTGCCAGTGGCATTTGCCGATTGTAGTTTATGTATCAAGCTGTTTGGTGTGACCAGGCTTGAAATGGCTACAGATATCCCAGCTGCTATTAACTGTTAGCCTCCATTACCTGTTAGCAATAATTAGCTTGGAGCTGCTGCTTCCAGTCAGCTTCCATTGACTGTTAGCTGTTGTCACCTATTAGCTTTCTTTAAAAGGTAGCTGCTGTCACCTATTAGCTTTCATTAAGAGGTAGCCGCTGTCACCTATTAGCTTTCATTAACAGTTAGCTATGGTCACCTATTAGCTTTCATTAGCAGGTAGCTGCTGTCACC
>JAODLD010000136.1:22529874-22544365 GCA_026781065.1 Mormyrops boulengeri | reverse complement strand
TTTTTTTTCATTCTTTTAAACAATTGAATTTTTTGCCAACTTTTTGCCCGTTTTTAAAACAAAAAAACCCCGTTACCATTCAGGGCCAGAAAATAGGGGGGGCCCAACCCCCCCCCCCCCCCCCCCCCAGGAACTGGATTCCGTCCAGAGGTAAATAATACTCTTTACATCACAGCCAGCACATGCTTTTACAAGGTGAAATAGAAATATGGCTTTCTGCATCGCTTAGGGAAGGGAAGGAGATCAATCTTCTCTGCTTCACCCTGAACTGTGCTGCGTGACAGACTCTACCAATAAGGGAAACGGAAACCATGCAGGCTGGGCTCAGGACCATGGACAGGGGTGTCTCTGGTTCTCTGGTCATCACCACGGACAGAGCACTGCTGACATCATCTCTCACAGCCAGCGCACGTGCCGATGACCTGTGATGACATAACACAGCACGGGCCAATCAGCCAATCACATCTCAGCAGGGCTCAAGCCTCCCTTCATTTACAGACTATACTGAAACTCCCAGACCATGTGAGGGGTGATAGTTGAAGTGGCAGGGAGACACCTGTTAAACTCTTGAGTAAAATACCTTGAATTGCACTTTAAGAAAATCCCAGATGAATAAATACATAAGTAATAACTGTGATGGGTAAGTAAATAGAAAATGCATATAAGCTGCCCTGACTTCCCTTTATCCCCAGGCTTAATAGTAACCAGCAGTCTTGAGGGGCTATTTTCCGCTTCACTTGTTTTCACTACCTGTGTCTGTGGTCCACAGGTGTCTGTTAAAGAAATAAAATAAAGAAATAAAATTGCTCCTTGATTAAATGGCCCCTAAGAGACATTCTGGGCACTGTCCTGCTGTATCTGATGCCACACCTCGCAGCTCCAGTCCATCTGGGAAAGAGAAAGCATAAATCTGATATGATTTTTCACTCTGCCCTTTATATGGCAGCTGGTGTGACTCCTGAGTGATTAGTGACTGCTCCCTTCGCATCCAATCTCCCTGACGGAGTTGTGACAGAAGCAGCCGAACAAAGGGCGCAGGGGAAAGGATGGGGAGATGGGAATTAAAAAAAGAAACTAACAAAAAATGTAACTGATATTGAGATATTTTCTGTATTGAAAGACTCGACGAACAACGCGGTTTGCGCAGTTTCCGCGCTCCACAGAGGCCGAAGAGCCTGCGGAAAGCAGTCCGCTGGTTCGGAAACGAAAGCGAGTCGGAAGCGAGCATCGGACGAGCTCGGGCATTTCGGGGGCGTGATCACTGCGCGGCCGGAGTCTGCAAGCCGCGAACCGTCCCATTATATAAATTCATTTTCCGGCGCGGTGAACCGTTCACGTCCTGAGTTCGCCGCGAGCTTAAGCGAGCCCCCGCGACTCCCTGCATCCGCCGACATGTGTCCAAGCACAAAGTGTATCGCGCAAACTACGGCTGTGCGCTGGAGCCGGGCTAATCGGATGCGCCGTGTAGATACCTGGGTGCCCAGCAGGGTAGCACAACAGCAACAACAACAAAAACAATACTACTACTACTACTACTACTAATAATAATAATAATAACCCCCTCCCAAAATTAAAAACTAAAAAAATACGTTTTTGAAAGAGCAGAACTGCTACAAACAATACTTGGATACTAGACAGTGTTTAGTGTATGTTTATTATGAGAGATTGCAACGGAACAGGGGAATATGAAGATATTCTAATGTCCGTGTATAGCAACAGCGAAATAGTGGTGGTGTGAGTCACATAATACTAAGGAAAATAATTAGGATGACACAACCGTGAGAATTATTATGCCACCTTACCTGATTCTGGTACCGTTTATGTACAAAGTTAATGATCATCTGATATCATTAGGAAAAACAAAATAAAATAAAAAAGTAATAAGCAGTAAATAAGTATGGGATGTTTAGGCAGAAGGTAGATGACAGCCTGCTAGATTGGAGAATTTGCAGAAATGCTGTCCGTGCATAATAACGAGAAACGTCTTAATGTAATTTCACTAACTTACTAAATGTATAAATATGAATGATGCGCCCATATCCCATATGCTCATATAATCTCACGCGGTCCGCTGCAGTCCTCATCTTCACATAGTTAAAGTCACGCCCGGAGAGACACGGGTACAAGTCGGGGCAGCACAAAGACATGACTGGGCCTCTGACCCCCACCCCGCCCCCCCAAAAGAACAAAAACAAAAGTACCATTATCCAACTCTCAAACACTCATGGGCCCCTCCTGCTGTCTGGGCTCCCCCTTTCTCCCCCCTTATGGGTGACCCTACCTGCGCTGTATCCACAAGCTGATTTTACTCTGTCCTGCCACGAAGGGGAACGTCTCACTCGCCGCCTCGCACCGCCCGCCGCGGCTGATCTGTATTTAAAGGGAAATAAAAAGAAATCAGCACATGTACAGTTTCCCATTTTTCCAGAGCGAAGCGGGAGACCAAGATGTCATGTTCTGTCATTTAAAGAGAAGATGCGGAGCCTCCTGACAGGTGAGCGGCGTCTGCTTATCAAAGCCACACTGCAGCCATTATTTCCTCAGCAGCAGAATTTAAGCGACTGTAACCAAGGTCAGAAAAAAAAAGGAAAGGAAGGAAAGCTGAGTCTCAGTGCACGTATTGGGGACGTTAGCTCAGCATGTTTAGCTGTCACCCTCCCCAGGCCTAACCTTAAGTGACTAAACAAAGTACAACACAAAGTACAAAGCATGGTCTCCACAAGGTCAAAATAACAGGTCCCCACAATGTAATCCATACATGGACCACACACACACACACAAAACCACGATTTGCACCACTTCCAACGACTGCTCCACCTGCTGAGGGTGGAACCCTTGGTAACGACACTGACAGAAAGCTCCAGGGCAGAGGGATGTTGGCGTTTGATGCATAATGTCCCTAACATTACTTATAAACACCACAATCACTCTGTAATTCTCCAATTACAGACGCTCCTCTACTTATGAACTTTCAACTTACGACCTTTCAGACATACGAACGAAGAGGACTGTAAGTCCAAATTGTGTTCACTGGGCTCCCGTTTCTTGTCCGTAACATCAGTTTTTCTTTCTGCGCTCCAGTTCCGCCTAGTACGACTTCTGGCTGCTACTCCCGCCGCGCAGCAGCGTAGCATGCGTACTCCCGGGATCCTACTTCTTTGTACTTGCGTTTACCCTTAAAATGATGTTGAATAACGATTTACGAACATTTCAAGTTACGAACGGCCTTTCGGAACGTATCTCATTCATAAGTAGAGGAGCGTCTGTATTTAAATTCAACCTAATGAAGTATTACGCTTCTGCCTCCGTCCCGGCGACCTGGATATGCCGTTAGAAGATGGATGGATAGATAATGTAATGGATGGCATTGATTATGAAGTCCCTCCATGTAATGCTATCTGATCTTTGTGGTGTAAAAGTGGTTAATCGTTTTTTTGGAAAAGTAATGCGGGGGCTGTCGAGCGTTGTCATGGTAACGCTGCTTAGCCCAAATTACCGGCATCTGACAAGTAAAGTAGTGTCTGGTATTTCTAAAACATGCTTAAGCAGGCTGTTTACAAAGGGCAGCCGTATGCTCTGCGGGAAGGAAAAAGAAAAACAATTATAAGGAGTAATTGATTAACATGAAAATGACGAGGACCTTGAAAGACGCAGAGTGTAACTTCTGGCTTTTGGTTCGGGCATACTACAGGTTGATACCAAGTGATAACAACAACAACGACTACAATAATAATAATAATAATAATAATAATAATAATAATAATAATAATAATGAATAACATTTTTTAACCGCACTTGTATATATTATGCAACCAAAAATCCAAATCACACAGCTGGTTCCCAGAAGCTGGTTCCCCAGGTAGGGATTAATGTAACAGCAACAGCTTGTTTCTGGCACTGATGCCACCCCCACCAAGAGGAAGAATGAAAATCCACTTGTGTTAATTCCCCTCCCCCCCGACCCCCCCAATCCCCAAAGGTCTCAATCTAGACTAAAGCTATATTTATAATCAGGAAAAACTAATTACTGGAATAAAATGGCCAATGGAGGATGTAGGTTTTCAAAAAAGGAGGCTTGTTCATAACATCAGGCCCCTGACTTATAGGGAGGAGCCTCTGGTCCACCGGTCTGCAGGCCCTCCAGCCTCGAATACAATGTTACCAAGCAGCTGCGAGGAAGCAAAAATGTGGACTGTCTGACGGGGAGCTTGGAGGGAGCAAAAACATGGAGCATCTTTGGATCCCCAAGGACGAGGTTAGGAACCACTGATCTAATGAATGTACAACTCTTTTGGTTTGACTTGTACACAGAAGACCCCTTTGCTGCTCTCACACTAAAGCAGCATAACTGGAAGCACCTTAGCACAAACATACACCAGCTGTGGAAGCTTCAGAAGCAGCCAGCTTCAGAAGCTTCGAAAATGAGTTGTCTGGAGGTTCAAATATGAGAAAATCCAATGCACCGGCCCGCATGGCAGCGTAAAGCACATTCAGGTTCTGATTCTGGATGGTAAAAACTGTGAGGGACAGGCCCAGCAAAATGTGATGGCTGTGTGATTTTAATACAGCACTGTCAGGAGAACGACAGATGGATGAAGGTCAGAGGAGGAGGTTCTGAGCACAGAGACGGGTCACTTTAGCGCAAACCAGAGGGACGAGACGACAAGACTGACGGGGGAAAAACCGACACAGCAATGACGTTTCTGAAGAACACCCCTGCCTGTGCCCCCCCCCAATTCGCTCCAGCACCTTATTTGTGTGAAGTGCTGGTCACTATTAAGAACCATCAGCGAGAGGATAGTGAGGTTAAAGCCTGACGTCCCATTAACTGCCGAGCCCTTAAAGTCCATTTGCGGCATTTTTGCCAAAGAGAGACGTCAAAGCGATGTATTCATGCTGCCATCATTAAAGGTGGATTATGAAAAGGCGAGGCCTCGGGCTGTGAATCAGGGACGACCTTGTTTCCTGCCTCATTTGTTTGGCAGATTCTTTATTTCAAAAAGAATTCCCCTTTAATATGTGTCCCTAATTGCATGTTAGAATATTCCAGAGAGACAAGAAGAACCCATTTTCTCTCCCATTTTTCCCTCACTTTATGTTCATGACGCTTAAAAATTTAGTTTAGCTCATCTTGTCCCCCCTTCCATCCCCTTCACACACCCAAGAAACTCCTCTCATTTTTCCCCAGAGACCTGATACTAAGCCAAATTGTGAGCAATTATTAATTTTAACAATTCCCATTTGCAATTTGAAAAATCAATACTTCTTTGGTCCTTTCAATGCAGGAGCAGCAAATTGCAAAGATCACTTTAAACTAATTTGCAGGATTTAAAAATTTCTGTTGGGATGTTCTGTCCCATTTGTAACAAAATAAAGGGAAGATAAAAGGTCTGTCAAAATGATTCAAGCTTTCATGGGAACTTTGGACTTAATTGGGGACGTTATTAGCAGGAAATGGCGCGGAGGATGAGATGGCTGGTCTAGGCCTAAACTAAGGGCTAACAAAGTGGAAACAAACAATAATAATAACGAAGTAGTGAGGCATCAAGAGACGGATGGACCATAACTGCAATACTTCAGTGTTTCCCAACCCGGTCCTCAGGACCCAGAGACGGTCCATGTTTGCTCCCTCCCAGCTCCCGGCCAGTCAGTCCACATTTTTTCCCTGGGAACTGGGAGGGAGTAAAGATGTGGACTGTCTGTGGATCCCCAAGGACCAGATTGGGAAACAGTGCTGTACTCCACAGGGCAGTGAATGTTTACAAAAAAAGTCAGTCCAGGAAAGTCCTTTAAGCAAAACCACCACCTTCTTCTTTAGCAATCTGTTCGCGTGCGATAAGTAAACAAAAACACATCACACAGTTTTGTGATCTGGCGCTGTTGCTTTGAACGTTAGAAGTAATTCTTTTTCCGTATTGTTTAGAGAGAATAAAAGGCGAGGGTAACTGGGAAGAGAAGAGGAAGCTGGTAGTGTGAGTAAGGCTTGTCAGTAAATAAACTAAAACAGCACTAACCAATGGGATGTCTTTCATGTACTTTTATAATGCTGATTTCAGAGAAACACTCAGAATCTATCACTCATAGTTTTTGAGTGACATCATTTTGAGGCTAATTGATCATATATAGTTCCTTATTAACAATCTATGGGTATATTAAAGTTTAATTTCCGAAAACGTATTTTATATCTATTTGTAAACATAGAAGATATTGGAATTGTTTTAAGTGAGGATGGTTTTACACAGATTTGCAGCCGTCATCCACCTGCTACGATCCCCCCACTTTAAATGATTTGAAATTCCGGTCCCAGGGAGCCATGCAGCATCCCTGACCTGAAAATGCCGTCATGACAAAAGCCATGGGGCCCACGGTGGTTTAGTGGACGGCACCGTCGCACATGTGCAGCACAGACTGCTCAGACCTGCCCCGTGTGTGGAATTCTCCCCAGGTTCTACGGATCTTCTCTCGATGCTCTGGTTCCCTTATACAGTCCAAAGACATGCAGTCAGGCTAAGTGGTGTCTCTGTATTGCCCTTTTGCTTATGATTTATCACATTATTATTATAACACAAAACAATAAGGATACATTGTATCATGTAAAAGGCCATCAGACTCCTGTGACCTGGTCCAAGACATGAGGACAAAAGCTGCATGGATGGATACATGCAGCCTTGTCACCACTGATTGTATGCGGCAGTCTTTGCTAGCTGGCCAGCATCTATTCACCCTGCCTGCTGTTCTCCTTCAGAAATCGCTTAGCACATTGTTACAGCCCGCCAGAGCGGTAGCCGACCGATGACCTGTCACCGCCCGACAGCCCGTACCACTGCTTGGCTGCTGAAAAATCTCTTTGTGTGATGTTCTACTCGGCCATTTTCCATTTGATGACGCTTAACCGAAATGTGGCTTCATCCTAAAGCAATATCTCATGCTTTACATTAGCAAAATGCTAAAACTAGCTATTTAATTTCCAGACCAATAATTGTGATGAATGCTGTTTTAATTTAAAAGGGTTGGCATTGATACGAATGCTTTGATGTTGCAGTTAATTAAACTGTTTTCAGTTTTTGCAGTTATGTAATATATCAATCAAGGCTACAGCACAAACAATTAATTTACTGCGCAACAGTGGTGGAGCTGATAGCTGACACTAAAAACCCCTGCTCACATAAATACTTCTGTCCAACAGTTAGCAATAGCAAGGATGTTAACAAATAGATTGAGGTGTGAAGCTCGAAAACAGTTTCACTTATCAAAAGAAATGATTCCGTGAGTGTACGCTCTTTCTAATGGCAGTGGGCCTTAATTGTGTTTTCATCTGCCACTGTGAGTTACTGTTTTTTCATATCACTGTCTGGACTGATCACTGTGTAATGATACTGCAATCGTGTCCCAGTTAAGGTGGGCAAAAGGAACCATTTGACAAGGGAAGTTGCCTGCAAATAAATTATTTAATAACCCCTTTTTCTGGACAGGTGAGATCTGGGTTATATATACTGTTAACATTGGGTATATTGTGCATATAATTCTCCCTAAGTTATCTCTACCAAATCTCCCCTACCTATCAGATACTGACATGTAACACAGACATAGCTTACGCTCTATGGGATGAAGCATGACATTTCTCAAATAAAGTCTTTGGTCAGACTTGACAGAAACTCTAAATCTATAAAAGTTTGTGCATCTTTCTGAACCCAGATAATGGAAATGAAAAAATAAGTCGACATAAATTGCTAAATTGTTAATATTCAAACAATTAACTCAGTTGTTCAAACAATTCAAACAATCTTTAATGATGAACAGAGTAAGAAAACAAACATTTTCATAGACTAAGCAGAAAAGTTCAGGGAAGGCAATATGAAGAAGCCTAAGGCCTGGAAACACAGTCAAAATGTCAGGCTATGGCTGTGCTAAATATCGCTGCCACTACATTTCTTATCGCCTTGAGTAACGTAACTGGTCCATTCCGGTCGAGCGCCTGCTATTATGCTGCACACGGACACGTGGCCGCAGAAAGGTTGCAAGGCAGGTAATTAATTCAAAGTTCTGCTCGGCAGCCTGGCGTGGAGCTGACCTCGGCCGCTTTATGAAATTAAATTATTCACGTCAGCCACAAACATTTCGATTGGGCGTGCAAATGCTGTACAAGGCGGACTAATTGGATTGAGAAAAAAGGAGAGAATTTCGCTGCCCCTTAAAGGTCAATCCGAAGCATTCATGTCGCAGAGACGGTGCACATGGTACAAATTCCAATCTCATGGCTGCTAAATGACAAGGATGTCATGCAGAGAGAATTTGAGCGACCATGATTAGCAGATTAACGCGTGACAATGCTCACGCCCCAGACCGAGGGGAATGTAAACTGGCGGGGGGGGGGGAGATGAGGACTCCTTTAATTATCAGGATCACCTTTTGTTTGGGATTGAACTCGTTTAATTAATTTTAACGCCGGCACAGTACGCAAAAACAAGAGCTTTCATTGCTGCTGCGGTCCCACAAAAAACAATGTTCAGAGACTCCTAGCCTGCATGCTTATTCGCAGGGTCCATTTGATGAATAAGAGCAGCTCATTAAAAGCTGTGGGGGAATCGTTTAATTATCTCCTGCCCTCTCTTCATTTATCAACTGAGATGGAATTGTATCGCATGGCATAAGGGAAATGTGTTCCCGTGGGTTTAATGATATGTAGAGTACATTTTATCCCATCAATTACACTCTGACTTCATACAAAAAAGCACAGCTCATCTATATTCCATGCGCATATTAAACTAATACAAGTTACCCAGGCTAACTGGGTGACCCCTGGAGGTTTTTAACTAATCAGCACTTAGCAATTCCTGGTTCCAAAGGGTGAATTCTCAAATTCATGTTTCTGTCTGAGAAAAAAAAACACCAAATGAACAACAACAAGGAGTAACCCTGTGTTTCACTTCCTAAAGATTTACTGTGGCGAAGAGGAGAAAAATGGTGCAAAATGAATTAGGAAAGAAAAAGACAAGGAAAGTCTTCAAGCTATGTATTTCCCTATACCCAGTTTCTGTTAAGAGGAACAAGAGTAGGGGAGACAAAGGAAAAGGTAGGGCCATTAAATTCTCCTGCCAGACTTTTAAAGGAACCCTTCAAAAGCTTCTCTTGGGCACCTTGGGGCAGCCGGTTCTATAACTCACGAGGGCTTTTACTCTTGCGAACAAATTTAGGCATGAACTTTCATATCAGTCCCAAGGAGGGGCAGCAGAACAGCACGGAGAACCATGAGATCTAAACTTCAGAGCCCAGGCCTTCCTCAGGAACATTCACATGTGCTGCTCAAGTTGCTAACAAAAGCTGAACAAACCCTGGTTTTCAAATCTATGCCCCAGGGACATAACCTAATTACTGCATCAACCACGCCAGTTTGTAAAAGATTCTGTTTAATACATTGCTGTTGTTTCAGCTGAATGACTGATGGGTGCTGCTATAGAGGAGATATGACTCACTTATCTCTTTAACCATAGTTCAGATGAATTTCTGCTCTCAAGTGGCTGACATCACTCTGAAGACATTCTGTGAAACTACCATTATCCTTGCATGCCTTTCAGAAATAAGATCTCAGGACAGGCACGTTGCCACATAGTAAAATAATGGGTTTAAACCCCTCTGGAAGTTTTTTGTTACCAATCAGGCACTTGCCCTGAGTATGATGTTAAACTGCATCCAGGTCCTAATTTGAGGCAGCCCATCTGGGTAGGTGCATGGAACATCGTGTCTGTTCGGTGTGTTGACCATCTTCACATGGGTGACTTCAATGCGACCACTGGCACTGACAGGGCTGGTTATGAGGGCTGCGTTGGTACCCATGGGTCTGGCGACTATGGTGAAAGTGGCTCCATGTTCCTCGACTATGCAAAATGACAGTGTCTGTGGGTCGCAGGATCCTGGTTCCAGTGCCCTGAGCCGCATCGTCCAACTTGGTACTCCAAGGCTGGCCGTGTGGTGAAGGAGACCGATCACATCCTTGTGGGTGACGCTGGAGGCTCCTGCAGAACGGCAGGGTCTACAGAAGTGCCCAGTTTGTGAATTCTGACTAATGAGAAGTTGTCATTACTCTGTGGATTCAGTAGGCTACCACCTACTAGGAGAATGAGGCTGGACCTGCCCACACTCCATGATCAGGCTGCTTCTGATGAGTGTCCATGCAGTTTGTGTGAGGAACTTTCAGACTTAGGTGTAACTGCTAATCCTAATGTGATGTGAGAGTGCTTCCGTGATAAGACCCTGAAAGTTGCTGACCACATATCGTGGTCTACATATTGGCCTGTGGGGTCGCCACCCGGGAGTTGTTTCGTCAAGTGGTGGGTGAGGCAACATGCTGTACCTGTGCATACTCCCCAGCCTGACCTGACCTGATCAGGTAGTAAAATTACGACTTTGAACCCCCTTGAAATCTGCTTTTGCAGATCTAGCAAGGGGACCTGCCCGGTTGGCCAAATCCTTCAAGAGAGACCTGTTCGTGTAGTTGCTGGACCACAAAACTAATTTCTGGTCTCAGGAGCATCACATTTGCCATCGCGCCTGGATTCTTAAGAAGCATTATCTTCCGGAACACACACAGATATACAGGCCTTGATGTTTTTTTTTTAAAAGATGACAGTAACAGTCTCACAGCATTTTCACAGCAGAATGCCACTGGTAAGTAAGACATTCTTTGCTTGTAATGGACTTTTTGACGATGGCAGCTGAAATCTAAGGGGGGAGGGCATTCAGGCTGCCCCTCTGCATCTAGAAGAAGCTCCCCAAAACTGGTAACTCAAGGCCCCACGAATGATCATCTCAGCATTCCAGCCTTCCCAGTTACCTGTTTCTCTAAACGGGAGATAGATAGCCTACATTCACAGACACCCATCTGAAGATGAAACCTCACGCACTTCTTAAAGTATAAGGTCTGCAAATGTCTAACCCCATGACATTAGAAGTCGCAGGAACCTTGAGATATTTTCCCCTTTTCATTTGGAAATAAACTGGATAATTACATTCTCAAATAATTCAAACCAACTGCTTCCTCCTTCATTGCAGTATTAACTGTATTTACTATGATTTCATAACACTCACAGCACCCGGCTTTACACAGCCCGGGCTAATAACTCACTGATGGGTATACACTAACCAAGGCAACCACATCTCTCTCAGTTTTATTTACATTTCCCAAACTTTACAGACACAAAGTAATCAAAGCCCTCAAAACAAGGACTCATTCTGCGACTACAGAGATACATCCAAAAGGTAAACAGTACTGAACAAATTACAACTCGACGGCAACATTTTATACAAACCTTTGAATAAAAGAGGTTTGTGATAAAGTGGATGTTACATGAATGGATTAAATTTTGTATTAGTTTTGAATGATCATTATTGGGTGTGTCGTGTCCTGCCTGGTTTTATCAAGACCAGTGTTTTTAAAACAATGCCTTTAATGTTTGTCATGGTAGGTAATGTGGATTTGGAACCGGATTCAGCATTAAATTATGTACACCATTATATTAATAAAGATGTTCTTTTTAACACGTAACAACCAGAACCGTCGTCTCGGTAACCGGCAGTACTGCCTATGACATTTGACGTTCCATTCCCCTTTACTTAGCTCTTTTGACTCCCCCCGCCCCCCCATTAAACAATAAAGACGTTAAATGAAGCACATATCCCCATACGAGCTTGAAAAAAAGGCAGTAGTTAAAAATCTTACCGAGTTCAGAACATGTACTTCTGACACCTATTTCAACATCTCGTACCTCAAATTAAAACAAACATCTGCTAAGTGTGCACATCATGCAGGCACCGGGATTACTAGCGGGCCTCCTATCCATTTTGGAGGTCTTTCGAGGTCTAGACCCCCCCCATGTTATAACTGCGTTAATCACACGAAGAAGCACTTCTGGTCCCAGCACCCATCTCCGTCTTTCCTTACGAGAGCAGAAGAGCTCACTGGTGTGACGTGACAGACATCTTCATCTCTGACAGAGTCACATGAATAATTGATTCTGCTCATTTGTGTCCTCTGTGTGCATGGAGTCTGACACGTTATTAAAAAGGTCCCACCGTTTTCAAACACCAGGGTAATTACTGAGATAACATACACGTCGTCTTCCCCATTTTTTTCAGGGGAAAAACAAGACCGTCTTATAAAGAGGTTAAAGGTGGCAGAGTAAAGCTCATCATATTGAGCAGTTTGATGGCACTTGCCGACTGCAAATAGGGAATTTGATTAGCCAGTTTGCTAGCTAAGATTGGGCTTGTGCTTAACTATAGAGGAAGACGCTTGACATCAGGCATAATACCCAACCAAACGAGCAGAGCAAAGGAGAAAAAAAATAGACAGAAACAAAAAACTGCCTAATAAGAGTAACATCGGTTGAATCTGTAATTCATACAGTCATACAGTCAAACAGAGGAACAACCTGCAAGGTCTACAAAGAATTAATAAATGCTCTCTGGCTGAAATCGTGGACCTAAAAACTGGAGTGGTTCTGGAGTGGTGCATGGACATCAGACAAATGAAAGAGGCCCGTTTTTTTCCAAAATGTTTACTCTGAGATAATGGGACAGGGCATAGGCTAAATTAGAAATCACAAGTGGTCAAAAAAGGCCACGAAAAATGGATCGACCCGTTGATTATGTCGCCTCGTCACCTTATCTGCCTGTCAGGCAATAAAGAAAAATGCCACATTCATTGCATTGTGTGCCCCCCCCCCCAAAAAAAAACAACTGAACACGTTAGAATCCGTGTCCCTTCCAGTCCCTCATTCGCACGTCATGTGCTTCTGCTTTCCATCCCATCTGAAATGAACCTTAAAGCTACATTTTCCACAGGATTAGCTACATTGCGGCACCAATACCACTCAGAAAACAAACATCTTGCTTTACAACCATGTGGTGCACTTTACTATCAAGTTCACCAGCTGCCTTCTCGAATCAAACAGATTACTATCTTATCTTCTGAGCCATACAGTATACCAACATCCTTAAAAGTGTTGGGTGAAAAATCCCAGACTTTCCCCACAACTGCTGACTAAAGCATAGATTTCATCAGGCTTGAAAAAAACAATACTGATAACATTTAGATATATTTGGATCACTGAGACATCATAAACGGAGATAATGTGTTCAGTTGAAGTTAAATGTGGTGACAGTTTTCATAGACAATAATTCTAAAGAGAGAGGGCGGTGAAATGATCTATGGCGGGGGAGGGGAACCTGTTCCATGGAGGGCCAGTGGGGGTGCGGGTTTTTGGGATGGCCTCTCCGCCAGTACCCACACTGGCCCTCCCTGGAAGAGGTTCCCCACCTCTGATCTATGGTCAGTTGAAGAAAGCTTGGAATTATTTAAAATTAGGGGTCTGGAGCTTATCCCAGAAGCTACAGTATGGTAACAAGACTGGGAATAACACAGAAAGAGGCACCAACCCATCACAGGGCACACTCACACACAAGGACAAACTCACACACAAGGGCAAACTCACACACAAGGGCAAACTCACACACAAGTGCACACTCACACACTATTTGCACGCAAGGGCAACTTGTTAGCTCCAGTTCACCTCAGCATGTTTTTGACTGTGGCGGGAAACCAGAGTACCTGGAGGAAAGCCCACGACAACACAGGGAGAACATGCACACACCCTACACATGGAGACATGGTGGAAACTCAAAGCCTAGTCCCAGAGGTGTGAGGCAACAGTGCTAAACACTGCACCACCCATAGATTTACAACTAGAGCTTTGACAATAGTTTGTTGACAATAATTCCAACCAAATATGTTTTTGTCAAACACTAATTTGAAGGTTTGAATGAAATGCAGATATTATTCCTCAAACATTTCTATTGCCCTTTGTCTTTACGCACTCATGGTGAAGAGAAGAACAGAAAGTGTTTAGAGCACTTTGGACCAGGCGCTGACTAGTATATTTGTTTCAAAAAGTTTTCTATATATCTGTATGTCCAAGCACTGTGAAAACCTTTTTTCATTATTACTGCTAACACCTCCACGGGCTGTCATTTTCATACTGTGCATCATTTTGACTGTGGACCTGGATGGTGTTTTACAAAGACTGAGTTTGTGATGAGTTAGCTTGTTTTGAAAAAGCCTTAATTTTTTGTCTTTTTTTACACACGGCCACAGCTCAGATGACAGCAGACATGATGTAAATGTCTTTAGATAATGAATATAAATACTGAAAAGTACCGTGTTGCCACATAGCTTAAATGCACAGCTTTGAGATGAAATTTCTAAGTTAGTACCGTGTAAATGTAGGCAGTTGGTAGTGGTCTGTATGAGAGCTTGCCCCCCCCCCGCCATGTTTACTTCTCAACAGCCAGGGAGCCTGGACCATAGATATTTAACATCAGACCGAATCTCCACCAGCGTTCATGGTTACACCATCAAATAGAACATAAGAACATAAGAACATAAGAAATTTACAAACGAGAGGAGGCCATTCGGCCCATCAAGCTCGTTTGGGGA
>JAODLD010000136.1:22510638-22529774 GCA_026781065.1 Mormyrops boulengeri | reverse complement strand
CTCCTCATACGACATTCCTCTAAGACCAGGAATCATTCTCGTAGCCCTACGTTGCACCCTTTCCAAGGCAGCAATGTTCTTCTTAAGGTATGGTGACCAAGCCTGCACACAAACCTTCTGGATCCCGTCCCTATTCCCTCCCTGATTTTCTGTCTCATACTACTTCAATAGATTAATATAGCCAGTTTTATTTGGTTAACTCCGGCTGCTTATTCATTTCTGCTGGCTGCAGTTTCGCCACTATGTCTCTGGAAGTGGGTTTCGTAACCGAGAGTAAACCTACTGTGTTTAGAGAACTACAGAATGTTTCCAAAAGGCTGTAACTTGTGTGAACTTGGGTTGTAGGTTTGTTGGCCCTGTTTTGAGGCCCCAGCAAAGGGCCATTGTACACCCAAGAGCAGCTTCCTGTGAATTTCCCAGCAGGCACCAGGAGGTGAACCATCTTTGACACCTCCGAGCTTGAACAAAAGGATGTGGTCTCCCGTGTGCACCTGATTATGACAGAAGTCCGTGATGAATAATATATATGGACATTTCCCTGGAAAAGGACACCAAGCAGGTATGTTCTTGATAATAAATCCCCAGTTTCATATGCAGCCAGAGAGCAGGTGAATAAAACACCTCACTCCTCTATTTTTCCTGTATGGGATGTAAAAGCGCTTCACTTTATTGCCGGTGACAGCTACTGGATCAGAGCTGTCGCAGGAGGAAACCAAGCGTTTTACTTCCTGGCCAAGTGCATCCTTTTCAGAAGTGAAATAATAACGGGCACTGAAACAGAATACGGAGCAGAGCAATCAGTAGATAGTCAGTCGTTTTGGCGATTGGTCAAGAAAGCATTTACGGTACTTACAGAAGCGTGCCAGACGTGTTTTTTTTAAAGATATGCATGTCAAGTCTCTCAGGATACAGGAGAAAAAAACAATGATTATATTCAGCACTTGATTCTATGTAGCTGTATATGGTAATTATTTTGGATTAATTGGACTGTGTCAATCACCATCACACCTTTTACCAAGTTCAGAAGACTGGTGAAATTGTCACATCTGTCTTTCTGTTTACTCATAAATATGTGTAACTATGTATGTGTAAATATGTGTAACCCAGCAGCGCTGGATTGTAATCCCTATGTGAGTGAGTTCTCCAAAGCTTCCGTGTATGTTTAATAGATGCAGAGCGGATGTATATACTGTATACAACACACAATACGTACACAAACTACCACGGCCATCACCATAACACAAAGGACCCTCATTGCACATTAAAGGTACGTTATATAGATGCTGACAGACAATGCTATAACACAATTACAACTATACAAAGTTACGGAGACACAATAAATAACCATCTAAAAACAGCCGATCCATAGCGATTCACAGAATTGGGAATTTGAACCAAGTAATGAGAGTCCAAACTAATCTTCAGAAAGGATGCAATCTGGAATGTTCTAACCAAGTGGCTTATAGCTTACAGCGGTATGAACAACACAAACAGTATAATGCATTCTTCTAATTTCAAGTCATCTCAGGTCTTTTGGGGGTGTATGACACCTCCCTGAGTGGCTTGAGGAGTGTTTATCATAAGGATTCATAGCTGAAAGGTCAATGTTAACCTTCAACCATACTGACGTCACGGCACATAGACCCCTACTGGTCAGATGATAAAATATCTTCTCAAATTCTCACTGGGTTTAAGTGCAGCCAACCTGTCCTCTGTGAGGTATATGTACCAATTTAAATTGGTCTGACAGGTACATCCCCTGTGTGACAGAAGCAGGCTATTGCAGTGAGACAGCAATTCGACCCAAGGGCTGCGTTACAACAGCTCTGTGGGTTACAGTATCAGACAAGTCTTTTCAGACAGAAGGATCGTCCTGGAATACTCAGCGGGACGGGCCAGTGGACGATATCTTTTATCCTAGATCTGGATAAAAGAAGAAGATGCTTCCAGAAGCATAAAACCCTTTTAGTCACAACACTAGTTTCGGTAAAAATGGCGGTGAGGCAACAAAGCAGGTCCAGGCGTTGGATTTTTTTAGCATGCTGCTTGCCGGAGATTGGGTCAGAGGAGACTGATTACTATTCAGATGTATCCTCGACAGTCCGGAAATGCTGCCGCATGCGTATTCATGGGTACTGCGGCTTTCTTTGGGCCTGTGACATTATGTGAGGTGACATAGCAATATTTTGCTTTATACGAATCCACGCCGCCAGCCAATGAACTGAAACGCCGGCATCGCCTTCACTAAAAAAGTCCCAGCGGAAGAACTGTGGCTCTTGGTGTTATTTAACACACAGCGTTTGTATGATATCCCCATGTTCCTGTGGTTTCCTGCTGCATGATATTCTGGGAACCAGTAGCTCTAACTCTGACAACATGCGTGTCCATCTAGTTATATATATTTTAAAATGCAGAGCATACGAACATAACTACAACACTTGTTTTAAAAGAGCACTTCACTTTAAGCTAGAGTTTATGGTGATCCAAGAACAAGGAATCATTTTTAATGTAGCCATGGCAACTACAATTGCCATGACATTCTCACACAGAAACTTGCGGTCAATGGAATGTAATTCGTGACCCAGGGTCACATCCCAAAACAGAAGCTATTTACAGAAAGCGGACAAGTCGGCGGCAGCACAGGGAGGACCCCCACTGGTGTAGTAAAGTGTAGAGCAAAGACAGAGGCCTAGGTCTCATGGGTTACAACTTCACAGCTTCCAAAGCCTCCAGACTTCAAAGTGACTGGGGTTTGTTTATGTACAGCAGAAGGTCTGAAACACAGGGATGTTCAGTGTCAGTAAAGACTAGACAAGTTCAGAAGTCAACAGCCACCGTTAAGCACGAGTTCGTGAGCAGCACACCGTGTAAACGTGAGCAACATGTAGAAACTAACAAGGACTGCACATTTATACCCAGCGCATAGTTTTGATCACAATTTTGCATAATAAGTTTCCCAGCATATAAAATTATGAGAAATTATTTCATGCGTAATTTGAAGGTTTTGCAGAAATTACAGAGTGAGCAAATTGAAGATGCGGTAGTGCATTTGTCAGGATGGAAATATATATTTTTTCCAGTCTTTGCAATTGCACGGATAATGACTACATGCCCGGCACGTTCCGCGTGATTTCTGCACAGACCGAAGACATGGGGATTACAAGCTGAAAGCTGACCCGCTCTCAAAAAAGAAGCCTTTGGTGGTTGTTTTACCTTAATCTCATCACCGCTCTTTTGAAAACTCGTTAGTATGACAATGAGTCACTCGCCTTTCAGTACAGAAAACAATATTGTATTATTATGCCTAGATAATCAGAATGAATGGAACATTCTTTCTGGGGGAGTGGAGAGAGCTGATCTAAAAGGTGATCATTTTCCCACTCGTGTTAAAAGCTGAGCACTGCAGAGACGGTTCAGTATTTTGGGTTGGTACTGAAAGAAGGCGAAAATGGAATTCATCAGAGTGAAATTCATGCCTCAGAAAAAAATTGTGAAAATATGCATTTATATTAGAAGAGACACATGCATGTTGACAAAAGCTGCATAAATAGCGACTTTGCTAAAGCGTTCTGCTGGAAGTACGCATTTAGGGGGCTTGAAATGCCAGTGAGTTGCACATTTTATCGTTTTATTTATTTTTTTAAATGCCACCGGATGCTGTTGATAGTGCCTCCTGCTTCTGAGGGCGATACATGGCCAGAGATCCCAGCTGAGCATAATCAAACATGGGGGCCACGAACCCATGCTTCCCGATTAGGTGGTAAGGCATACACTGATCTTGTCTTGAATCGCTGTACATGTGTGCCTTGCCTCATTGCCCTCATTGAAATGTTTTGTATCGCCTGAGTGACTTTAGTGCATCCTGCCCTAGTGCTACCCACAATGCATTTCTGCTGAAATGGTTAGCCAACTTCCTCTAAAGAGGGGCAAAGCCCACCAGTGCACAGACTTAATAATCTAATAAATATTTTAGATGATATAAACCTTGGAAAAACAGGGCATTAATGGATGGCTGAATTATTCATCCTTCAGTCTTTAGATCATCAGGCCTTTTTATTTATGCTGCACATCCGCCTTTGGCCTAACCCACAAAAACAAATAATGCTGGCCTGCGCTCCCCATCTTCTGGGCATCTTAGAGTCAAATTGGGGGGCGGGGCACATCAACATCTTAACTGCCTTATAACTTCATCAAATTTGGATCTTAGGTGTCATATAACACTAGACACCCAAGTGCTTCACAGAACCAATTAAGAGCCACTTCAGCTGCCACCACTGAGTAACACCCACCTGGATGATGTGACACCAGCCATTCTGCGCCAGAATCCCCCCCCCCCCCACACATAGTAGCTAAGGTGGTGAAGGGGCAGGAGAGAATTCACCAGTTACATACAGAGGATGACTAGGAGGCCAGACCTGATAGGGCCACAGTTGGCAGTTTCAGCCAGGGCATCAGGGTACCACGCTTCCTCCTTTGAATGGTGCCCAGGGATCATTTATGACCTCAGAGAGTTAGGACCTTGGTTTTACATCCCATCAAGGATGGCGCCATTTTTACCGCGCAGTGTCCCCGTCACCTCTCGTCCCAGTGCCTGGCCAGGCTCCATGGGCTGAAGCATTCATAATGGAATTGTTAATTAATTTCTCACAAAAGCATGTGAAGTAAGTTCACGTCAAAAGAAAGCTATGAAATGAGATGGCAATTCAGTCGACAGCTGATGGCTGAGCCTTTGAATACCATATGCAGTAAGCTACTGGCTCCGCACTCATCATTCTTGGCAGCTTGGAGAACTTCAGCTGTGGCGACACCTTGCGGTCGGCCACAATTAGCTGAAATGCATGTATCAGGACTGTGGGAGGAAGCTTGTGCAGCGGGGGGGGGAAGCTTGTGCAGCTTTAGAAGGTCGACACAAGATCTCTATTCGGTGTAAATGGCATAGATGGTTAAACTCGTAACTCGTGTTGCCATTTTTGCTATCTGCTCCAAATCTCTGCCTCCTGTAATATGAAGGAACGATTTCTTTGCTCATATCCAAACTGATCCCCCTGCAAAACTCCATGCATGGCTGTGGGCTCCTAAATCACTTTGTATCTGTCTGACCCCAGTTCTCTTTGGTTAAGACCAAGGGGATTCAGTGCCGTTTTTGTGGGAAACATCTATCACCAGTAATTATCCTTTTTTCCCTTTTTATTCGTATGTAATAGTATTGTTTTGTGTGTAATATTGTATGTAATAGTTGGTTGTGACACATGTATACAGTGTAAACATGCTGTCAAGACAAAAAATTCACAAATACACAAATAGAGAAAACAATAAATAGCATAAAAATACACAGACAGTTAGAGAATAAGAAGATGTACTATTAATAAATAAACAAACAAATAAATATGTAGGCATATACATAAAGGTGAGAATATGCGGGGTACAATCAGTTTGGGGTATGTCCAAAGAAGCTTAGGAGTGTTAAGTACACTGGGTGACTAAGTGTGGAAAGGTCCTCATATCCTTTTCGCTACCTCTTTGTTGCTAGCGCAAATGTAACAGTATTATTAGTATTATTTTTGCTACGGCTAACAGTTTTTTGCTAATGCTGATCTTGCAGTGTCCTTTTTGCTAATGCTAATGCTCGTTGCTAATTTTAACACAGCAGTGCCCTTTTTGGAAATGCCCAAAGTTGTATGCTCTCCTCTGCAGACTAATTCAGTATGCGGCCTCTGCATAGCTGCCGCAAATTTCACTATTTTACAACTGTATCCAAAAACATTATTTACCTAATGTATGGATGTTTCATCTCTGCGCTATGATGTAGATGTGATGCCAGCCATTTCAAAATCTTTTTCCCACCATGACTTACAGCAATAACTCAGTATTTTGCGCAATATTTAAACATCTTGCCTGAAGAGGTTTGAAAAACATATGGAATGTCACTGTTTCTTTTGCTTTGAAGACATAGAGCAAAAAAAGAGGATTTCTAGAACGACAAATATTTGCAATGGTAACCTCTGAACTAATTAAAGCTCGGGGTGCAGGCTGAGGGGAGAGCCTGGGGGATTAGGTCCCTTGAGGGCTAAATACTCGTACCGTAAATGGCGTGTTTCCTGTCACAAGCAGGTGCATGGTGTAGTGTAGTGTAGTGAGCGGGCACTACGATACCACTGTCTCTGTCCCCCCCCGCATGAAGCACGCCTGTGATATACATCTCCACATTATCCCCTGACAGCTGAGGGTTTGTTTCTGATGGATTGCAAGGGTTCTGTGACAATCCCTTTCTCGTGAAGAATATTTATGGGCCACTGGAGGAGGGCGGGGCTCCGGATAAACGGCTCCGTGGTGAATTCCCTGGCCGCGCATGCCTTATTTTCCCTTGAAATTTTTAACAGACAGTTTAGTTTTTCCTGTGAGTCATGATGCTTAATTAATTTTTGCCCAGCCAAACAAAGGCAAACTTTTATAGTAAGGTGAAAGTACTGCCTCGCTACAGGTGGGGTGTGGGTAGGCAGAGAAACGCTGAGTTTTGGTGGAGGTGTCGTGATGTGGGCCGTTTCTGCACGTACGACTTCGCTTAGGCACCAGACGATGCTCAGCGATCGCCAATTAGGACCGTTTCCCGATGAGAGCCAGGACACCAACCCAGCATCCGTCGTCTTAGCTGCTTCAAATGGGGCCTGATGTTCGGGGGCGACTGACGGCACTGGGCCTAAGTAGGCCGGCTTATTTAGGAGGGCAGATTCCTTCTCCAGGATCCAAGCGGATTTTCACCCGGCTCTCCTGAGCTATCTGAGGTCCCCGCTGACAGGTACTATGCGGTCACCCTACAACCTGCCACGGCCCACCGGAGGGCACCCGCGGCTCCTGACAGGTTGACGAGCATCTCCCCGCGCAGAGCAGATGTACCGACCGCGGGAGCTGCTGCTTAATTAAAGGCAGGCCGCCTTGGGGGGAGGAGGAGCAGTCAGAAATTAGGCAGGGCGCGAAGGCTTTGCTCTCGGTGCGGTGCCTCATGCAACACACTCAGCCAGTGACAAGTATCGAGGAGAGGAGTGTTCATGTTTTTTTTGTCCGCCCCCCTTCTTGTCTCCTTGCATGCCACACATGCTGCACACAGCCAGTTCTGTTTTGATGTTTCATTTAAATCACTGTCAGTTACATTGAATCCATTTCCAAGACTTTGGAACTCCTAATCATCAATGCTCATGCTAAAGATCATCCTCAAAATGAGTATTTAAGTAAAATTAATAAATATCCCATTCATTTTCCAAACTGCTCATCCTTCTGGGTCATGAGGCGTCCAGAACCTACGGGCATGAGGTGAGGAACAACCCAGGACGAGGGGCCAGCCCATTGCAAGGCACACTCACACATGGAGGCAATTTCAGTAACTCTAATTAGCCTCAGCATGTCTTTGGCCTGTGGGGAGAAACCGGAGCACCCAGAAGACTCCACACATGTAACCCAGGCGGAGACTTGAACCCTGGTCCCAGAGGTGGAAAACAACAGTGCAAACCACTGCACCACCATGTCACCCCAAAATAGCTATTCATGGTGGTAAATTATATTTATCCTAACAGGGCTTACAAAAAATGAAAAAAAAAAATACTGAACCATGGGTGTGGTGTGTAAATGACATTTTACTTCCTGTCTTGTCTACTGTGACATCACAATAAACAGGGAGGAAAGCGGGGCCTCACACAGAGGGTGGAGTCTGGATAAAGGAGGGTTTAACTCAGGTTGTGACAGCCCCAGTTCCCATCCCTATACCCCTCCCCTCTTGATGACAAATATGTAGAAGGGAAACGCTTCTACTGAGGCTGCCCCCCCCCATCACCTCCTTACGCTTCGTAACTTTGCCAAACCAAAAAGCACAGTGATCTCTGTCTCATTTCAATGGTAAATTATTCCTATGCAATGCTTCAAGCAGACAGGTGTTATGAATTGCAAGCGGGTTCTCCATTCCTCCTTGGGTTGATGCTGCAGGGTGTGTTGCGAGGTTAGGCATGGATTTGGGGGGAGGGTGGTCTCCCTCAGAGCACCTTGCCCTCGCCTTTCCTCTTTCTGTCATTCAGTTCATCATCCTGCCGTCCAAGCATCCTGTCTGTCAGATACTCCACCACACTCTAGTATTCCTCTGGTATGATTACCTGGAAATAACTTCATGCTGGCTCGGATACATGCACACGCATGACCCTAAGGATTATATCTGAAAAATGGTGTGTAGAGTTGTTTGATTTCAGTGATTAATATAGTTATTTATATGCTACTGGTGAGGCTCTTGTCAAGACAATCTGCTTCCATTTTTGCATGCTGCCCGCTGCGTGAGATGCATGTCGCTGTACATGCGTATGCATGCTGCCCGCTTTATGATATGCACGTCGCTTTGCATGCGTATGCATGCTGCCCGCTGTGTGAGTTGCACGTCGCTGTGCAGGCGTATGCACGCCGCTCTCTGCACATCCACAGCACCAGACAGCAGCTTCTCTCTGCCCTGCTCCTGTGAATCCCAGCACAGGTCATGCTGGCCCTCCTTTCCTGCTCTGGCCACTTATCTGCTCACCCAGAAAGGCAGGCAGGTGTCATGGCAGCTGGTCGCTGGGGAAGCCCCCCATCCCTCACTGAACCTGCCGTGAGACATTGCAGACCTTATACCCTGATCACCTGTGACTCACTGTGGCTCAAGTTGCCTTACTGCTGACCGAGTCGGGGGGGGTCGGGGTGGGGGCCTAGCTGGGGGGCTGGTCCAGGTAGAGACTTTATCACAAGAAAAGCAGCTCCGCTTCCCTGTCAGTGGGTCCCGTGAGCTGCTATCCCACCATGCACCCCCCTATTCAAAAACCACATCTCCAGATCCATTCAAGGGATCATCATTGCCTGTATCATTAACTCCCCCACCCCCACCCCCCAGTGTCCCTCAGGCAATAAAGCTACACCAAGTCCTGAAGTCCTAAGCTTCTGCTCTATAGCTCAGCATGCGTGTCTGAATCCATTACATCGCCAGCAGACCATGGGCCGCAAGAAATAAGGAACTCGAGCAAGGCCAGCTGAAGACAGAACACAACCACACAACCATGCCCCCCCGCATGTCTCAGACCCTCCTCCCACCAGGCAGCAAGGTAGACTGGATAGGCTGGGAGGAGCTCTGCTGAGACACAAAATCCATTTTCCCAGTATCTTCCAATCTGCCAGTGCACAGAAAACACATCCTTCCTTCTCTTGTCCCGACAGGGCTCCTCTTGGTAGGGTGTCTGTGAATTAAATGACCCTTTGATTTTGTGCAGATGACCTCCACATGCCCCCTCCCTCCAGCCTACCTGAAGAATAATATCTCATCACTTGTTATAAATGTCACATGATTATGTAGTGTATGCACTGAAGAGTGCACAGTAAACCTGGGGAAACCAAGTATATTTACTATTTAATTATAAAGTCATATGAATATAAAATTTATTTACTGGCCTTTTTATTCTGTTTGAGTCAGACAGTAAGCGAGGACCAGTTATATAACCTAAAGGCACTTCAGGTGTGCCTGTAAAACACAGACATAAACACAGATACAATGGCATCAAGTTGTAATATTGTCACCCCTTTACCAGTAAGAGTAAGACCAACAGTTTCAGCCACTCGTGTTGATCCGTTTTCTGTGGGTGAACCACAAGTGCAGCCCTGTTCCACCCCGACGTCACGTTTTCTGCCGATACTGGCACATTATCTGCTGTGTCAGTTATTTTTTGCAGCTCAGAGTAAATTTCTAAAGCGCTTCCACCCAGCCTGGAAAACGGCAAGGTACGTCTAACACTGCCTGAATGCAAAGTAAACAAATAAATCAACAAACGAACAGGCAAGTAAAACCAGCAGACAGAACCTGTGCTGGTCTGTGAAACTGGGTTTTCCCCCAAAGATCCTATTTTATTAAAATTTTTTTGGATACCCAAAATTTTTGATTTAAAAACAACAAAGCATGAAAGCACAACTGTCAGCCGGGAAGTAAATGAATAAAATCTTAACTTTTAATAAGAAATTCATTTTATCCCAGGTTTGTGCCTAGTGTTTGGTGTGGGTTGGGAATTATTTATATATAGTGCAATGACTGTAAGCTAATAACAACGAAAACCAAAAGAGACTTTGCTCTGTCTAAACAGCGACAATAGCTAGAGAGGGGGCTTATTTCCTAAAGGGGGGCTGTCGCATTGTCAGGAGATGCTGTGGCTCATTTGTTTATTTAAGTACAATACTTCCCCACTGGCAAGAAAATTGTACTGGTACTCTTAGGATTTGAAATAATGAAAATACCTTTTTATGAATACAGCCCACCTGTACTAAAGTGTTATGAAAACAGAGAGCATTGTGGGTACGAGACCAAAGACGACCTAAACAGAGAGCATTATGGGTATGAGATGAAAGACGACCTAAACAGAAAGCGCTGTGGGTATGAGATGAAAGAGGACCTAAACAGAGAGCACTGTGGGTACGAGACCAAAGATGATCTAAATAGAGTGCATTATGGGTATGAGACCAAAGACGACCTAAACAGAGAGCACTGTGGATACGAGACCAAAGACGATCTAAACAGAGAGCATTGTGGGTACGAGACCAAAGACGACCTAAACAGAGAGCATTGTAGGTACGGGATCAAAGACGACCTAAACCGAGAGCACTATGGATACGAGACCAGAGACGACCTAAACAGAGAGCACTGTGGGTACGAGACCAAAGACGACCTAAACAGAGGGCACTGTGGGTACGAGACCAAAGACGACCTAAACAGAGAGCACTGTGGGTAGGAGACCAAAGATGAACTAAACAGAGAGCACTGTGGGTATGAGATCAAAGACGACCTAAACAGAGAGCATTATGGGTATGAGATGAAAGACGACCTAAACAGAAAGCGCTGTGGGTATGAGATGAAAGAGGACCTAAACAGAGAGCACTGTGGGTATGAGACCAAAGATGATCTAAATAGAGTGCATTATGGGTATGAGTCCAAAGACGACCTAAACAGAGAGTATTGTGGGTATGAGACCAAAGACGACCTAAACAGAGAGCATTGTGGATACGAGACCAAAGACGATCTAAACAGAGTGCATTATGGGTACGAGACCAAAGACGACCTAAACAGAGAGCATTGTAGGTACGGGATCAAAGACGACCTAAACCGAGAGCACTATGGATACGAGACCAGAGACGACCTAAACAGAGAGCACTGTGGGTACGAGACCAAAGACGACCTAAACAGAGGGCACTGTGGGTACGAGACCAAAGATGATCTAAACAGAGTGCATTATGGGTACGAGACCAAAGATGACCTAAACAGAGAGCATTGTGGGTACGGGATCAAAGACGACCTAAACAGAAAGCGCTGTGGGTATGAGACCAAAGACAACCTAAACAGAGAGCACTGTGGGTACGAGACCAAAGACTACCTAAACAGAGAGCACTGTGGGTACGAGACCAAAGACGACCTAAACAGAGAGCACTGTGGGTACGAGACCAAAGATGAACTAAACAGAGAGCACTGTGGGTAGGAGACTAAAGATGAGCTAAACAGAGAGCATTGTGGGTATGAGATCAAAGACAACCTATATGCTTTAGACCAACAACCTGGCATTTGGTCTCAAAATGACACCACTTACTGCTAAAAAAACAAGAATGAGTACTATTAGTGTGAGAATAATCAACAGGAAAATTCAGTCAAGAAAGGTGATGACAAAGATTTTATGTGATGTTAAGAAAGTAGTCTTTAATTAAACTCATGTGAAGGCGTTATTCAAATTACTCCAACTGTGCTTGACAGAGAGATTATCTTCAGCTACATACATCTTTGAATATCTCAGTTCTGTGAGTCAAACAGAGAGGAATTTTTTTTCAAAACTGTTTAATTAAATCCCTGTGGTTAGTCATTAACATGAACGCTTACTGAGACCCAGTCACAGATTATGTATGAAATGCTAAAAAGCTGACAAGGGTTTCCATTCAAAAGTTATTAACTTTAAGCACCCAATTACCATGACCAGATTGTGAGCTCTCTGATTTGGTCAGACTCCATTGTTTTGAGAAAAATGGTGGATTAGGTCCTATTTGACCATGACGCAGGTTATGTCCATGTAGAAATGTTTGAATGTTTATCTATTTAAAAGTTAAGCTGGAGTGTAGGAAAAGATGATGAGACATCTTATGGGGATTTTCATTTATATGGAGGGTGAGTTGAAATCCATAACCATTCCGCAATCTCTTACGCTGTTTCAGAATCAGAATCAGGTTCATCGACTAAGAATGTGCTCTCGCACACACACACACGCACACACACGCCCACCCACACACGCACACACACGCCCACACACACACACACACACACACACACGCCCACACACACACACGCACACGCACACACACACAGGAATTGCCTCTGAATGTCAATGGCTCTCACACCAGCAGCACAGGCATGTGCAGAAAGGGGTTGGGGGGGGGAGGCTGAATGCATGGCCCTGATACAGGATATGCAATTACATGTTAAGACAACAACAGTCATATAGACTTTTGATTGCTATATACCATGTGCATGCGTGTTTGATAAATGTATAAAACTGAAGGAGTGCATCCATCCATCGATTCCCTGTAACCACTTGTCCTATTTAGGTTTGGGGGGGGGGGTCCGGAGCCTATGGGCACAAGGCAGGGAACAACCCAGGACGGGACGCCAACCCATCACAGGCACACACACACCTATGGGCAACTTGGTAACTCCAAGTAACCTCAACATATTTTAGGATTATGGTGGACACCAGAGTACATGTAGAAATCCAGGTGGAGACTCAAACCCTGGTCCCAGGGGCGTCAGGCAACAGTGCTAACCTCTACCCGCATGTCTTTGCACCATGGAAGGAAACTGGAGGGAACTCAACACAATATGGGGAGAACATGCAAACAGAATCTCAGGACGGGAGTGGGACTCGAACCCCCAGCTTCATTTAACAACAAAATTTTTACATCTATTAACCACCACAAACAGTGTTTGGGTTTTATAATTCACTTCTCATTTAAACTCTTGAAAGAAATATCAAGTTAAACTTTATAATTCAGAATAGATAATCCTGTAACACAGCTGTGATATTCTGTCGGAAAAATTGTTATAGGAAAAAGTGATGAAAGAACGAAAATACAGAAATGAAAAAATGGGCTTCTATTTAAAGATCCAGATGAGGTTTGTTTCAAAGTGTTTAATTAAAGTGTCATTCTTGAACAGATCTGGTTAACAGGAATGTTTTTCATAGCATAACAGCCCCGAACCACATAATAAAGAACTTTACCTGTGTGTGATGCTGATTTCCCAGAATGCTGTGCTCGTCTTGTACAGCTCGATTGCTGTCATGGTATTAAAGAGGAGGCCTCTGGAATGCTTGCACATAATTAAAAAGGAAACAATGTCACAGGAACATGAGATGTTAAGTGGGACAAGGTGATTCTCTGTAACTTATAAGCACCTCCTCATTGTCGAATTCTCACCCTATGAGATTAACATCCCCAGCCTTGCATTCTTGACATCCAGGTGAGGATTCAATTAATGTACCAGCTCCCAGTCCATGAATTCGAATGCCAGTAAGCAGGTCATAGTTTTTAAATAATCCCTCATATGCATTACCCCCTCCGGCCTGCCAGGGGGAGCCCCACTCATGGGGGGGGGGCTCACGTGTCATACAGTAGCATTCTGACTTCTTTTCTTGCCCCAGTGAAGCTGGTAGAAAACTGGATTCTACCACATGAAAACATGAAAATGTGTCACTCTGGCTTCTGTATTTTATTATTTTTCAATTTATTATTATTTTTTTTTTACCCACCCACGCTGGAAACGTGCTGAATTGTGATAAAGTATGGGGCACTTCCTGTTGGCTTAGCATTCGCTGCACGTCCCACAGCTCTGTGTTGGGACTCTGGAACGCATACCTACAGCGTTATATTAATCCATGACAGGGGAAAAAAATTAAATTAAATATCTGAAAAATCCCAGCCTACTGGGATTCTATTGATGCTGGCCCAAAGATGTCACTTTGCAAGTGTCAACAAGCTGCATCGGAAAACAAAGTAAAATTTCTGTGTCCATTTTCCCTTGTGGTAGTCCCTGTTTTTCTTTTTTACCTTCACTGTTTACTCTGGCGGCTAACTCTGGAGGTGGAC
Organism: Mormyrops boulengeri; assembly: GCA_026781065.1. NCBI lineage: Eukaryota > Metazoa > Chordata > Actinopteri > Osteoglossiformes > Mormyridae > Mormyrops > Mormyrops boulengeri. Next base: position 22,515,611 of record JAODLD010000136.1, on the reverse strand, counting down.
TTATCGCATACTGTCAGTCTGACAGGAGACCTCTGACTGCTGGCGTTGATGCAGCATCCTGATTGGCTGAGTGAGCTCTGTGGTATTTGTTATGCTGCAGGCAAACAGGCAGGCCACTGGCTTCTAAGCTGGCAACAGTAGATTTCTTATTACTTTCTCTTTTTGTGGTGTTCAGTTTCTAAACAGAAGTGAATTTGTGAAGATCAGAGACCTTTGATAATTGAAGACCCCCCCCATGCAAAAATGGTGCAATTTATGCCCCAAGGGTTCAGCTCATGTACCCATCCTGTGAGTTCTACCCTCTCCCTCTGGAGGGTGATGCTTGTGACATCTCTGGCTTAATCTCCAATGTGCTTCACAATGGCGATAAACCCCTAATTAAGAGAAGCTGTGTCGGGATAAAGCACTCTTAGGTGACTTTCACACTGCCTGTCTGGATAAAGCACTCTTAGGTGACTTCACACTGCCTATCTGGATAAAGAACTCTTAGGTGACATTCACACTGCTATTAGGATACATTAGTGCACAAATATATTGTTCACTCTGTCCTGATTCAGACCCAAAAACGACCAAGGCGTCATCAGTGTACATAAAATACGGCAGCTAATAATGACGTCTAAATGATTATTACAGGGGCAGAAGGGGAATAATAAAATAAATATGTAAATAAACAAATCCGTAGGGGGAGAAAGGCATCAAAGCAATCCATGAAAAACCAAAGGAAATTTGCATATTATGCAAATGCTGTGGTATCCTGATATGCTTAATTGGAATCATTGTTGCTTAAATGATAACCACAGGGCAGCCGAGAAATTACTTTGCAACAATTGGTCTTGACTTGGAGTGTAAAGACCTAGAAATTCGTTTATAAGATTTTACAGATTTGACACACAGAAGTCACTAAAGGCAATACAGGTTAAAATGATTTTTTTTGGTCTTAATCCAATCAATCACAGAGAGATTATATCAATCTTAAGGATGAAAAAAACATACAATGTATTCATCTGTTTTTTCATTACTGTGCTTTAGGTTTCACGACAGGCTTGTAGCACCAAAGCTATTCCAGAAAACACACGTGGTCTCATGTGTTTTCTGCATGAGCAGGGAGATGCCTTAGATGTCTGTCTTCATTCTGGAATATAACCACTGATGAACATGTGCTGTTTCCCAGAAGAGGAATTGTCCCGACTGCGACAGTATAGAATGAACTTCTGTGTCATTGAAATGAACGAGAGTGTTATCCTTGGACTGAACTTTGTCCTGATAGCATTGATTTACAGAAAACTAAATCCCAGCTTTAAATTGCTCAGTCATCTCGAGAAATCGATTGCACAGCAATCGATACTATAGAGTACTCTTCCGTTGCCACCACGATACATCTGACACCACTTGGTTAATCATTGCTGACTTTCTGGAGCAGACCACAAACCCACGAAGTGTTTATTAGTTACATTTTTTAAATCCTCACATTTATAGTTTACAAATCATTATGGCTTGGGGTCCTCTTTCTAAGGACTGATGCCAGCATTTTCATTGAAAGATTTAAATACCAAGGTCTGGAATTCCCCGTTTTAAGACCCGATGACTTTGTCTCACACCAACAAGCCTGCAAAAATCCAGCCTGCCGAGCTCCAACTAGAACGTAGCGCCTAGGCTGCATATCACGTTTAAAGCGCTTCAAGGACAGATAGGGGATCCTGCGAGAATGACTTAAATCCCCGGAGCAGCCATCTCAGAGGCCCGCGACTTAAAGCTGACACAAAGGAGAATAGCACTGGATGAGTCCCTCGCCATGACAAACATATATTTGCTTTTAATCTTCTTACTGAGTCCAGAGCTGGCCTTTTTTTAAGGACAGATGCAACGAATTTAAATAGCATTCAAATGAGAAATAATTATCTCAGTCTGCCTGTCCCTCGGTGACCAACATCCATAGTTCGCAGCACTAACACTGGTTGGGTGAGCAATAGATGAAAAAGACAAGGAAATGACTGAAAACCTTGGCCATAAAGTGATGGACTTTGGCTGGCTTAATGCTGTCTAGGTTGGACCGATCCCCTCAGTCAGTGAAAGCGAAGTAATTACCGTCCAGTTGAGCAGACAAATATGAGACCTGAGAAACTACGAAGATTCATGTCTCTATTGCGGCCACTGGGAAGGCATGGAGGTATTTTGCGAGACCTTTCTACAGCTCTTCTGAGGACAATATAGCTCCCTGGGGTGTCTGAGGCCTACTTCACAAAGGCTTTGTTGCAGCGATTGATTTGCAGTTAATATGACGGTACTGCATTCCGAAGCAACACTATTTATGTACAAACGATCAGGTGAGGAAGACGTTATTCAGTGAGCCGGGTGATATTGAAATATCTAGGAATCTGAAGACACTTTTTAAACCTGAAATTATGGTGTAGGCCTACAGAAACCCATGACAGCACCTCTGGGACTCTTCTTCTTCTGCCACTTTGTCCACCAAAACTGTCAGAATAAAGGGTACAGCCCTGGTATAGTTTTGTTCCCCAAGGTACAATCAACATTAATGTACCTCCAATGGTACAAAAACGTTTCTGAGTCCATTTCTGTGTTCTCTACTTGTACTAGTGACCCCCGATTACTCTAAGAACTGTTCCATTTCTCTCCCCCTATTCAGACAGGCCTAGGATTGACTAAGGAACCCGGACATGGACTGAAACTCTGACTCACTGACTGAAGAAAGAGGCAGAGACCGGTGAGTTTTGCTATTTCGGGGCCCCCTGCCAGCAGATCTCCCCTCAGGCACGGCTGTTTCCGTGGTGTCACTCTCGATTACCGGGGTGTCCTTCGAGCAGGGTGGGATGGTCATCCTAAGGCCGTTTCTGAAGTCAGCCCAGGTACATGAATGAATCCTGATGCTTGTGGACTATGCCTCCCGGTATCCCAAGGCTGCCTCTTTGGAAAGCCATGTCCAAGGCAACAACTCTTCCATTTGCATCTCATTAGCAAACCTATAACTGCTAAGCAGGGCAACTCAGGAAAAGCAGAACACTTTGGGTGTTTCTCAGTATGCGTACGTAACCATACTTGTGTTGTTGCGTACCCATTTAAAGTCATCTTCCATTGCTGAAGACCAGTTCCAATATTGAAGAACAGAAGTACAGAGGATGGTAAAAATCCTTGGATGTCGTTCTTGCCCTGCCCCAAATGTCAAGGATATATTGGTTGCATCCTCGCCAAATGATACCAATCCCATGATTCATTGCACCCCAAGCTAATTTTTAGAAGGCAAGTTAGCAAGATTGTTTTTGCCAAGACCACAAATATTCTTCTTGTTCTTGGTATTGAGAAATACCCTTAGTCTTGTATGTCTGCTTTTCTGTTCCAACAAGACAACAAACACACACACACACACACACACACACACACACACACACACACACACACACACAGTAGACAGGGACCGCCTCATAGCCATAGAAAATCACAGTGAAGCCAGTGCAAACTGAAGCGGACACAGTATTTTCACATTCACCTCTGGACAATGTTGCCAACCTTACCCTCTGGCTGTCCATGCTAGCTTCGTTCCTGAACCTGGCTGTGCTACAACCCCCAGGTAACCATGTCCATTGCCTGAAGGGGCACTGTGTGGCTTTGTGGGTTCTGTGCCAGTGACCAGAAGGTTGCCGGTTCAAATCCCATAGCTTGTAGGCTAATCACTGTTGGGTCCTCGAGCGAGGCCCTTAACCCCAAAAACTGCTCCGGGGCACCAGATATATGGCTGACTCTGCACTCTGACCTCAGGCTTTGCTCTCTCCTATATACTTTCATCTTATAGAACAGCATGATGGAATATGTGAAAATGTACTTGTGCTTACTAATGATCTTTATTTAGAGACATAAGGTGCAGCAATGGTCCTCAGACATGCAGACATGAATTACCATGATCTTCTCACACAACACCTGGGGACGCTCTGAGTGCCGCTCGTGGTACATGTACCACAGTTTCATGTTTCCCGCATAAACCACTTTTTCGTTCCTTTCCTTTTCTTTTCTGTCTCCTAACTGCCACTCATATAAAAAGGGGTGTTCTGGTCAGTCCCAGGCATACTCTTCCATCAGGCATTCCAAATGGGTTCCCATGATGCCAGAAGTGCAGAGTTTTCGGGCCTGCACATCCAAAATTCACATAAGAACATAAGAAATTTACAAATGAGAGGAGGCCATTCGGCCCATCAAGCTTGTTTGGGGAGAACTTAACCAATAGCTCAGAGTTGATAAAATCTTATCTAGCTCTGATTTAAAGGAACCCAGGGTTTTAGCTTGCGCTACACTAGCAGGAAGACTATTCCATACTCCAACTACACGCTGTGTAAAGAAGTGCTTCCTCAAATTCATTTTAAAATGTTCTCCCGCTAATTTCCACTTATGTCCACCAGTTCTAATATTTAAACTAACATTGAAATAGCCATTTGGCTGAACAGCATCCAGACCTCTTTGAATCCTATATACCTGGGTCATGTCCCCCCCTTAGTCTCCTTTGCTCGAGGCTAAACAGATTCAGCTCAGCTAACCTCCCCTCATAAGACATTCCTCTAAGACCAGGAATCATTTTTGTAGCCCTGCAACTTTTTCCAAGGCAACAATGCCCTTTTTAAGGTATGGTGACCAAACCTGCACACAATATTCTAGGTGGGGTCTTACCAAGGAATTATTTAATCGTAGCATCATCTCCCTTGACTTAAACTCCTCACACCTAGAGATGTAACCCAACATCCTATTGGCTAATTATTAAACAGGATCTACCTCTCCTAAATCCATGTTGGCTATCCCTCAGACTAGCCCTCAGATTACTGTAAAATAATCATTAAACTCATTTACTAAATCAATTTCATTTTCAATTACAAGGCCCTTACTATCCTGCACATTAGTGATTTCAGCTTTTAGAGTTCTTTTGGAGTTAAAATACTGGAAGAAACTTTTATTGTCATCCTTAGCCTCCA
>JAODLD010000136.1:22470044-22493612 GCA_026781065.1 Mormyrops boulengeri | reverse complement strand
ATTTTCAAATCTATATAAATGCAAATGTGATTAAAGAAGAATAGCAACAGGATAAAATTAAATTTTAGACGCTGCTCCCTGGTGAGTTGTGCTATTTTTTAGAACAGGTCCGCGGGCGACTCATGTGGTCCTTGGGGGCATCCTGGTACCCGCGAGCAGCATGTTGGTGACCCCTGCTTTATACACTTAAAGAGGTCAGGTTGAGTGCTGAATGACACGACACACATACTGACTGTGAAGAATGGAACACTCACCAAATTCTCCATGTGCTACAGCCCATGTTACATCACATATATTATGTTATGAATCATCAGACCTACATTCAAACTTCGTGTCAAATGTTTCATCCATCCATCCATCCATCCATCCATCCATTCATCTTCTAACTGCTTATTCCAGTATGAATTGTGAGGCTCATGGTACATGGAAGGTGTAAATAAGCAATACCAGGTAGATCACAGTTATGTAAGAGTCAGATCAAATGCGATGAATGTATTAGAGTGTTAATGTCTCAGGCCAAGCAGCGAAAGAAACCAAACGTGGGTGTCAAATTGGATTCATTTTATAGTGTGTAAACATGGCTGCCTCAAAGCACTTAGACGAGGACCTGAAAATGAAGCAGATCGGGAACATCACAAGTATGACATGAAGAGTGACTAACGTGAGATTTTCAGCGTCAGACTGGGGGAGAAAAATGGGAAGGCAAGCATGAGAGAAGAAAAGTTTGATTTCACAGGAAGAAGGACACCTTGAGGGAAGTCTGCAACCTCCCCCCCCCTCGAAAAAAAAAAGGCTGGAGGAATGAAAATCAGAAATTTCTTTCTGGGACTGATGGAGATTAAGCATTATCACAGGTATGTGTGGTATATAGTAACTGCATAGGAAATTGTGGCCTTGTCGACAATCACAACATGCTTGATAGATTAAAAATGCTGCAGTCAAATTTAAAAGTTTAAATAGAGATGCTGACAGTGTTTTTCAAATTGTTAGCATTTCTGGTTGCAACGTAGCAGAACAAGCTACATTTGATATTGTCACTGTGCTCTTGTGAGTCAGCACTGTTCAGAGAGGAAGGGCAGGCCGGTGAGTGTTAGGAAATGCATTCTGGGACAGCGGTGACTATGCATTTACTCAGAATAACAACAAAACATAAAATTCCCTGCTTGCACGAGCAAGCCTGTCACAAACATACCCTGTCCGCTGAGAGAGGAGCAAACAGGCAGAGGAGCAGGTCGCCGTGTGATCAGCACAGTGCAGACACTTCTATCATGTTTGGTTCAAAGGTGACCCCAGTCATGGTGGGCATATAAATCCCAATTCGTGATGACGCCACGGTAGAAGGAAGGGAAAGGGCAGAAATTCCATCTGTGGAGAATATAAAAAATTATATATAAAATATTCTCTTATTGTGAAGAACTGGTGTTGTAAATCAGCTAAGGAACTCTTTAGGGTGGGGAATGCAGTGTAGCGTATCAGAAAAATGCTGATTTCCAGTGCCTTCGTAAAAAAACCTGAACAATATAAAACGGTCAGAGAAAATAGTGGAAAAGCTGCTGTTTTATGAAAGAATAATAATAATAATACTAATACTAATAATAATAATTATAATAATAATAATGAGAACGACACGAAACATAAGCACCAAAAATGAAGGTGCTTCCATTGATACAAACCTGTTTGGACACTGATGTGTTCAATTAGGCTCATTTATTCTTTTTTTAACACTTGCAGCTTGGGGGGGGGGGGTGAATTTGCATCAGGGCATGATAAGGCCTTTGGTGATCTAACAGGTCACTGAAACGCTCTGCAGAAGCCAGATAATGGAAAGATAGGAGCAGTGTCCTGGCCTTTGGAGAGCAGGGAAAAAACACTGGAATTCATAGATTAAGGAGCTGGCTTTACTGCCATTGACTTTTGCTGAGGCATATGTGGCAGTCTTCTTGCCATCATGCTGGGGTGGGGCAGTGAGATTTTCCAGAGATACACCTCCATGCAGGAAGATATAGCCTGGGGCATTTCTGAGCAGACCGTTGGTACAGGACTGTTGTTTTTTAAGGACATGGCACAGAGAGTATCGTTTATTACCCTGGTTTATAGTTGATGGCCTGCGATTGTGACCGGCCACTTTGTCTCTCTCGCCAGTGATTTTATGGCACTTTCATTGGCCTGGTATAAAACCAAAAATCACAAAACATTTAACCTGAGACTGCCTGCCTCAGCCCATATTATACTGTGAATTGAGATTTGCCTGGACATGAATTTAGACCATTAATTATCCTTTCTGAAGCTTTTCTTAAAAAGCCAGTTGTAGCAGTACAAGCTTCACTGTGGATAATGTAGGTGTGGTAAAGCAGTAATGTAAAAGCTTTAGATGACTGAAGTATGACTAACATCTCTATATCTAGCTAGGTGAATATAGCAGTTAGGCTGCTTGATGAAGCAAATAATTAAAATAGACTGATGACTGGAACATCAAGGGGTATTTCCTGAATATATTTTGAGGTTGTGTCTTTCCTGTGAGTTCCATTGCCATGGTTACCTGGCCGGTTGTGCCTTTCCTGTGAGTTCCATTGCCATGGTTAACTGGCCGATTGTGCCCTTCCTGTGAGTTCCATTGCCATGGTTACCTGGCCGATTGTGCCTTTCCTGTGAGTTCCATTGCCATGGTTAACTGGCCGATTGTACCTTTCCTGTGAGTTCCAGGTTACCTGGCTGATTGGACCTTTCCTGTGAGTTCCATTGCCATGGTTAACTGGCCGATTGTGCCTTTCCTGTGAGTTCCAGGTTACTTGGCCGTTTGTGCCTTTCCTGTGAGTTCCAGGTTACCTGGCCGATTGTGCCTTTCCTGTGAGTTCCATTGCCATGATTAACTGGCCGATTGTGCCTTTCCTGTGAGTTCCATTACCATGGTTAACTGGCCGATTGTGCTCACCCTGTGAGTTCTATCACCATGGTTAACTGGCTGATTGTGCCCACCCTGCACGGTCGCCCCTCTTTGACGCTTCAGTGGTCAGGGCAAGAGGCCTCTGCAGCAGGGCCAGCTAAATCACACAACATCCGTCACCCCCTTTTAAAGTTTCATTTGTCTCCACTCTGCAGAAACAACTATTACAGCGGTAGGAATTAGCCACAAAAAATAACGAACAAGAAAAGTAAGGGATGAAAACAGAAGGAGCTAGACTTTACAGGCGGAAAACAAGGAGCCAAGTTTATTACTCAGAAGTTGTAGATCCTGACATGCAGCTGTGGTTTATTTGGGACAGTCACAAAGTTTGAATCTGTTCCAAAAGGCTTCAAGATAAATGGCTAAAACTTGGAATGTGTTTGGCCTCACTGTGATGTTGAAAGGATTTAAGTTTTTGGGGACTGAGTGTGCAACGCTGCAGGCAGAGTGCAGATGTACCAGCGCCACACAGGGTATGGCATAATGGAGATCACTGGTGGCTCATGGCTTTTGCTCGATCATGCAAGGGACAAACTCACATAAATTCATTCTTTTCACATTTACCAAAACCTTGAACAAGATGTGAATAGCACACATTTACAAAGCTGTTAACAAATGAAGCCGGTTTAAGTACTGCATAAATTTACATCATGATTAATAACAATCACCACTCTAAACACATGAACTGCACAATGTAAAATAAAAATAATAATAAATGCAGATCAGGGGTGGGTGATTTTCAGATTTGTTGTTATGTACTTTTTCCTGTCTTATGAACCTTATGAAACTCACTGCAGCATTCAAATTGTTAAAATTAAAGTGAATTGATACTGGACATTTTCCATTTATTTTTTGACACATAAAGAAACTTGATTATACACTCAATTAAACTAATGTACTGTTACACTACCTAGCACTAATTGCTCATCTTTATTAAAGTCATGATGAATCCTCCAATTAATACCCATCAACAGTAAGAAACATTATCATATATGAAAATATCACTGTGTTCTTTGTGTGAATTTAGGATAATCGCTGGCCCCATGTTTGAAGATTGACTGGATTTGACCAGACCTATCCCCCCAAATACCCCACCCCACTTCACTGAGCACAGCAGGGGGCAATACGATTGTCTCCCCCCAAAGGCAGCAGCATGAGCTCTACCCATTACGCCCCCACCCTCATTACTCCCTCCTTTAACTGCAGGGCTTCAATGCATTTAAATGGGATACTTAACTGGACCGAACCACTTTCCCCCACGTCTAGTGTGGGTCCTGGGCCCAGTTCACGCACGTACCGGCTTGCCTTATGACGTGCCTCCTTATTTTGCATTCTTTGATTCCTGTCCTCTGCATCGACTCCCCGAGGTATATAAGGGATTGTGAAAACCTTCTCCCAAAGGCAAAGGGGAAGAAAGAAAAAATAGTTTACCCCGCCTTTGTTTTCAAACTTCTGTTTCACTACAAGGTGAAAAGCTCCAATAAAATATAAGTGAGAAATTATGGTAACATCTTAACAGTCTGTCATTATCCTCACCATGTAGTCATGTTTATTTACATAAATCCAGTGGGTATTCTATGAAAACTCAGTTTGCCAATTAGATTTGCCATAGAATTGCCATTTTTTATGTTCTGCCCCACTAAATCAGTGTTCCCCAATCCGATCCTTGGGGATCCCCAGCAGTCCATATTTTTGCTCCCTGCCAAGCAGTCCACATTTTTGCTCCCTACCAGGAGCTGAGAAGGACCAAAACCATGGACTGTCTGCAGGTTCCCCAGGACCGGGTTGGGAAACACTCTAGTAAATTAAATCTAACAGAGCTGATTACCAGCTCATTGAGGACATCAAGCTAAAAAATCAACGGTTTCCCAACAATGAGCTACTTGCACTGGCGGTGGCCTGATAAAGCCCCTGGTTGTATACTGTGCCCATTCAGTCAGTTAATTGGAAATTCCGCACAAAAAAGTGGATGTTTTCTTCTCGAAAAACGAAGGCACAGTATGAACAAGATGCCATTGATGTCAACAAAATATATTCATTATCTTTTAGAGTTACATTTTCCACTTAAGAAACAGTTTTCATATTAAATCCAGAGTTGCTGTGAAGAACAGTTTTCATTATACAAACCTGAATAAAAATCTAACTTGTGCAGAAAGTGATAAATGACTTATACTTTATTCCGCAAGCAATGTGAGATCTATATTATGATGTCACAGCCTTACACAACCTGTAACGGCACTTGGACATCATGGAAATGAGCAAAGCAGTTAAAGACTAACCGTGGAAAATAACTGTACAAAAATCAACACACTGGTCGGTTTTGGGGTTTCATGGGTTATTGGACTATGAATCAGTGGCAACTGATAGAAGATGGCAAGAAATTAAAACCTTCCTGATAACGCAAAAACCCATCCATCCATTCATCCATCCATCTATTTTCTGTACCCACTTGTCCTATTCGGGGCCGTGGGGGGTCCGGAGCCTATACCATAGGCCATGGGCGCAATGCAGGGAACAACCCAGAATGGGGCGCCAACCCATCGCAGTAACACAAAAACATTTTTGATAAATCGATGTGTCAATATAAGGATCATCCAGTGTTTTTTTTTTAACCTTGGCATCTGCAAGATGGTGCAGGTATCTGGAGAAGGGTGGACATCAAGGGGTGCTGCAACAGAGAGAAAGTCTGAAGCTAGGAGAGTTTTATCTGTCCCTGTGGAAAAGGGCTGCCTCTCTCATGTTTTTATTTTAAAGGGGTCTTTACTTCAGTTTTGCCGAAGGCCATTTCTACAGTGCTCCCGTGGTGTGTGTATTTATTCTGGACAAGTCAAGGTCACGTTGAAAGCGTGGCAGCAACGAAAGAGTGATGACTTGAGCCTTTAACTTTCCATGACTACCAAACATGAAAGCACACACAGACACACAGAGAAATATCTTTCACACACATGCTACATTCTAGCATGCTTTCATATTTTTGCAAAGTGACAGAAAAACTATCCTTTAAAAATACACTATACTTCAGCCAGACATTTATAAATGGAATTTCTGCTGGTAGTTTGACCAGGTTTGGGGGACTTGTGTTTGCTGTTATACAGCAAGGGACCAGCCCTCAGTTATGATAGACGGCTGAGTGTCATGGATTGCATGTGGCACAGACCACGGAAGCAGAGGCAAGACTCAGGGAATAGGGGAAAACACGGGATTTAATTCCGGGCAAACACAAGCAGGACCACGGAACAGGCAGACACGATATGACGTTAATGACCTGACTGGTGAAAACATACCTAACACAGACTTAAATACATCAGACTAATTAACAACAACTAGACACAGCTGGGAACACCGGGATTGCACACGAGGTAAATGAGGGGGCGTGGCACACAGGAGGATCGGACGAGCAGGGCGTGATACTGAGGGAATCGGCCCAAAAACACATTAAACATTTACACGGTAAGGCTGATGTAAAACCCACAACTCAGTGAGCTAGAGGCAGGGCTGGGTCACCCATCTTAGGGTTCTGGGGTCTGCATTGATAGAGCAGGGGTAGCATAAATTCACTCCCTGTTACCTACACGCCTCTGCTGTGCTTTATTGGGACAGCTAGTGTGAGTGACATCGGGAGAAGCTGGGTTTATTAAAACACCAGTACATGGACGAGGCTGCCGGGAAGCTGACCGAGTTTGGTGATGGTGACAAGGCATGGTGGGGGATGTTTGTGGGAGCACTTCCAGTTAACAGCTGGTCGTTTTTTGCGTTCAGTTTGATGACATCCTCCTTCCTTGGGCGCTCGTGTTTTGTGTCTGACTGCCGATCCTCTCCCCCACGTTCTAGTCCTGAGCTTATTCCGCAACCGCCAGCCGTGTATGGATAAGGATGTAGGGCAGGGCTGGCTGTCCACATCACCGGTGCTGCATTTTAGCGTGTGGCTGCTGTTTCTGCGGTCATTCCGATGGCCGGGGAGCGAGCCAAGAGGGACTTCCAGGGGTGCCGTCACAACACCGAGTTGTTAGTTATGAAGTTGCGTCCGTATCCGTGCAGCTCTTCTATTTAGCAATACTGCCAATCTCAAAATTTAAACAGGAGATGACTTCCTGTTGAACCAGTGTGTACATGTGACATGTTACATACTCCATGTTCCTCCCTGGTCATGAACCAGTATGATCACAGCTGTAATTCACCACTCCCCCAGTCAAAACCACAGTTACAGATCCAGTTACAGATCACTGAGGGGGGTCAATTTGTGTGGCATTCTAATGTATAGCTTTTTTTTGCATTCCTTTACTGGACCAGAATTAGGTAAAAAAGATGAATTTCATCTACACAAAGGATGGCTTCGCCTCATACCTGTTTTTCATAAAGGCCATTTTTTACCCCAGTAAAGAGCATGACAAAGCTCTCAGATCTTGTGGGCAACACATAGTAAAATGCAATTTATTCATGACAGAACAGAGGAGAACATGTGACAGAGTGTCTCTGGGAGGAAGGGGTTAAAGCAAAATGATTCTTTCTGATATTGACTTTTTAGAATGAATTGGGATAACTTACATCCACGCCACATCTCGATGCAGAAAAATGCCTACTTGAGATTATCTGTTGGAACTCATTACTATAATTGTTATTCTTGTTGTTGTTATTATTATTATTATTATCATTATAAATATTATAAAGAAACAGAATACATCTAAATAGAGATGGAGAGTTCAAGTTCAGAAACTAATCCAGACCACGATTTTGTTTCAACCAACCAGTGTAGTATTCTGTGACTCTATATACTCAACTGATCGGTTCACACAAAATCTTGATCTGGATTTCTACTTCCTGAACTTTCCACCTCTAAATTGTAGCTGCTTCTTCTGGGCAGGGCATCCTTCAGCAGACAGCACAGGGCACAGGGCCGAGATTCACCCCGGGCGGGATGCCGGACCATCGCTGGGCACATTCCGAGTGAGGAAAAGCTTCTAGCCTCAGGCTATTCCGGTACTGAATGGGGACTCCCACAGCAAACAAGCCACATTACGCACTTCATATCAACCCACACTTTCATTACACATATTTTTACAACTACTGATCGTATTCATTCCTATCATTTTATATTTATTTTATGTTTTCCTTTGTATCATGTATTTCCTTCCAATGAAAGCAAGTGGAAAAGCATTTCACTAGAGAGATGAACACAATATTACTGCGTATGTGACAAAACTTGGATCTTGAAACATGCAAAAACTCAAACATTCATATTCTCTCCAAAATTTAGAAATACCAATTAGCCTAACTGCATGTCTTTGGAGTACAGCAGGAAACTGAAACACACAAAGCCCACCCACGCAACATGGGAAGAACATGCAGACTCCACACACACAGCATGAGGAGAACATGCAGACTCCACACACACAACATGGGGAGAACATGCAGACTCCACACACGCAGCATGGGAAGAACATGCAGACTCCACACACACACAACATGGGGAGAACATGCAGACTCCACACACACAGCATGGGGAGAACATGCAGACTCCACACACACAACATGGGGAGAACATGCAGACTCCACACACGCAGCATGGGAAGAACATGCAGACTCCACACACACACAACATGGGGAGAACATGCAGACTCCACACACATACAGCAGAGGCAGGCTTTGAATTCCCAGTCCTGGAGTCCTTAGGCAGCAGTGCTACTTACTGAGCCACCAAGAGAGAAAATTTTGTTCTTCTCATTATTATCAATAACAATAAATATCGCAAAAAATGTTTGACTCATGCTTGCTTTTGGGCCATTTAAACAGCCCTTTCTACTTACAGTTGCAATCCACCAGATTTCCTTCATTAAACACTTTGTGGTCTAGATTAGTGTTGGCCAGACAGAACCATGTGTTATTTACCTGAAATCTTCTCTTTTGACACAGTGCCAGGTGAGCCGACCCAAGTACACGAGTAAAAACTTAAAAACCACTGGTACGAATGCAGCAGTCAAAACCATCATAAAATTTGTCTAGCCATTGTTTGTGTTATACCGTGGTAATAAAAATGCGCTATAAAACATATGGTACCATAAAATATGCAAGATGTAGAGTTTCATAAGCAAGGCACGGGTTTTTTAGTTGCAGAGGACAGGAATGATGGGTCTCAAATTTTGTCGGGTGAAGTTTTAGAAAGCAAATTTGTCTGAGGAATTTGTGGGATTACAAAGTTCCTAAGTGGAAAGGAGAAACTTACTCCGTCACCAGAGACCCAAGTCTGAATAGAGACAGAACAGTCTGATTCCTGGCACTGAGGACCAGGGCTTGCTGGAGTGCTCCCGATTCTCATCAGACTTTTACTTTCATCTTTTCTTCTGCTGGTCTCCACCACTGCAGGGCTTCGGCTGATACCTGGAGGTTAAACAGTGGCACTAGGAAACTGAAGGATTACCATCTCTGATCGTCATCTCAGGGTGTATCTGCAGCCAGGAGAAGCTCTCAGCGGTGAAATGGAAGGATGGTTCATTTTGAATGATACTATAATTGAGGGTTCTATCATGTTCTTTAGTTCTGATTGTTTAAAACACAGCCGTTAGACCTGGCCTTGCTCACCCGCTTGCTTGCTGTGTGCTGAATTCTCCGTATCCTGCTGGCCGTGCTCAAGGCAAGAACACTGCTCGGCCTGGAAACACGAAGGCTATGGCGATCCCAGCCTATGACCTTGCGCAAGCTTTGCAGACTAAAGCAGAGGTGATGTTTGGAATGAAATATATATACATGGGGGCCAGCCTACGGCTGAATTCAACATCAGCTCGTATTCGTGTAATTTTTGTGCCATTCATTCGAGCAAAAGCTCATCCAAGGCTAATTGGCTAAAAGTTTGGTTGCATCAATATTTATTAGATATAGCAGGGCACAAAGACCAGGACGAGGGAGCCTTCGTATGGGGAATCAATCAATACATAATATTTGGCCACTGAGTAACATTTTTTGTCTGTTAAGGGTGATCCACTTTGTAAAGAAACTCTTTGCTTCTGTGAATAAATTACACATAACACATAAGGTAAACTGAGTTTCTTGATTTGTCCTTGTCCTTGATATTAGGACCTCAGTATACTCACATATATGTTTCTTTTTCTGGGCAAGTTGAGGTGAAATTTGCTCTTATGAAAGAGAGACCCTAGCTTCAAGTGTAACTTTGTCAATGAGCTTTGCCTGACCCCCATTGGGTCTTCATATTTAGAAGTTAGGGCAGCTCCATGACAGCCCAACCACCCTCAAAGCCTTCCCTTTGGACTCCCTGTGCTACAGCAAAGCCGTAGCCATCGATAGCAGCAGAATATTGGTGTTCCTGGAGGCTCAGCCTTCCATCTGGATTTTCGTATGCAAACAGAAGGACCTTGGATAAGCTCGGGTGGTGAATATGTGAGTTTCTGCCTAATTCAGTACATTCTAGATCCACTCATTCCATAATCTTCACAATAGAATGAGCTTTGCAGGCTGCCCACCCCCACACACATACACATGTTTGTATTCATGTCTCTGTGGGGACTCTCCATTCATTTCTATTGGAGAAACCTTAATCCCAAGAAAGGCAACCTTACCCCCTACCCAGCCCTAACCTTAACCATAACCCTAACCCCCACTCAGCCCTAACCTTAACCATAAGTAAGCAAACAAGATACAAGACTTCTGGCATTTTTTGTTTTTTGGTTGCCATCACAGATTGTTATAAATCTGAGGTTCCACTTCTGGGGAATATCCCCACAATGTAATATACACATGACCCACACACACACACACGCACATGTCAGGTAAACATATCTTTATGGGGACCGCTCATTCATTTCTATGGGAAAAATGCTAATGCTAACTATGACAACCTTAACCCCTGCCAAGCCTGAACCATAACCATAAGGAACCAAGCAAAATACAATAGTTTTTGCGTTTTTTATTTTTTTCATTGCAGTCACAGACTTCCATTAAATTGAGTTATCCCTTATGGGGACCAAGAAATTGCAGCAGTCAGAAACTGGTCCCCCCCAAAAAAATGGGCATTCATCACGTTGTGGGGACATTGTGTCCCCATAAGGTAAGGCATACCCGCTTGCACACACACACACACACACACACACACACACACACTCGCACATTTGTAATAATATCTTTGTGGGGACTCTTAATTCACTTCTATGGGGAAAACTCTAATCCCAACATGACGACCTTAACCCCTTCCCAGCCCTAACCTTAACCATAAGTAACCAAACAAAATATGAGACTTTTGGCATTTTTACTTTTTTTATTGCATTCACGGATCTTTGTGGGGACCTGAAAAATGGTTCCCACCCCATCAAAATAACAGGTTTTTATCATATTGTGGGGGGCATTTGGTCCACTGGAAACAATTCAGCCAAAACAATTTGAAGGTACTGGACATAATGACGTCCTGCTATGTACGGTACAACATTACGGCGCGGCTAAAGAAGCCTGCTTAAGAATAAACTAAACATACTAGTTTGATCCAGCCGTGCAGCAGGAAGGAATTACTTCAAATTGCATATCACTATTATGCTGCAGAATTATAAGGATGGCCGACCTCATCAACTTTACAACGGGGGAGAAAAGCAACATTGAGTTGGCCAAGCTTTATTTACAAGCTCATCTCCGGTCACCCTTCCCCCACCTTCTATGTTCTATTTAAATAAGCCCTGGCAGTGGAGTTTTTAAAAGCCCCGCTATAAAAAATGACTTCACCCAGGCTGCTTAAAATGGGCTGACCTTTTTAAACTAAGCGTGTCTTTCAGCACAAGAGGTTGGGATGATCCTGTGAGGGTGAGCAGGCCTCAGACAAAGCTCACTGTGAATCTCTTGGTAATATCTTTTAAAAGATGTATAGCAGGCAGCTGTCAAAATATATCCGTTAGTGAAAAGATAATAGCTTCATTATTCTGCAGTATATGTCTTACAGAAGCTGCTTGCGCTCAGACTCTGCCGACGTCCGGGCTCCTTTCTCAGCCCCCACGGGAACGTAACGGCGGCCATCCATCACGAGGATCCGGAGCGCTCGTCAACCTGTAGCAGAACCAGTGAAGACATGGCAAGTCTCCATTCGGCCATACTCCATGTTCTGCTCGTGTAACGTACTTCGTAAATGTTTATTTACTCATTATATATATATAAAAAAGTATACCGAACAGCGGACATCTCCAGCTTCTTTTTTTGTAAGAGTCACCCAGGCGAGCGAAGGTGTCACGGACAGCTTCAATATGCTGAGTACACACAAGGCAGATAGGACACAAGATTGTGTGAGGGATGAACAAAACATAAAATAAAATGCCTTTTGTCATACTCTCCCTGATGAGTTTAGGCAAGTAAAAATAATTTCTGTTTACTTATAAAAGGGAGACAGGTGCCACTCGCATAAGTCAGTCAAACCACTAAATGATAAAATAATAGGCTGGTTAAATAAATGTTTTTTTTTTTGGGGGGGGGCCGGGGGGGTGACAAACTACTAAGCATCTCTGTTTATCCAGGGCACAACTTTTAAAAGGGGGAAACAGCTGGAATATGACTGCATTCCACCAAAGTGTCACAAAATACATCAAAATGTATTCTAATAAAAAATATCCTAATTGTAAGAGTATAAAAATAAACTACAAAATATAGCAAAACCACGCAATATATCAAAATAAATGACATTGGACTGTTTGATCTGATCCTGCATCAGCACAATGATTCAACTGACCAATTACGAGAGTGAGAGCTTTTCACATAAGGAATGATACAAAGGAGAAACTGGACAAAAGATCACATATTCTGGTGTCTATATCCGAAATACTCATGCGAACACTCAGATAAAGGCAAATCAAACTAAAAGGAAAAAGTATTACGAACACAAGACACACAGAAAGATATGTTTTAATATAATTTAACTGAGAAAATTGCTTCCCTGCCTGCACCACAGATTTTCCTTGGTGAGACAATGATAGAAATTAGCAGTTCAACTCTATGGGAATCTCACTGCTTACTTTAGCTAACATCAGCACATAGGCTAAGGTGAGTTAGCAAATGGCACTTGATCCTACCAATAATTAACAAATGCATTTAAAGGCAAATGTTAAAACTTGATTTTTTTGCAATAATCAATAGAAACAAACACTCGCCCACCTTACAAATTACAAATATTAATTGGCATTTAAGATTCTTATTTTAATTACATGTACCAGAAATACTGCCCAACGTTTTTGCACTCTTTTGTGTAAAAAACAAGGTGGTGCTTATGCTCTGCTCCTTTTGGTAGAATGTATGATCTGCACTGTGTCATGTAAGGACAGTGAGCCACATGACCTAGTAGGCTGTAGTGATAGGGCCATTTCATTAGTGTCTACCAATACAATTTAAACTTTTTAAAACTTCCTTATAGGTTGTGTTCTGATGGATTAAGCAGACAGCAGGTATTAAACTGGACAGACTAAATAGCGTTATAAACTGCATGCAGCTGAATCCACAGTTAACAACCAGTGGCATTGAAGTGCCCCCCATTAACAGCTGCCACGCGTGGAGATGGCCGATCGATACGCAACAGATGTGCCTGTTATTGATGGAGAGGCCGGGAGAGGACAGCTTGACGGAGGGGAAAAACAGCGGTAGTTTCAGGTGCAGTGCTTAATTTGTAAACTCTGAGAATCTGGAGTTCAAAGCGTAGAGACCTACTGCGATCACCATTACACGAGGAGCCACAGTACACTGATTCTGAATGACGTCTCACACACAAATCGGTTATTAAAAATGATAATGTGCTTTTAATTACTTAAACACGTAACAATGCAGTATTTTCTACCGACATCTGTTAGTTACATCAAATTGTAAAACGGATTTGCCCTATTAGATGAGTTTAATGGTCCAAAAGGTAACCTCATCTATTTCAGTGGCCAAAAAGTGGATTTTTCTGCATGCGCATGGTCAGATAAGCGAAACTTACTAATTTAGGCAGATGTATTTCAAAATATTGTACTACAGAAACGTGTTCTGTGGAGTGATGAATCACGCTTCTGTACCTGGCAGTCTGATGGATGAGTCTGGTTTTGGCGGATGACAGAAGAACATTACCTGGCTCACTGCATTGTGCCAAGTGTAAAGTTTGTTGGACGGAGGATTTTGGTGTGGGGTTGTTTTTCAGGGGTTGCGCTCCTTAGTTCCAGGCACTATTAATGCTGCAGCATTCGAAGCCATTTTGGACGATTTCATGCTCCCAACTTTGTGGGAACAGTTTAGGGATGGCCCCATCCTGTTCCAACATGACTGCGCACCAGTGCACAAAGCAAGGTCCATAAGGACATGAATGAGCGGGTCTGGTGTGGAGGAACTTGACTGGCCCGCACAGAGCCCTGACCTCAAACCGATGGAACACCTCTGAGATGAATCAGAGCGGAGACTGCGAGCCGGACCTTCACATCCAACATCAGTGACTGACCTCAGAATTGCTCTCCTGGATGAATGGGCAAAAATTCCCACAGACACACCCAAAATCTTGCGGAAAGCCTTCCCAGAAGAGTGGCAGCTGTTATACCTGCAAAGGGGGATGTCATAAAAGTTCCCTCTGGGTGTAATGGCCAGATGTCCCAATACTTTTGTTCATATAGCGTAGGTAAATTAAAGGAAGGTAATAATGATGACAACATTAGCTATGGATCAGTGAAACGCTGTAGTCAAAACGCTGACACTGTTTCACACAGTGGAAGTACAAAGGCCAGTTTCTCTATCCTTTGTCTTCAAACTTTCTTCTTTAAATGTACTGCTAATGTTGCAATGCTTCCACCCCGAAACTAGAATGACAAAATGTAACATCAGCATGCCTGGTTTTTAATGTCAAGGCAAGTGTTACGAGCAAGGATTTGAAGAAAACATCCTGACCCGAATCGTTGCATAGTAACATTTAAAGTATCATTTTTGTATCATTATGCCACATGCACAACATTTGCAAGAGGCCCAGAGGGATTCTGGGTCTGATGTAACCCTTATTTTTATGACCTATAATGGTAGATAGTAGTACAATGATTAAAGGCACAGATTCCCACAAGCACCCCTCAGCTGAACTGAGACTGGCCCTGAATAACCATATAAATGAATAAGATCTCTTCTGGGTAAAAACTTGGCCAAACAAAACAAGACAAACAGCACAATCTATTGATGAGTTGACTCTTGCTCCTTAAGTAGGTGCCAGCTAGCTCTCATTTGAAACCACTGAACTCTTAAAAGCTTAATCCATCAGGCAGCGTGATTAGAATTGTTTTAGGGACAAATTTAGATGTTAGACTGTGAAAATGTTTCTGGACTTTTGTTTTAAATTGCTCTTAAATTCAAGTAATGGTGACGATTTTTGATCGCAGCATGAGTGTATAAACAACCATATTAAATTCATGCAGTCATATTGTAGTAGATTTCTAAGCAGACATAACGAAATGATAAACTTCTGGAAGTGAGTCAAATTACCTACAGAGTACTGCAAGTTTTAAAAATGATGACACAACAAGATTCAAGGAGGCAATGTGGGAAATAAGGGGGCCTGCCCCCCCCCCCCCAAGCAGCGGCCAGGCAACTGATCTCCTGGAGAAGCTTTGAATGACGAACATTTGGGGAGAAGCTTTATGCTCAAATGTTAGAGCTCAGGACCCAAAAGTCATCAACAGCACAGCACCAGTCAAACGTGTGGACACACCTACCCTTAGAAAGATTCATTTGTACTATTCTCTACATTTTAGAATAATTATAAAGACATGAAAACTATGTGAGAACATACATGAACTGTGTACTGACCAAAAAAAGTATTAAACAAAAAAAAAATTGTTGGGACTCTGAAGGTTGCCGGTTCACATCCCGAGGTCGGCATAGTGATCCCCCATTGGGCCCTTAACCCCAATTGCTCCAGGGACTGGCTGACCCTACGGTCTCCTCTACCGTAGCTTCATGAGGTGGCCTCCTGGGATGCTTTTCCAGCTGTCCTGAAGGAAACTACCCATATCGACTGTATTTAGGTCAGGTGGCCAGGTCATGTGGTGTGACACTATCACTCTCCTTTTGTAGGCGGCTTGGCGTGTCCAAACATTTGACTGGTATTGTACTTGGCACATCCAAGCTACCATTTTCATGCAGACAAAAATAAGCATTTCATTTCTAAAGCCAAAATGTTGTGCGTCTGTGTGTGCATGGGGGGGGGAGGAGGGGCTGGATTTTCCTGCATCACCCAGCAAATGTCTTGTAGGAGTTGTGGTATGAATCAGTGACTCATCACACGAGAATCCGAGGGCGGCAGACGTAGGGGCCACAGGCGAAGGCTGGACTTTCTAGTTCTTTTGGTGATGCTTCCTCTCTAGATTTGGAAATAACTGGTTATTAGTTAAATGGTTGTAAATGGCTGTAATTATTTTATTTCTGCATCCACCCTGAGACAATCCAAATGCAAAGGTTAATATTCATTAACCTTATGAGACGACCATCGTTACACACTAACTGCTGTATGCACTAATACCTCTGTCACATTTCTTTCGTCTGCTTCAAAGCCTAAAATCTCTATTCCAGCTGGTTGTCTTGATTTCCATGCATTACTCCCACAGTGTTGCAGACTTAAATCAGTTTATATTAAAGCTAATTTCCACTCTGTCTATTTTCTGAGTCAACAGAGTTCAAGTGCACTTTTAAGCGACACAAGTCAGCCGTTCTCAATATATCCTTGAAGATGCGAAGCTTGTCTATTTCATCTGTTTGTTCAGAATCTAATATTTCAAGCTACTGGTTTCTATGGATGACTGTTTTGGGTGAATGACTTAATCACCATGACAATAGCCGTCTGATCATCAGTTTGTGATCCCACCCTTTGTGAAAGTTATTAACATTTTATTAATTTTGAGGAAAATTATTTCAAATAGTGATCAAGAGAATTGGGAAATTAAAAACGTATGCAAATAAAAGTTAATTACTTGGCTGGGGGGATGTAAATTTATGCTTACATGATCCAGTTAATAACATCAGAGCAATTATTTAAAAATTAGCGTTAAAACATCCCTGATGTATACAATATAATTTAAAAAGCCGGAGCTTGAACCGTCTTCTGGATAGAGACAGGATGATGTACAGTCCAGGTGAAACTATCAGATTAACACAGGTGGAAAATCTGAAAACTCTATGAACAGGTGCAGACAGACGGCGCAGAAGGCTTCGAAACGCGGCAGCACCAGAGCAGACCCTCAGTCTCATCTGGGAAGAATCGCGATTCTCTTCAGATGAAGGCGGCATGGCGACGAAGAACATGACCGCTCGATCTGATCGGCTCCCATCAAGCAGGACCACCTCTTTCACCTGGAAAAAAAAATGTGTCGCAAAGCCACAGGAGACCAAGCTGGAGATTAAGTGGTTGATAAGGAGAAGCACGAGACTAAGCGCCTGCCGTCGGCTCAGAGCAGCTACTATCAATCCCAGAAGAAAAATCATTTTAAACGCACAGGAATGAAAAGTCGTACTGATATTCCCTGTCAGCCGCCTCTTTGGCGATATACAATGTCACACACTTTCTTAAGAATGAAATATATAATCTACTTTTAAAAAGCACTTTTCCCCCAAAACTGTCCCAAAAGAACGGTGGTCATGGAATGACACAGCATTCGTGAATGTCGTGACCGCCCCTCAAAGCGTCAGAATGGGAGATGAATAACCGCCTTCATGGTAGGCCATGTTTGAACACATGGTCCACCACGCCAAGTCGAGGTCATTTTTTCTTTTTTGGCTACGCAGTGATTAATCACAACCATGTGTTATTCCTCTATGCATCGCTGAAGACTAATGAATTGCCTTAGTACTTAATTCCTTCTGGTTTCACTTTATTAATTACAGTTAACTTGACCTATTCAGCAGATGACTATCTTGTTTTTTCATGTTCTCCAGATTTCTGCTACACCAGCAAGCCTTCTCTTCCATCTTGAAGGTGAGGAAAGTCCAGGATGGCATTTTCTTTTGGCCTGAATCCAGACCTTCTCACCACCATAGGTCTGTACAGTCTGAAGGTTTGAAGACGTATGGAGGTCTTGAGCTCCTAAAAATCTCCCAAGGTCTGACAGTGCAAGTCCTGCAGATTCATCTCATCCAAAGTGGGGAATATCAGGTGGACAATTCGCTGCAGCGACGTCTTCAGAGCAAAGTTCTGGCTGACACAGCAGGCTGAGTGACTGGTTTTAAGAATCAGGCTCGTTCAGCTGGCAATCTGGACTCGCAACATTGAGACTTAATAAAAACAAGGCTGGATTTTGATTTGCCTGGGAAGACAAAAAGATGTGGAGTAAATAAAGCAGATGAGATTGTTGGAGGTAATGGCCCAGTAGATACATATGGCACCACGTAGAGGGATGGAAAGGATTTGTGGCTTCGATATCATGAATACAGCATCCTAGTGATGACACATATCACATCCCTCCAGATAGGAGAAGTATGAATAAGAACAGGGAGCTTGTGCCGGGAATACTTTCCCCTCAATATTCCAAAGGCACAGAGGCAGAAGGTTTTAATCCGCAGTGGAGACCTGGCAATCTTTTCCAACCTCAAACCATATTATTTTTTGCGTTGCATCTGAGATCCTTAATCCACGTCTCTGAAACAGCACCGATATCTGTTGTGCCCCTCCGGGGCCTTCTGCTTGACCTTACCAATAGCGATGGACTTTAAGCCCCTGCCTCTCTTACGCCTCAGAGATTCTACAGTCAGCCTTCCGAAGAGCGTGAACCACCGCCTGCCTTCTGTATCTCTTCTGTATCTCACTTTCTCTTCCTGTTCCATTTATTAAACAAAAAATAAATAAATTTGTGCCCTTAATTATACCGTTTTATTGCTTTACAGATGAGTTGTTTTACGGGACAGGTGAACAAAGTGTTTTAGGGCTTGGAAGCTCTGCCGGTTTGGGACTCTGGGACTCTCGGACACCAAGACCAAAAGTTTAACACAAGCCTCCTAGACCGCAGAATGCTGCAGCCAATAAAGCAATATCTGCTTATAACCTGCGGCAGCGTAAAAACGACAGCCGTTGCAAAAAATACACGAGTATTTTTAAAAGGGGATGACTGTGAAATCCTCTCTGATGCTAAAGACAGTTCCAAGGTCTGTTTTTCTCCGTGGGGCAGGGAACACCTATTGTCACATGTGGAAAAAGCTATAGGAAATTAATGATCAAATGATTGGCGGTAGAAAAAATAGAGCATTATGGGTAAACCATTTTCATGGCACTACACTAGATGGACAAAAGTATTGGGACACACCTCTCCAATGATTGAATTCGGGTGTTTCATTCAGACCCATTGCCACAGGGGTATAAAGTCAAGCACCTGTCCATGCAGTCAGTTTCACAAACATTTGTGAAAGAATGGGTCGTTCTGAAGAGCTCAGGGAATTCAAGCATGGTACTGTCACAGGATGCCACCTTAGCAGTAAGACAGTTCATGAAATTGCTTCCCTGCCAGATATTCCACAGTCAACTGTAAGTGGTATTACTGAAAAGTAAAAGTGTTTAGTAACAGCAGAAACTCAGCCATGCAGTAGCAGACCGCATAAAAAAATAGAGCGGGGTCATCGAGTGCTCAGGTGCTTAGTGTGTAAAAGTCGCCAACGCTTTGTCGCCAACTGCAGAGTTACAAAACTTCCTCTGGCATTAATTCCAGCACAAAAACTGTGCACTGGGAGCTTCATGGAATGGGCTTCCATGGCTGAGCAGCTGTAGGCAGGCCTCACATCACCAAGCTCAATACCAAGTGTCAGATCAGATGGAGTGGTGTAAAGCACACCGCTTCTGGACTCTGGAGCAGTGGAAATGTGTTCTGTGGAGTGACGAATCATGCTTTTCTATCTGGAAATCTGATGGATGAGTCTGCCAAACCCAGACAAAAGGAGAACGTTACCTGCCTGACTGCATTGTGCCAACTGTAAAGTTTGGTGGAGGAGAGATAATGGTATGGGGTTGTTTTTCAGGGGTTGGGCTAAGCCCCTTAGTTCCAGTGAAGCGAACTCTTAATGATTCAGCATACCAAAACATTTTGGACAATTCTATGCTTCCGACTTTATGGGAACAATTTGGGGAAGGCCCTTTACTGTTCCAGCATGACTGTGCCCGAGTGCACAAAGCAAGGTCCATATAGACATGGTTGGGTGAGTTTGGTGTGGAAGAACTTGACTGGTCCACACAGAACCCTGACCTCAACTCCATCGAACACCTTTGGGAGAAATAGGTGTGTGAGTGTGCTCTGTGGTGGGTTGGCACCCCATCCTGGGTTGTTCTCTGCCCTGTGGTGGGTTGGCACCCCATCCTGGGTTGTTCTCTGCCCTGTGGTGGGTTGGCACCCCATCCAGGGTTGTACTCTGCCTTGTGCCCATAGGCTCTGGACCCCTGTGACCTTGAACAGGAGAAGCAATTTCAGAAAAAGGATAGATGGAATCATGGTTAAAAAAGAAAGTTCAACAACAACAAGTTTAATTTATAATTAATAGTACCTTTCGCCAACCCATTGGCGCTTTATAGGAGAATGATAAACAAAAAAGGCAGACTAACTCAATCTATGGTAAAAAGAATGAACAAAATGACAGTCAGTGATCAGGAATGGAGGCGTAGCAAAGAGACGTGAGATGGGGCTTGAATATGGGGAGAGAAGCAGTTTCACAAGCTCGATCTTGGGGAGGGAACAGCTTAGGAGCTGCAAACCTAAATGCCCAAGAAGCCATGGCGGTAAATTTAAATCTCGGGAGAAACAATAGACCAGAAGGTGATGATCTATGACTGCGAACGGGAGAACAGGGCTGCAGTAATTCATGGTTCACAAACAACTACTTTCTTATCAATCGGCTTCATCAGTTTCTCTTAGTGAAGATTATGAGAGAATCATGGTTTAATTTGCAGTAAAATAAAGCAATCGGCATGAGTGGCGTGTCAGAGGAAGGCTTGAGCTTGAGTAAGCAGGTTTTTTTTCTTCACCTGCAAAAACAATTGTTTGGACATTTCTTTTTATGGCTCACAGCTCAGCTACGTGACCTCATCACCAACTTCCAGACCAGCTCCAGTCGTACTGTACTTCCATGACTTGTCAAGGACGACTCAGTCTAGAGGCTCATCCTATCCAGCGGGAAACGTAACCATTCTGCTCTTAATCCCCGCAGCAGTTCTGAGTTTTCGTTAACATGCAGTCACGATGTTTCCACCCCCCCCAGTACAGTTACTCTAACCTTAAAATCTGAGAGTTAACGCTGCATTTGCTGCCAATACATTAAGTTTTCGATTTTATATGTGGTTTGCGGCTGCAGCGCAGTATGGTTAGTCAGCCTATTCTCAGCTGTCCCTTTAAGTTAGTGTTGCACGTCGGGGTGTCTGGCAGTAAGCGTGATGCACAGTAGCGAGTAGTTTACACCTTAGGTAAACTCATTTTAATTAAGGCTACTGTGTTTTGTTGGGTTGGTTGAGTTCATTAGTAGCTCTTTTGCCCGTAGCTGCTGGAACGGCAGGACCAGTCCCCACACTTATTTTCATGCGCTTGCAGCAGGTAAATCGTACCGTTTAAGTGGGATTTATGTAATGTTTAGCTCAACCCTTGGCTGCTGTAATATATTTCAGGTTTGCCGCTGGAAGCGGACTAATGCTGCTGTTTTGTCCTTTATCCCTATTACGACGTTGTTCTCCGTGGATCACCGGTGGGCGCCGGGCTGTCTTGCGTTGGTGTGGGGAGTAGCCCTGTGCGGATCACGGATACATCGTCTGTTTTAATAGTGATTTTTTTCTTATTTTGTAGGGCAGCTACAGGATGCCTTTAGTTTTTTTTTTTTTGGTTTGTCTTGCGTTAATGTACTGCTTTGTGTGGAGTGATTTTTGTTTTGGTTAATTTTGTTCTTGTTAAGATTGCCCTGAGATCAGGGGTGTTTAAACTGATTACTTTGTATTTGTATCTCCTTTTATTGGTGTTTTTATTTGTTGGGTGTATTCTATCAGTATTCGCCCCAGATAGTAGTGAAGGCGCCAGGGGCGTAAGGCGGTTTTAATCCTTGTGTCTTGTCTGTTTCAGGGTTAGTGGCCTGACACCTCCCGATCTGAGTCCTCCCTGCTGGTGGCGGCCCTCACTCTGTGTGGTGTAGATCACCTGGCTTTAGCCCACTGGGTGTGTGTGTGTGTGTGTCTGTGTGTGTGCATCTGTGAGCACCTGAGTGTTCACAGAGACCCAGCCTGGAGTGAGTCTCTCTTGTCCATCTATTAATTGATGCCACTTCCTGAGCCCCCTAATGTGTGTGTGTGTGTGTTTTTTTATGTGTATATAATTAATTTGTTTTGGAGTGTAGTAAAAAACTGATGTATTGAGTCACGTCTCTGTCCAATTTCGGTTGACCGAACCTCTGTGCTTGTGACCCCCTCCCACCAATCTTACACATTCCCTGGGTGAAATTCCTGGGGTGACTTAGTCAGCTATTCATTGGGCTCAGGGTCTTGTAGACTGCTCCGCCATATTAGACACACTATATTGCCAAAAGTACTGGGACACCTGTCTTTACACACACATGAACTTTAATGACGTCCCATTCTTAATACATAGGCTTTAATATGGAGTTGACCCACCCTTTGCAGCTATAACAGCTTCATCTCTTCTGGGAAGGCTGTCCACAAGGTTTAGGAGTGTGTTTATGGGAATTTTTGATAATTGGCATTTGTGAGGTCAGGCACTGTTATTGGATGAGAAGGTCTGGCTCGCAGTCTCCGCTCTAATGCATCCCAAAGGTGTTCCATCGGGTTGAGGTCAGGGCTCCGTCAAGTTCTTCCACACCAGACTCGCTCATCCATGTCCTTATGGACCTTGCTTTGTGCACTGGTGTGCAGTCATGTTGGAACAGGAAGGGACCATCCCCAAACTGTTCCCACAATACTGGGAGCACGATATTGTCCAAAATGGCTTTGAATGCTTCCGCATTAAGAGTTCCTTTCACTGGAACTAAGGGGCCAAGCCCAACCCCTGAAAAAGAACCCCATACCATCATATATATATATATATATGTATATATATATATGTATGTATATATATATATGTATGTGTGTGTGTATATACTGACACAGTGTTTCCACCATCGAAAACAGGAATAATTTTAAGTTTCTTGCAGATGTCTCTGAATATTATGTCCACAGAAGGGATTGTTTTAATTTAAAATTCTTTATTGCTTACAGAAAAAAGGACTTCAATTAATCATGGCATAAGTTTTGCTTAAAAAGTGTCATGTGTGAAGCCCTCCAGTCTTAATATAAGACTAATTAGTAAAATTTTGCATAGAATAAATGGTCTTTAATCATATCATCTCACTAAGAGTCCCCCTGAACTAAAAATTAGATTATGCCTAAATATGAGTTCAATCTATTCCCTACCAGGTCTGTTGACCTTTCTGCGGATGGGTAAACCAAAATCAGGAAGAAATGGCTGAACTTGTGAACTCTGCTCCAGACTCAGGGGTTTAAGGTAACTGAACATTTATCTCTTGTTTAACATCACACATGCACACAGAGGGTTGACTTGCAATGGAGACCTCTCCTGGCACTGGGGGGGGGGGCCGCGCGCGGCCCCGCCGGCCCCGCCGGGGGCGGGCGCCCCGGGGGGGGGGGGGGGGGG
>JAODLD010000136.1:22459950-22470034 GCA_026781065.1 Mormyrops boulengeri | reverse complement strand
TTTTTTTGCAATTGTTTCTATCTCTGGTTCGGCCCCCCCACCCCACCCAAAAAAAACAGGATCTTTCAGCAAACATAGCTAGTTGTAGTTTTGGGATACATCTGCAGAAACAAATGACTGCTGGGCTACCTCTACATTCATGCCAGTGACAAATAAACATCTTGAATCTTGAAGAAAAAATAGATTGCTATTTATAAAAGGACTGAAGTTAAAGGTGTGAGGACTATGTGATGCGGAAGTTTCGTTGATTCTGAAATGACATGCAGGACTCGTGCACCTTACAGCTAAGAGAGAGAAATGAGGTAGTTATGAGGAAATCACCTGTAGTAGCTGGGGAGGCCGAAGGAGCAGCTCTCCTCTTCGACGTGTTTTGAGATCGGAAGCAGCTTGCGGCTGTGTGACTCACTAATGAGTTTTGAAGCTGCCGTAGTTTTCCCAGCATGGTTTNNNGGGGGGCGGTCAAACCATATGGACCTTCTCCATACTCAACATTTTTTCACAGTTTGGCTGTCAAAAACAGACAGGCATTCTTTTTTTATAGTAGTTCACCTGCCAAGTGTAGGACTCACACATTTTTTTTAAAATAAAAGTTAATATCTGTAAAGTCATTATTTGCTGAAAAACATACAAACGTGATATGAACCAGCTGCGTTTGAGTGTCAAGTCCATCTCATTGCAGCACAGCCCAAGACGACAGAATTTGCTGGTGCTGAATCAGTCGCATGGAACAAAAAACTAAGAGCATCATTAAAAAATAAAAAAAAAGTACATCAAGACAAGTCTTGATGTTTTCCTGTCTATTCACTTCTGCTCAGTTCTGTTCCTCAAACATCCCTTCCAAACTTTTAGTAAGAAAATTTACCTCGAAGCTAAATGAATTAGGAATATAAGTAGAGGCAGACATAAGGGACGGCAGCTAATTTTACGTAAATTTCGCCTGAGAGCTAAAGCTGATAAAAATCCGGAACACAAGCGACAAGAGAGAATTAAAACAAACCACCTCATATGGCCTCAATCACACTGTTGAAAATAATTTTGTAATTGTAGGACAAGTTCAGGACCACACAATGAATTATGTGGGCATACACTGTACATATTCAAATTATTTTGTTGACGAAGGGGTGCAGGGGATTTCAGACAGAATAACATGCTCGTGCAAATCAAGCAGCCAAACCTTTTAACATCCGTAAAATGTGCTGTGCACAAACAACTGGTGATTACCAATCCACTCTGATCGTCCATTGCTTCAGAAATGTCACAGCCTCCCAACAGTGATGTGACAATGCACGACCGGGGGGGGGGAGGGGGGATGCCCCGCCCCAGTAAATACATGGCCGGCCCAGTTGCCGCCCCACACCAAAAAATAAAAACAAAATCTGGAGTGTTTAATTCTATAGACCAAAGCTGTTCAAACCCTCAATCAGAATATACTAAGCCCCCCCCACCCCCTTCGCCACCCCAGTCAAATCACTGGGTCTAGTCTGGCTACCCCATTCTACAAGGTCTGTCTACAGTCCTGTTTGAGACCAATCATTCTTCTAGAAAATACAATTAAACAAATTAATTACACATAATTTAACTAGAGGCTGTGCTTGCAGCATTCATCGTCTGATAAAAGTAAGCTACCTACACATTAAGAGCATTAATTTGTATTCCTGGGTTTCTATAAGAAGAATGTAACCATGCCAACAGGCACTCTTTAGTTACATCCTTTGTCTTTACATTGGTTTCAGTGAAGGAGATATTTCTGTTTCTCCTTTTATTTCTGATCCTGAAATTAAAAGTCGTAGCCACAGGCGGTTGGTATTTTACAATCAACGTTATGTCTCGGGTAAAATAAAAACATTAAATCATGAGTGAAGAGCTTAACTTCAGATAACAACCTTTATTCAAGGACCCTCCTAATACTCGACACTTGTCAGGACTCCTCTGACTCGCTGACTGCAGATTTCAGGTAATGTGCAGTAGTTGCCTAAAAGTCAGTTGAGCGAAGTGCACAGCTAGTATTTGCGTCGGCTGTCTTTTTATGTGCCTGGAAAACATGATGCAAACTGCACTAATGGAATTAGCATGAGAGAGCAGGGTGTGTGCTTGTAAACAGTGGAGTCCAGTTCTGAAGAGGGAATTGAAGGAAAATCAATGTCTGAAAGATTGAGCACAGAAGGGATTTTATGTTTGTTGAATGTGCAGTACATACGTATACATACATGCAAGGGCATTTTCTGTGTGGCCTTATTATTTTGCTCTGTGGGCTGGGGGTTGACATTGATCAGTGTAGTTCTTCAAATGGAAGTACTACAGTAACTGATTTAATCCCCAGGGTAATGGAGCCGTGAAGGTGATCGATGACATAAAGGGTGACAGAAACATAGCCCTCAGTGAATTGTAATGATCGCTTTCTCCACGCAGCTCTCTCCAGATCCCTCCATCCAATGGCCGCCAGCTAGGATTCATCCACTTTTCGGTGAGCCGTCTATCTGAGATTTTCGCACAGTGATCCCCCTTACCTTTAAGTGACCTAGAGACTCTGCCTAGGAATGGCCACAGGATTCGGTAACATGTTTCATTCTCATCCTGTACGATAATGTTCTACTTAAAAAGCCAGCCGCTGTGCATAAGGTTCGCCAAACGTGGGGATTCTGTCTCACAGAGAGCGGATTGGAGACACAACCTGAAGGTCACCTGGGTGTCTTGTCACAGAATGGATCTTTTGACAACTGATGAAGGTAACTGAGGCATATATATATATAGGATGTTAAAATTCTCGGTAGAATATAAGCTTTTTTCAACTCGCTACCTGTTTTTTCTGGATGAACATGAATTTAGTCAGTCTTAAACCTTTAACATAATTTGGACAAAATGGCATCATTTTTGGTACCTAAATAGTCATCTAATTATTATGCTTGGCGCTTTTGTCATGAGCAGGGAAACTAAGTTTATTTACTTCCACTATATCTTCAGTGAACAGGAACATTTTTGGAGCACTTATTGTTGGTTGGGAAGCATTTGTACAGCCCTTTCCTGTCCTTGGCCCACTCGTGTCTGTCATCTTTCAGGCCCGGTGGAACAATCTGTGGCATTCCGCGATGAATACACCCAGGACATCGAAACACACTGAGAGTAAACTGTACCCACTTCATTTGAGTTCTGGACTGCTTTGATTAAACTTATGCTGCAGTAATTGGAAAAAAACCATACATATCAAACCTCCAAGAAAAAATTATATTTGAGACGGTTACATACTGATTGCATGATACAGACTGACAGACAGACAGACAGACAGGCAGATAGATAGATAGATACATAGATAGATAAACTGAATTAATCCCTGGAGGGAAATTAAGTAGTCATGGCAGCCAGGTACATTTAAATACAATTAAAAACAGTAGGCAGAATACTGTAAATAGATAAAAGTGCAAAAATACAGTTAGAATATGCATTAATATATATAGAATATGCAGATCTGTGATAACATGTTTCTATTTGCTCAGCAGCCCAGACCAGACCAGGCCTTGCAGACACCTTGCACTGAGAGGCAGAGTGGAAAAGCACATCCTGGAATCTTCGGTGTCTACTGCCTAGTGTGTGGCTTATTTATTTATTACTACACGAGCCTCCGAATTTCCCCGCTGGATATGCCGAGAGCCGGCCGGGGCCATCATTAGCGCCGCTGACGCCTCTGCTCGCCAAGGGAAATCAGGCCGGCTAACAGAGTGAAAAAGCAGGCGGGGCCCCCGGGGGCGGAGGCTGGGGTGTGGAGACACTGCCAGCCTGTAAGGTGGCTATATACGCTGCTCTGTGAATTTAAACACCCCGTCGGTGAGCTTGTTAAGTGTGATGTATCTGAAATCAGGAGCTGTATGTTAGCACTTGCTAAGCGAATTCCCTTTGCAGTAGCCCTTGTCCATGACCACATAACCCTGACCTGTCTGTCATACTATCGCTGTTCTATTGTATTAATGGGCTCCAAGATGACTTCCACAATCTGGGTGAATGCAAGCTGAATGGAGTCACAGTCTTAACGATCAGTTTTGTTACCTTAAGAAAAGAGCGATTTTTAAAAACTCCTTTTAAAATTAATTCAATCTATGTGTGTCCTTGGGGCGGTGGTCAGCTTCATTGCAGACACAGGGCAGGTCCTGAGACTTCTGGAACTTGCAAATTTCAATTTTGGGAAGAGTCCTTCTCCCTGGTGAGCCCTCCTTGGCACAGACCGAACTCCACCGCTCTAGTTGCAGGATGCCTCCAAGTTGCCGCGGCAGCAAGATGCCTTGGAAACCACACAGCAGAACTGACCTCTGTAGCCTCTCCGGCTCCCGCAGGTTGCCGGTGTTCATTCCCGGTTCGGACCTGTGCAGCTGCACACGAAAACTCGGAAACAGATTGGCAGGGGTGCCAGATGGAGGAGCACGCGTCAGCAGCCTGCTGCTTGCCGACGGGCGCGGCTGCACTGCAGGCTGCGTGGATATAGCCCCTGAGATTGCTAAACTAAGACTGGAAAGTCTGGGCAGAATCCAACCACACACCTGTCACAGTATACCCCTCTGATTCACAGCTAATGAATTCTGCATGGTGAAAAGGCTTTTGGTGCACCTCTGAGAGGTGCGTAACAGTACTGGCAGCAGGCATAGCATGTAAAACAGCCGATAAGGACTTGGACTCAAGTCCCTAGTGGGGACGTGTTGCTATCCCCTCAAGGAAGCCACTAGATTCACTCCAGTAAAACATCCAGCTGTATAATTTCACCGACGTATTAGTAGCTATGGAAGACTTGACAATGATATGTTAATAACAGATAAATAAAACCCCAATAACAAATAAGCCACACACCTTCTGTGTTATCGTCTCTGTTTTCGCATTTGTTTTTTTCGCCATTGTTTTTAGCATGAGACGCAAGGGAGATTTCGATTGGTCCGCTGCCACCATTGAGTGACCCAGCAGCCGTCAGCTCGCATTTTCTCACGCTCACCGTGATGTGAACCCCGGACACGGTATTGCCGGAGACACGGAGGTCCCCAAGTGTGTCGCGGTAACCGCGGTGCACTGTCTGTCTGAGTCACATGGTGAATGCTGTGATTTGCCGCTGTCACCGGTCTGCACACTGGGAGCCCCTACAGCAATATGGGGCCATATTGCAGGTTTCTGAGCACATGCACAAACACAAAGATGTAATATCGCCTAGTAACAGGTGCAGTACAACTTGCTGATTACATCAATAACTACAGAAAAATCTCTAACCTTTATGTTATACAGATATTATCTTACAAGTAAAACTAAACACATCAAATTAAAATAATTGTTAACGCTGTGCATATATTTTTATGTCCACCTCTTTAATGTTTTGGACACGGCTTATCTTGTGAGAATGTCTGTGATCTGGGTAGTGAACTGAACCATGTGACCCAGGAAGTGAGGAACCCTATCTTTTTTCAACATTTGTTACATTTATTTTGCAGGTAGCACTGTACTTGACAGGGCACAAATACATATTAGTAACTCAGTTACTACTGGAGTACAAATCGTGAAAAAATGCAGTCTACTTATGATGAAAGATGTGTCATGATTCATTAATGAACAAACATGAGATCAGTGGTTCATTTGTGTTATTCATTAGTTGTTCCTTCAATAGTTCCTTAGTAGTTCCTTCAGTAATTCATAAAGGTTTACATAATTAACAGGTACAGTAACAAATATAGTACTTGCTTGAGACAAAAGATGTGACAATTCATTAATGATGAACAAGTATGAGATCAGTTTGTAACTAACACTTAATTTGTGGTTAATTAATATATAGGTAATAGCATACTACTACATTACTTGTGTCCCCTCAAGTAAAGCGTTGCAAGTAAAGTGTTGAACAAAGCAACAAATCAGTAAGGAAGTAAATGCATTACAAATCATCTTAGATATAGGTGCTAGTAGACTGAGCATCTAGTGACCAGTAACAAGTGCACAGAACCTTATACTAGAAAGCTATTAAAAAAAATTACATCCAATAGAATCAATTTGTACAGTGTTATATGGGGAAGGTTAAGCCTAACAGCACAAACAGATTTATCCAAACAAACAGCTGAGTTCATGGATGAGGAGGGAAGTTAATGTGTGGTTGTTGTAGAGGTCAGCAGGGGTCTCTGGCCTCGGGCGGGTGCCAGCTGATATCCACGTTATAGTGACTAATAGCAAATGGAACACCAATTTATACATGTCGACAAGGACAAGGGAGGGGTGGAAATGAGACAATCCCAGTCACCTGACTTCTGCTGGAGATGGCCACACCCCTTGCCTCTATGCCTGTACCTACTCATGCTAGCTTACTACAATATGTAGGACATTATACTGTCAGCTATGAAGTATTATTCAAAACCATGCAAGAGCCCAGTTTCAGGCCTGTTCTCTGGGCAGGTTCCTTTGGCCCCTGAATGACCTGAGAGCTTTCACAGACACCCCTCCGCCACAATAACAGGGAGTTGGCCTCCTCGGTTAACCGCTCTGATGATCCCGCTGTGGGTGAAATGCAATTTGCATGTGCACCCTAACAAAGGCAGGCAGGAGCTTGCAGTCCCACATTTACATTTAATTCAATTCAGTCCAATTCAATTCAGTGCAATCCAATCTTCTCACTCCAGTACAATTCGATTGTGGTGTCTTAGTTTCCTTAGTTTCCG
This sequence comes from Mormyrops boulengeri, assembly GCA_026781065.1. NCBI lineage: Eukaryota > Metazoa > Chordata > Actinopteri > Osteoglossiformes > Mormyridae > Mormyrops > Mormyrops boulengeri. The sequence goes on along the minus strand of JAODLD010000136.1, from coordinate 22,463,369 downwards.
GGCGACTCCAGTGAGCTTTGTTTATTGCTAAAGGTGACTTTTTTTAAGAGAAAGGAAAAATTATGACATAGTAAATGCATCACTCCCATCTTTTCTCAAAAGCATGTTAGACAAAAATAGCCAAGGTATCAAACTGAACCCAACCCTCATTTCACACGGGACAAAAGTACATTGAAATTAGATGATCATTCCTGTGATTGTCCCTTATCCAACCTTTCCACTTGATACAGATAGAATTGATTGCATCAGTTCTAGAAATGGTTGCAGAATTGACAGTCCGTTGCTTGAGATACCTCTGCTGGAAAGTTGTGACACAGATATTGAGAGATTTATAACTGCATCACTTTGAAGGGAACAGAGACAACGTTACTGGTAAACATACATTTTTTAGCATATGATATTTTTACATACGTGAAAGCTCAACATGTAGGTCTTGTTGAGAGCATATTGAAAAAATCCCTTCACTCCAAAAAAAGGTATTGGACTAAAAATATCAGAGAACCGGAAGAAAGGACAGGTTTTGGGAGGTCAGGAGTGGGGAAAGATGTAGGTTTTCGGGAAAGGGGGAGCAGATCAGGAGTGGGGAGAGAAGATGTAGCAGAGAAGCAGGATCAGAAGTCTGACCTTAAGCCAGAAGAAGAGCTTGAAGTTAACGAAGAAGAGGGTGACGAAAGAGGAGGCTTGGAAATTGGGGAGCAGATGGCGGTAGAAGATCTGCACCTTCTGTAGAGGAGGCAGTTATGGCCCCTCAGAGTGATCTGCTCATGCTGGGGTGATGGAGGTGCTGCAACAGACGGACAGATTTTTCACTGGGAGAGTAAAAGCATAGGGAATTAGATTTCAAAGCACTTTTATTATACCTGGCAGGGGAACAAAGGGCAAATCAGCTGACTTCCCTCAGCCTGAAACCCAAAATGGCACTGTGGGTAGGGGGGAGGGGGGAGATCAATACTAACCTTACTGTAGATGAGGTTAATACAGTGACATTTCTGGAAAGATAAAATTAATCAACTGTATATATTAACTTGATGGCACGCTTTGTCTTCGAAGCACAAAAAACTGCCACTAATTACAGTCAGAGGAGAATAAAGACTGAGAAATGATGTTGAATTAACTGTGCTTTGAAATCCCTTTATCATCGAACAATTCAATCATTAGTCTGGGGCCTGTTGTGCAGAGAGGTGGTTCGAACGATGGATCGTGCTGATGGGAACTGCAGGCAGCACACTGAACCTTCTCTCGTCATCTTTCTATATATACTTATTGATGTAATCACCACTTCGATCACTCTTAATCGGGCAGCTCTTTGCCAAATGTCTTTTCCTCAACATACATTGTGCATTGTGGGTTCAAATGTCTTTTGGAAAGTTAAAGGTGCCAGGATGGTAGAAATTAAGCTGCACTGGCTAACTTGGTGCAATTAAATGCTCACGTTAAATCAATGTAGCGCCCTCCAGCTTCAGATGCCACTTGTGTTACTTATGTCACAAACATGGTGCTCTAAGACATAGATTGCACTCTATAATTATGTAATGACTGAAGTTGAGATTTGGCAGAGCATCACCACCGACCTAGTGATGATGTCTATGGGCCCAGATTTCAGGCAGGGACAGACTGCAAAAGATTCCTTTTGTAAACTTTGTTTATAAATTTTCAACATTTTCCATAAAGAACAGAAAGGTAAAAAAGAAGAAAACAAAAGAAAAAAAGAAAACGACTCCATGCAATTATAATATACACCATAAACCAAATCGATAATACTTATTTCTTCAAAAACTTTTGAACCCTTGAAATGGCGGAGAGGGGTTCGGTTCGTATAAAACATGGTTACAATTCCTGCACAGTTCACCCAACATAGCTGTTCATAACTGTAAATTCAAGCTGACAATCTGCACTATAAGGACAAATTAATTGATTCATTTAAAATCCATTGTGATGGTCTATGGCACCAAAATAATAAAACTTGTTTCACTGTCCAAGTACTTACAGGCTGCACTGTATATTGTACAAGTAGCGATCAATAAATTATGGCTCCTATGTGTGAAACAAACAAACAAACAAAAAAACACAAAATAAATGCGATTAAACCTGAGATTAACCTCAAAAATTGTTTTGGATCGCTGTACTGTTGGAATCCACCACAACATAGCACTGGTCTTAACAGGTGTGCTTCAGGTATTTCAGCTCCCTCCCAGAGACCCCTTACAAATTGGGAACTCTAAAAACACCCTTACTGGACAGTTTGCACGACCTGAATTTTAGCCCAGGGTATTGTGCAGGATCAGTGTAGGATTGCCGTAGCCCTGTCTGCATAAATGTTTCCTGAAACACACAGAACAAAATGACACAGGAACTTAGAGGTGAGGAACAAGTTTGCTTACATAGTTTTCTTTGGGCTGGACAGAGATGAGAGAAGGCAAAGGGGGGGACCTAAAGAACAAAGATACCAAAACCAAAAATACCGTTTAACAGACCATTGGCACTGCTGACCATGTCATTAAAACACTTGGGATTTGTGTGAAAACGGTTTCCCACTTGGTGGGATCAAAAGGTAACAGAACATGCTAATATATACACTTCAGAGAATGGACGGTCTGTGAAATCAATCAATACCAATAACCGTGGTCACCTGACACAGCGCCCACCCTGCCCATCTTCATGATTACCTTCTCTATCGACGTTTCACTTTTTATATCATTTCTATCCCATTTGCCTCAGCTAAGTGCCCAGACAGCCGCTTTGGACCCTCATTCATAGTCATGTCACGGCGATTGTATTTTTTATGCCCACAATGTTTATCGTGGGTTAAGGCATCGGGGGTGGTGGCGGCGGCCTCGAAGCAGACCCTGCACAGCTGCCCTGTCTCCCCGTGGTATCCACACGTCACAGCCGTGGCCAATTTCACATCTTTTATTTAATATTCTGTCAGCCGTGTGGTATTTGAAGTGCTCTAATATGACTAACATTTAAGGCTGGCTATGGAGGCGCAATAGGAGCTAATGTTTCACAAAAGAAATGATGGGACCAGTTCCTGTACGTCTGTACGCACTGAAAGCTGATTTATACTTCTGCGTCGAGCCTACTGTGTAGCTACTGTGTAGGACAATGCGCACCTCCCCAGAATGTAACTGACCCCCATGCTGACCCCTATAATTCCAATTGGCGCGGACCTCAGGAACACTTATGCAAAAGCATAAATTGGTTTAAATGGCATAGCCTATAATGTGGGCTACATCTATTAATTGGTTTAAATGACATAGACTACAAGGTCGGCTACACAAATAAATAGGTTAAGTGGCATATTCTGCAATGTAGGCTACCCGTATAAATTGGTTAAATGGCATAGACTACAATGTGGGCTCCGTATATAAATTGGTTAAATGGCATAGACTACAATGTGGGCTCCGTATATAAATTGG
>JAODLD010000136.1:22424571-22444569 GCA_026781065.1 Mormyrops boulengeri | reverse complement strand
TTTGCATGGTGTACCTGTGCTGCATAGATTTCCCCCGCAGATCAAAGACCACACACACACACACCTGTGACTCTGACCAAGAAAAGCAGCTGGAAGTTGGATGGACGGCCCCCTCGTCAATAAGAAGAAAAAGTCCAATGACAAACGGAGAAGACTAAACAAACAACGTCAATGGGAACGAGAGCAGAAGGATAATGTTTGGACTCAGGATCCTTATTTAGCACGTCTGTAAAGATGGCGCTCATAAACATTACATTGCGGTGTAATGAGATCGGCATTAGGCTCTGATGGAGAGTCCGTTTATCTATGTCTGTGCTAAACAGTAACATAAAAATTAGGAAGTCAGATAGGCATAAACAGCCCCGTTATTCATTTAGCGTGAAATTATGTGGAGCAGCCTTGTGCAGAAATGAGGGAATAAAGGAACTGCATCTACCGTTTAAGGATTATTTCCAGTACTGAAGCTTACAAGTGATTGTCTTATTTTTCTTATTTGCTCCACCAGCCCCAATCTAGTTTTATATTCAAGTCCCCTACAACCCCACTACTTACATGGACTGTGTTTATCTTATTCCAGTTTCCATCTGCTCATCCAGTACAGGATCAGTGTGGGCCTGGAACCGATTCCAGGCAGCACAGTGCAAAAGGTTGAGGACACCCTGGATGGGGTGACAACTGATCTCAAGATGCTTATCTCGTTATAAATCCATCCATCCGTCCGTCCGTCCATTCATCCATGCATCCATCCAATGTACAATCTCTTGCAGTTTACATCCATCCGTCCGTCCATCCATCCATCCATCCAATTGGTGTGAGGTCTTTCATTCGCCATGGTGTGAGGTCTTTCATTCGCCATGGTGTGAGGTCTTTCATTCGCCATGGTGTGAGGTCTTTCATTTGCCATGGTCTGAAGTCTTCTTTCTATTGCACCTATAATAAGTTGAATTGATTGTTCCATTTTCAACCTGTCACAATTTATTTAAATTATTGCCAGAATGCTTTCTTTTATGACAGTTTGATAAAGCTAACAAAGCCAAACTCGGCCCATCAGTTCTGTGGAGGAAGAGGAGCAGCACTGAACATATTTTTGCCTCATTCTGGTGTTATATATAAAAAACCAGACACTCACATCACTCAAACCAATAACACTCACATCCTAAGCATAGAGGTTCTGATATTAGCTCATGTGGGATGGATGTGTTCTCCAGACTACTGGTCACACCAATGACATGATGTTTATTTACAGGTGTTATGACCCCCACCATTACTCGGGGGGGGGGGCAGCTGTCTGTGATGGATTTTTCACTGATGTGTCATGGTCAGGGAAGGACGCCCATGACCCTTAGGAGAGCTTTTCTGAGACGATGCATCGCCGACAAGGTACCGGTTGTTGATGAAGCTGTCGGTGGAATGGACTCATTAAGGGGCGGAGGGGTGGGGGGTGGAGGGTGCAAGGTGGAGGAGAGGGCCAGTGGGGAGAATGACTCCGGCAAAGCCATCTGCGAGAGGGGATGGGAATTGTAATGAATTCAGACAGACAGTGAAACAGAGAGTTTGTCTCCCGGGTCACCGAGATTGAATTTCTTCTCTTGGTAGGAACACGGAGTACATTTATCCAAACGCAGGACTGGCTGGGCTTCCTCGCTTGCTGACACAGCGGCGAAACCCCTTCGGCCTGTCATTCCTGCTAACGAGAGAGCTGGCCCGGAGACCGGCATGCGGATCGGTGGGCGTTCAGGCGCGTGTACCGGTGCGTATGGTGTCTGAGCACCTGCCCCTTTTTGCCCAAATGGCTGAAAGCCCCAGCCGCCCCCCCCCGCCCATTCAGCACCTGCCACTCAAAAAGTTTCTGCACAGCCCTGGCAGCAACACACTCTTGGTTACCAGCATAGACTCATACTTTGACGGTTCAGCTCACCGACACTCAGGGTTTAACAACAGCTTGCCTGAGTTGGCGGGAGTCGACAGTGCTTCTGGCACAAAGGGATGGATTGGTCGGGTTTGTAGTTCATCACAGGAAACAGTCACATACTATGGGCACTGTACACACTTCACTTAGCATATGCACATGTCTTGGACTGCAGGACCCACTGAGCCGCCATATCACAATAATATTATTAATAATAATATTAATAATAATAAGAAGAAGAAGCTGAAATATTATATATTTGTTTGTTTGTTTGCGCAGCTGTGCTGATGTTATTACAGGAAGTTCCCTGAGTGGGTAAGGCCAAAGTCATGTTGCCACTGGTAAAGGAACAATCTGAACAGAGATCAAGCTTCTGTGGGCCTCAGACGAGGAGGAATTTGTGCTCCCCGAGAACTGATTTAACAGAACTTCACTATTGAAGAGTCCAAGGGGATATCTGTAATTGCCTTTGTTTGGGTAATAATATACAGTGACAATCCACAAGAGTCCCCAAAGGAAATTCTTGCCAAAACGGAAAATACAATTAAATTCCAAGAAGTGTTTTCAAGGTCTCTCATCCTGATCCAGAAGATGTGAGATCATACATGTACAGCACAGAGCGAATAAATAACTCAGTCAGATATAAATAAGGCACATCAATTCTCTTCTGGCTAATTTCATGACCAGAAGAATGAGTCATCAGTGAAGAATCATTAAAGAAATCAAAGCAATGAATAAGTTGAGTGCATAGCAGAAGAAAAATATGGAAGGCTTCAAGGTTCTCTACCGCGTTTGCTTTTGCCTTTGCTGCCTTCTTCCGGCTGAACTTTCAGCACTCCCAAAGGAGATGTTGAGAAAACTCTGACTACTTCCAGGAGCAGACTGACGCGCTTGTTTGTACAAAAATGTGCACTTTATCTGGGAAGGAATGGTGAAAGAAAACCCTGAGTCATGTTGGGCACTCGTCTAAACATTCACCAATTAACCCTTTAAGTGTCTGCTCCACCAAATGGTAGACTACCGTTTGGTATACCTTTGTAATATATAAACTGCATTTTTCACAGATGCGTGTTATTAGGAGAAGACCAGGGAAGCCCCTTGGAGAACAGAGAACAGGCAGGCTTCACACCCTCATAGCCGAGGCAGGATTCAAATCCCGAACCCTGACACCATGCTGCCCATGTACAGAAAAAAAGGATTACTACCATTTTAGTCAAATCCGTGTAAATTAATTTAACAAATGCGTGTTTAGTGGCAGAAGGTGTTAGCAAGTTGCTATCAGCCAAAAAGGTGAGGTGTATAAAGGCGCAGTGGAGACAAAACAGGGCAATTATTTGTGCCGCCTCACTGAACCATAGGTGCGACCTTTTTTACTATTTTCCCTGCATCTCAAAACGCTCCTGTTTTAATCCAGCAAAGGTGCCAGCTGAAAGATAATGCCTGTGCTCCTAACGAACCATTAGCATCATGACAAGAACCGCTTCAGTCAGGCTAAATGCATCAAACCACATATGCATGCAAAGACATAGAAATCCATTGCCCATCATTATTGTCACAGTTATTTAGTTTTATTGAGATGTCATTTGACATAACCCTATGCCAAAGAGGAGACTATGCAGCACAGCTTGATGGGGGCGGGTTTAGCAATCATTGTAACAATAAGCCCAAGCTGATACATTTTGCAGGCAATGATAGCAAAAACAACCAACCTTGAAGGTATCATAAATTTATAAAAGCACCTGGAGGTATAGATTGAGAACATAAGGAATGAGGTTAGTGCTGAAATTAAGCTGGTTTGTATTTAGCAGTGGAGAATTTTGTTTGCAAATTCAGTTTTTTTTCCAAAATATAATCCATACCAATCCATACAACACAAAGATTCAGAATTTTCTAGCCTATAATTCAGTTTTTAAAATTTGAAATGAATAATTTGCAGGCTTAGTTGAGTTCATTCAGGGCCATGAATACATAAAGATTCAGTTTCAACATTTCTCATTCACTCCATTGAAAAAGTACAGAGATTAGCTTCCGTTCTACATGAAATTTAGGCATTATATTTTATTGAAAATGCACATGTCTGAGTCTAAAATATACATCTATTTAAACAAATTATCCAGCACCCTTTCTGGGTGAGCCTGGAGCCAGTGGCAGGCAGCACAGGGCAGGGGGCAGAGCAGACCCCTGACAGGATGCCAGTCCATCACACGACTCACACACTCATTAGTGAGTCACTCTTTTCGGATTGCAGGAAGAAGCCCATGCAAAATATGAGGGAACACATTAGATAGATAGATAGATAGATAGATAGATAGATAGATAGATAGATAGATAGATAGATAGATAGATAGATCAGGGTGGAATTTGGTATTAGACAATAGAAGTCTAGGGGACTTCTAAGTTCATGGGGCCGTGTGTGGCTCAGTGGGCTAAACCTGTGTGCCTGTAATCACAAGGTCGCTAGTTCAAACCCAGCCTCAGCATGTCTGTGGGTCCTTGAGCAAGGCCCTTAACCCCTAGGTGCCACTACGGGTGGCAGCCCTTTGCGGATAGCTTACTCTACAAAGAGCAAGTTGAAGGAGTTATAAAGACGATTCCTGAATGCAGATCAATAGAGTATTGATTACTATTCTTATTAGAACAAACATCCATCCATCCATCCATTCTTCAAGCCCTGGACAGGATGGCAGTCTCACAAACACACAATCATACACTGTGGGAAATTTAAAGATGCCAGTTAGACTATCTGCATGTCTGTCAACTGTGGGGAAAAATCAGGGAGAACACTGTCATGAAAAGGAAACTTTAAAATTTAAATGTATATTGAATCAACTGGCCAAGGCAAAATGGAAAACGAATGATGCTGAATTTAAGCAGAAGTGCATATTACCTCGGAAATGCAGGCCTTTAAGTTCAACACTTGACTGGGTAAAACAATAGAACAAGCAAACTTTTATGTGGGGTGTGGCGAGTTTTTCAGGCCTCGCCTTGGCATGCTTATGATATTGTTCAAACGCGATCACGTCCTAATCGGCTGGGTTTCGTTCTGTTAAACTGACAGAGCCAAGCGCACCTGGGACTCTGAAATTAAATTACACACAGCCCCATTTCCTGTCTCCCATAATTCTCTTAATTTTTAGACAAGGCATCCTCTGCTTCACACAGCTGAAAATGATTACCTCCGCAGTAGAGATTTCTGGCGTCTCGTATATGCGTAGGCATATAAAAAAAAAAAAACACATAGGCAATCTTCTAATTACTGGAATTTGTTTGTTCATTTCATTTATTTATTAAGCAAAACCTGTGCTTTTCTCCAGGAAGATGTACCTAAGCCAGTTAGTGTGCTTGTGGGTCTTCTGGTTCCAATCCCAGACTCGGCAGAGTGTTCTGCTGTTGGGCCCCTGAGGAAGGCCCTTAATGCCCCATTGTTCCAGGAACTGGCTGACCATGCTTTCTCATGAATGTACATCACTTTCAATAAAAGCATCTGCAAAATAAATAAAATGTAAATGTCTGTAGCTATATCTTGAGCCTTGCTACCTCAGGGTAGAAAAATAAAATATAAATAGTGGTTGTCTTATAGTTTGAACATTGCACAACACCATCTGAAAGAACAATCCAAGACAATACAGATGTCATGTCAGGTAACAAATCCATTCCCCTGCTAATAAGCATATATTTATCTAAGGCTAACTTCTTTTACTGATTTCCTGCCTACTAAGAGGTAGATAGCTTATAATTGTCAGCCTCCTCCAGGCTCAGGGCAATTTGACACACCAAACAAAGGCAAATGAACATTACTGTGAGATGTGGTAATTGAAAATCGGTGCTGGAATGCCTGTACGGCATTGATTTGAACACCAAGCTCTCACATCCTTCTGGATTCCTTTCTGGCCCCCTGTTTGCACTGGAAGAAGATGACAGGCCCTGGCACGCCACAAAAACACACCGAGGGAGGGACAGGGGAACAAAACCCCATGTCCGGAGCTACGTCAGTCTATAGCTAATTATATATAGCTAATTATATTCTTTGTCAAACAGAAAAGTGTTTTTTTATAGTCCATTAGCAATTATTAGTAGGTCTTTCATAAAAGTTGTGAGTTGAAGTTGACGGTAAGATGCAGGAGAGTGGTGGTGTGTTGGAGAAGGGGATTCTTTAATGGACAAGACTCCCATCTCTACACCACATAGCCACAGTGCCTTAACTGATGTTCCCTCACAATGCAGGTAATGTGCCTCATTTGGGACTCCTCTAGCAACCGCTTCGACACAAAGTTAAACCAGCAGTATCCCAAGGGTTCTCCAAAGAGACTAAGTACTGGAGGAGTCCAGTCCTTGTCTCAGCTCACTGGGAAGCATCCATGTCTCACAGCCATTCAGCAAGACAGGGAGCACCAGGACTCTAAAGACTTGGACTTTCGTCCTCTTGCAGAGATATCAGGAGCGCCACACACCCCTTTCCAGTGATCTCATGATTCTCCATTCTCTCCCAAATGGTCTGCTGACTTCATAGGAAGAGTCACCAGAGACAGGAATGTCGCTACCGAGGTAAGTGAATCTCTCGACAAGGTCGACATTCTCCCCGCGGACAGACACACTACTGATGGCTGTGCCTAAGAAATCATTAAAGACCTGGATCTTGATCTTTATCCAGGACACTCGCAATCCCAGACACTCACATTCCTCGCTCAGTCTCTCGAGTGCCCTGATCAGAGCCTCCATTGACTCTGTGAAGATCACAACATTGTCGGCAAAGTCAAGATCAGTAAATCTTTCTTCACTAACAGATGCCCCACAACTGCTGGACCCGACGACCCTGCCCAATACCCAGTCCAAACAAGCACTGAACAGAGTAGGAGAAAGAACACACCCCTGGCGAACCCCAGAATTAACTAGGAAGAATGGGGAGGTTCTCCCTCCAGTCTGCACAGCACACACAGTACCAGTGTACAGGCCAGCCATGATGTCCAGCAACTTCGGGGGGGATCTCGCAAAGTCTCAGGATGTCCCACAGGGCGACTCGATCAAGCCAAACTTGATCGAGTCAAACGCTTTATGAAAATTGAGAAAGGTTTCAAAGAACCTCTGCCGATATTTGTGCTTGCGCTCAATGAGAACCCTCAGTGCCTGGATGTGGTAAATGGTGGACTTTTTAAGCGTAAAACCAGACTGCTCCGGTTGCTGATAGGCGAGAAAGTTATCACAGATCCTGTTAGGGATGACGCTAGCAAGGACCGTACCCGGCACTGAGAGCAGTGTTATCCCCCTGTAGTTGCCGCAATCCATCACCCCTCCTTTCCAGATAGGGACTACAAGTCCTGTTTTCCAGTCGGTTGGGATGATGCCTGACTCCCAATTGAAAGCAAAGATTGACTGCAATGCCAGGAGGACAGCCTTACTACCGATATGGAGAAGTTCACCCCGGATACCACAGATCTCTATGGCCTTCCCTACTACCAGCTGATTCACCACCCGTGTAATCTCAGTGAAATTGAGTGGTTCACAGCTGAATGGAGGATCAAGCTCTGTGGATAGATGTCCAACATCCTAGCCAGAGGATCAGCATTAAACAACTGCTCAAAGTAGCCGGCCCAGCGGGTCACAACTGCAGTGTCATCTGTAAGGACTGTTCCATCACTCAGCCTGACTGCAAGTCTCCTAGGAACAGATTCAAGTCTAAAATCTTTGATAAATTCCAGTCTGGCTTTAGAGCTCTCTATAGCACAGAATCTGCCCTGCTGAAGGTACTAAACAACCTTTTTCTCATGACTGATTCTGGTTCATGTGCAGTTTTGGTCCTGCTTGATCTTATTGCAGCTTTTGACACAATTGACCATAACATTCTTTTAAAACGCTCAGAGGTGGAAACTGGTTTGTGGGGACCAGTGTTAAAATGGTTTACCTCCTACCTGAGAGAATGGAACTTCTCAGTCAAAATAGACAACTGCTCCTCATCCTCCACCCCCTTTAAATGTGGCGTTCCCCAAGGTTCCATGTTAGGGCCTCTTTTATCCTCTCTATACATGCTCCCCCTTGGCTCTGTCCTTGAAAAATGCAATTTTTTGTATCATTGTTATGAAGATGACACACAGTCTTACCTTCCAGTTACAGCTGAAAGCACCTGCTCTCTGAAGGACCTGCTCAATTGCTTGGATGATATTAAATGCTGGATGGCGAGGAACTTCCTTCAGCTAAATGCAAACAAAACCAAAGTAATAATATTTGGCCCCCCAAACTCTGTCACTAGCCTTATTTTTGGATATAGTATGTATGGCAGCCATCAGACCGAGCAGACCAAAAGTACGTGTACCCACCTACAGAGATCTGACCACTTTGGGTACCTCAGACAGTGCAGCCACCGAAATGCAGAGCTTACGAAGCTCTGCCAACAGCAGAGGAAGATGGTCATCTTACTGGAGAGACAATATGTTCCATGCGCCTACCTGGATGGGCCGCCTGAAACTGGGACCCAAGAGCTGCCATGCAGCAGGCGACGCCTCAGCACTCCAGCCCCGATCCCCAAAAGGCCTGACCCTATTAGCTCCCCGACGGTTTCGACTCTTTTGGGGATGAGGCTCCCGAAGACTTTCCCCTACTCCCTTCATGGTGTGTGTAGCCTTCCTGCGGGCGGCTGCAGCAGAGCTACTCCTGCGGAGAGCAGAACTAATAACTGCTCTGTAATCATATGCTTTTAAAGGTAAATATTTATGCCCATTGGTCATTTTACAGTATATGGTCCCAAACAACAAATTCTGACCCATATTTTGTTATAAGACGGACTGAAATACATTTTATTACATCAGTAACAACTCATCAAGTGTACATTATAAAATGGGACAAGCCAGGATGTTAAGTAAAGGATTATTTATTAATATCAGTAGCACTTTTTGAATATTGCATTGATTTTTGTATTTGAATGCAGGTAAGCTCTGAAGCTGATCCACCTCGGAGGCAGAGATGGGTATCGTTCCAGTTTCTCTGCATCACTCCAGGAATTTTGTGAGATTTTGTGCCTTTTAAGGTTTCATCTCCCACCTTGATGGCAACTGGCCTGTTGTTATTCTTTTCCACTGCAAGAGAGAACTTGAGCCCTGATGTTGGGGTTAACTTGGGACAGGAAGCCAGCTGCTAGCACTTCAGGCTATCCTGTTAGCCCACCCTGACCTTCTAAAGACGCCTTCCCGTCGCTTTGAGGGGCATGAATAGGACTACACCCTACAGCCTCGTCAGAGGATGGCTGATAAATGACAAGCATACCATCCCACTCAAAAATGGCAGGGATAGAGAAAACACTCATATCGCCATGGACCAGCAGTTTCCAGTGTTGTGAAACATACCAACATCTGTGAAAACTGTCACTTTTGTCTGCGCTGTTCGGCGTGCTGAAACAACTTCTGCCTCAGTCTAAGCACTGTTGGTGTCACAACTGAAATGTCAATGCGTTTTAAAACCTTTAAGAGCTAATTTATGTAATTACAGATATCTCCATGTATGCCCACGAGACGTGACAATGTTTCACCAAAGTTTTATGCTACAGCAGAGACAACTTCAATTAAAAAATTTTTTACCTGCATGACAAACGTTTTATAATTATATAGCATATCATTGATTTGTGAAGTTTTGAAACATACACTATTCTAGTTTATCCTTCCTAACCCTGTGTGATTTCAGTATCTACAATGTGAATAAATGGTTATTTTTATGGTAGAAATGTCAAAAAGGGACTCTTGTCTGCCATGTTGGTTTAAAAAATGTTAATGGACCATGGGTTTATTTTGTAGATGCAAAAATGGTGTAGGGACAAAAATGGTAACCCAACCCAACCCGGTGCCCCAGACAGTCCATGTTTTTGCTCCCCCCCAGTTTCCTGCGATACAGTCCATGTTTTTGCTCCTCCCCAGTTCCCTGCGATACAGTCCATGTTTTTGCTCCCCCCCAGTTTCCTGCGATACAGTCCATGTTTTTGCTCCCTCCCAGTTCCCTGCAATACAGTCCACGTTTTTGCTCCCTCCCAGCTCCCTGACATTTTTTTTTGAGGACCAGGTCGGGAAACATTGACCTAACCAACCACAATACACTTGCCCTTGGCTCTCTCCATTTCCTGAAATCTGCCCAGCTGGTCCTGTTTATGCCTAACAAAGTAATCAGTCCAATTACAGCCAACTGAGCTGTTACAGCAGCCCAAAATAAAAAGCAGTTGGCTCATGTCACAATATGACTGAGCTGTTGAGCTTACTTTGTTTTTTGGATTTAATCTCCGCACATTGCTATAGTCTCAAGATAAGCAGATCTAGTTTAAAATCAGAGAAACGCTTTGCAAATATACAAAAATATTTTTGCACATATTAAAAGTATTACCTCATGCTTTTTTCAACCATTCTGTTTATTCCATATAGAAAACGGTGAATCCATCCATGTTGCGCCAGTTTTGTTTGAGCATTTAGAATAACTTGAGGCTGACATAGGAATTTGGGACGACTAGTGGAATCCCACGAATGTCAAAAAATGACAGATGAACAGAGCCTGAAAAGGGCGTGCTTGTGGGCCATGGATTTGTATTAAGTTCTGACACGTTTCTCTAGCTTCATATGGCTTCCGTTCACATATGTTTGCCGAGGGAATGGCGGTGGCGTCCTTCATGATGTCTGGATGGAGAAGCCAGTAGAACAGCCTGCAAGGCTGTTTTGATTGTGTGGGTGAGATACTCTCCCTCTGTGAGCTGTTAATGCGAACAGCTGCATCACCTCTGCCTATAGCATCGAGTGCGTGCGGCAGGGCTGAATGTTGCCTTCATAGGCCAAGCGTGAACTGGATAAGCATGTGCAACGAGAGCAAGGCGCACTTCTGCTGAGCCTACAGTCTCATGATATAATGAGTACCCAGGCAGATTTGACGATGTATAGATGTAACCTGTAAGCCTGGGGGAATTAGTCTGATAGAAGGATTACGGTAGATTTCATGAGTGCCTTGCAGGGGGAGGTAAATAATCCTACTGATGTATCTCTCCCCAGATATGCTTATGCGTGCGACTTTCACGTGCTTTTTTGCTCCACATATGACTACACTGTACTTAAAGAGAGAGACAGGAAGAACTTTTCACGTTATCCATATATAGTGCCTTCCACAATTATCGGCACCCCTTGTAAAGATTTGTAAAAAGGGTTAGTAAAAAATCACCTTTTGGTGAAGTAGTTTCATCTCACACTGAAAAAAGTGAGAAAAATCCAACCTTTCATTAAAAAAAAATTATTGAAAGAGAAACAAATCCTTCATCAAGAAATAATTACCTTTGACAAAAACACATGTGCCACGATTATTGGCACCCCTGAAAATTATAGTGAACACAGTGTAACTGAAGCATGTTTCCCCTGTAAATTGTACATCATTGAGTTGATTGGAGTGAATAGGAACTTTCAAGCTGTAATCCATGACTTCCTGGTTATTTGCCCCAGATACTAAGTAGACTGTTTTGTAAAAATGAGGATATGGTTTCAGTTGTTTATGTCTCAGACCAGGGGGTGTGAGAAGGGCTGCTGATTGTTGGCAGTGGGGATTAGAGAGGGTGGGATATCCAGTCTGGCTGGACCAGAGCCTTATGTGGTTCCGTGCGTGGATGTCCATTTGGTGGCCAGTGATCATTGTCCATTTGTCACCCTTGGCAGTCACCGAATCGCTTTCACTGTGAACAGCAGGAAGTAAGGAACTTTGATTCACATGCCGGGAGGGGCACTGACATGCATGATTGATAGGTGGGGTCAGCTGGGCAGAGTCGTCGCCAGTAAACTGAGTTTTAGCAAATGGTACCAGAAATAAAAGGGAAAAAATGCCCTGATTGAAATGGAGGCTGAGAAGAAGCTTTGTGGACCTTCTGTCCTTTTGGAAGTCCACCTGACCAGACATGAATGCTAATGTTCTCTGGCTCGTTTCAGCTTTACGCCTGCGGCTGTGTACCGGGGGCCCCAATATTCAGCAGAAAGTGGTGCTGAGTACCGCAGAAGGAAAGCCCTTCCACAGTGTGCCCCTCGTGTCTCCTTTGGGACGTCCTCTGGAGGAGTGCCTGTTAGAGCCTCTCTCTTGTGCCTATACCTGCGAACAATCCTGTTCCATTGAAAACAAGACCAACAGCCAAGGAGGCGGAGGGGAAAAACCAGTCATATGACCTCCTCTAAGATGGCAATTCTGTCAGCCATCCATAATACTGTAAACCCTTGTTACCCATGCTGTGTATTGGACATCCTTGGCAAAACCAAGAGATCACCGTAATTCAAAACAAAACAAATAGTCACATAGTGACATCATCTCCTGTACATAATGGGACAGAGTTTAGGTGACTATTCCTGCTGCATGGAGGTCCTGGTCGGGACATTTCTCGCAGGAATTTTTATGCATGTTCAACTGATGATTATTTTCTTTGGTAACCATCTGTTGGTTTTCTGTAACTGATTAACTGGTCAGCACTTCGACGATTCCCTAAAAAGCTCAACACACACACACCTTTGTCAGTAAATGAAAAATTCATTAACTTTTGTTGTTGCCATTCTTATTGATAAAGCCGCGGACTGTGTCACCCGGCACTCCACCTTGTGACATGCCCTTTGTTGAACACAGACAGATCCAAAAATTGGAAACACGATTATTCACTTCTGAATAATGACCAAAGCTTTGATTCTCAAAGTCTCACAGACTGACATATCTGCTCAAAAAGTAATTATCTTTCATCTT
The DNA here is from genome assembly GCA_026781065.1 of Mormyrops boulengeri. Taxonomy (NCBI): domain Eukaryota; kingdom Metazoa; phylum Chordata; class Actinopteri; order Osteoglossiformes; family Mormyridae; genus Mormyrops; species Mormyrops boulengeri. The sequence goes on along the minus strand of JAODLD010000136.1, from coordinate 22,431,941 downwards.
TAATCCTTTCATGGCACTAAGCCTCTTTGTACCGTACCACTTAAAAACAGCCCTCTGTACAGGCTTAGCTACTAACACTATGCTAACATCAACAAGTTGCTGTGCTGTCCGCTGTCTTGAGAAAGTTGTACTTTTACCGCTTATTTTTGCTTCTTATTTTTGTATAAAAAGGGGGGTAAATACAAAGTCGGAATTCATTTATTTTTAATTATTTTTTTTGGTCCACATTTGCCTGTAATGTGTGTGACATCAAACTGACAAATGAAACGTGCTGCCACTTAGGACTCACATCACACTTCAATGTGACCGTTCTGTCCCAGTTCTGAAAGATTTATCTACACATGGTTCCATCTCCTTTGCTTTCTCCATTATTCAGAAACAAAGAAATGCAGCCCCCCCCCCCACTGGTCCAGGTGTGCCAGGGAAGTACATCTGGAATTGGCCACCCCCAGCAGTGACTAGGCCGTCCCAGGTATCCACAGGCGTCATCCCACGGTGATGAAGAGCATCCACTTCTCTCCACCCCGGGACTTGATTAGTCGGTTACACCAATTCGTTCCCTGACTGGAAGCCAGGTCCCCTACTCCTTGAAGGAAAAAGTGTGGGGGGGGGGCAAACAAAGATAAAGTCCCAAATTGCATTCAGCAGAACGCTGCAGGCGCCAGTTTGCGTTATTCAGCCATTACTGGCATCTAAAGCTTTTTGTCTGGGCCCTTTATTCCTGTACAAAAGCACGCTGTGCGTTTTGGACTGATGATCCAACTAATCTAACACTGTTTTTATCTTGTAATCACTTGCTTCTTTGTGCCTTTTAACCCCGTAAGAACCCCGTAAGATCTTTTTTATACTTGTTTTGTCAGAATGATTAATACAGATAAATAATAACTTTGATATTTATTTCTGTTGAATAATCTTCAAATAAAATACAGGGCTGGACTGTGATTAGACATCGATCCTGGATTTTGGGGTCCTCCCCCAATAAATTCTGCCACCCCACGTACCCGTCGGCCCACCTGGAAAATGTCACGTATGTCAGATGACCAGTCCAACCCTGGTAAAATTAAAAAGATGTATATGTGAGAATTTCCTTTTGAGTTAATTTTAAATGTAACTAAAGATCCCAAGCAACCAAAACACCAAATCACATGAAACAAACAAAAAAGTTTATCTCCTGCATATATCCATATAAAATGGCCTCACAAAGGCAGAAAACCTTTAGGCACACACACCGCAAACACGGAAAACAGCTCCTGCTGCTTCTACCAGGGGACCCACGGAGACACTCTTAGGCCATGTTGTCAACCAGTCATTGTCATTCTCACTCCCTTCAATGAAAATTGGATTCAAAGCGGGGAGGCGTCTCTGTGAAAGGGCACCTGCAAATGTAAAAGCGAGATAGCATGACCATCTTCTGCAGAATGTTTCAACCACATGTGATGTGACTGATTTATGTCACACTCCAGCACACGCTGAGGTCTGTATATATTATGCAATTTCCCACTGAAATTTATGGTTCCCCTTGGTAGTTACATATAAATGAGCTTAGAAGAGATGCTGCTATGTGATTTGTCTGGCACTGGAGAAAATACATTACCCGAGTGCTGAACCATCGGAGGCGTGCAGACCATGCAGTGTGAGTTTGTGAAGGTCCTGCATGCTTCACCAGAGAACTCCCAACTTCCTGGGCCCTCCTCATTTTGACTGTGGTTATACCCACTACTCTGTAGGGCTTAAAATGCTGGTTTGAGGACCTGTCCTGAGATTGTACTTTTTGTCTAGGCCTGAGTCTGAAGTTTAAGTGTTATTCAAGTGGACAGATCAGCTGAAATATTGATTTGTCTCTTGGTTCCTGCCAGAGAAGTTAATAATTACGTATTTATGTAAAAAATGACTGCTTGCTATACTGAAGTTCACACCCTTTAACACAGATGCTTGATATTAAATAATTCTGATAGTGAGTGCACAGACTAAAATGAGCTGCACTTGGAGTGACCAGCCAGTTATGGACTCTGGGTCAATGTAAGAAGGAAGTTAATGGAAAATTAAAATCGACCATCTTTTTTTGTTTTACTTGAGATTATTTTAACTGTTTTTTTTCAACAGCTAACAAAGTTGACTTTTTTCCTTATCACATTTTTATTCTGGTATGTGCAGAGGTGGGTAATTCAAGTGAAAATCCAGATCAAGATTTGGTTTCAACCAACCACTTGAGTAACTCCGTGACTGTAACTCTGTCTTCAACTGGTAGGCTGAAACATAATCCTGGCCTGGAATTTTTACTTTCTGGCCCTGAACTATCCACCTCAGACATGTGTTTCTTACTGCTTACAGAGCTACACAGTCACATTCAGGACACCCCCTGCCCTCTCTTGCGAAGAATATGCCTTTGATTCACTACAAGCCTGCAATGGATGGGCAGTTAGGGAAAATTAATGGATGGATGGAGATACATTTCAATAAAACTAACAGCCATTAATAATATGCAATATGATGATGTCATAATGTAATATGAGAATTAAAAATGGCCAGTTAAACCTAAAAAAAGAGAAAATGTGTGACAGGTTCATTTGTGGCCCCAGTCTCTCAAAATTAAAAAATAATTTGTGACGGTGCTTCATCTAGGGAAATCGATTAGGCCACTCACTTGTCCCAGAATGCCTCTTGCTGCAGTGCTGTAAGACCTCACTGCTAAGCCCGCGATCACAAGGATGGATATTCAGACAGATCTTTTGGCAGCTGCTCAGAATGTAGTACTTCTGTAGTACAGAATGTAAATCATGTAGTTACTTAATAGGTCACTTGCATAGGTAGTCAGCCTTGACCCAACTGACAAAAGGAAGAATGCTTCCCTCCCATGGCTTTCAAAGGATGGCTTCTTAATAAAATCTGTGTTTTATGCCTCCAATTGATTGGGCAGACAAACAAACTCATAAAATGCATGTAAGGTTGGCCTTAATGAAGAGGTCATTTCGCATTGATGCTGAGGCGTATTAGTCTGTCTTGGAAACAAACAGTCCGTGTCTGAGAGAAAATTAACTTCGATCTTGTAAAGTTTTCAGAACAAGAATCTTTGTCTAAAAGCCGCAACAGCTGCCGTAAATGCAGCTACAAAATCAGCATTGTCTTTCGATAATGAACGATACCCCTTTCTCTCATTTTGTAATTTAGCAATTTTTATTAGCTTATGATGCTAAAAGGTTATCAAACTTCATGGTTTCCTGGGTGAATGTTCATTTAAGATAAGCAATGTAGCTTTGCTACTTAACCCAAGCAAACCATGAGCGAACAAGGCTAAAGCGCTATGTGGCTCCTGAGGAAGGCAACACATCAGGTAAAGTAATTGGTATTTAAACAAAGCCTTTTTTTATTAACAAAAAGTGTAACAGGCCCCTGAATTCATGCATGCATTAATGTGGTGTATTATTGCTAAATAAACAATTCCCTTTTTATAAGAATGCGCAAAGTCATATTAATTCCTTAGCTAAGTATTATGAGTATTAATATTATCACTAAGAAGTATTATTGCTAGTTGCTAGCCAACACATTTTTCGATCAGGGCTGAAAGCTTGTTCTGTGTTTCAAGCAGAGATAGAATGGAGCCCCAGGCCTTCAGCGGCTTCCAGAACACATGCCAGATTTCAGTTTAATTTAAACAGGTTATGGTGACTCCAGTAGGATATGAACTCCAGTCTTTGCACTATTGCTTTTTCCCACTTTTTCCAGAACCGATGCACTATAGATGAGTTGTGTGTGCAGAGAAGTCATTCTACACACCGCGATTGTACTGAGCTGTTACTTTTGCAATTGTGTTAGCTAGTGTCAGGCCATCCTGTTCTGACTTTTCTCATTAACAAGGTTTTTTTTAGCAGCAGAACTGCCTCTGGCTGGATGTTTTGTTTATCTCTGTACACTCTAGGTATGGTGCAAGCTCTGTTTCTGACATGCTGGAGCCACTATGTAAGGCATCAACAATCAAGCCATGTTCAAAATTGCTTCAATCAGGCGTTTCAGCAGTTCTTACGCTTAGCTGGACAGTAAGTGGTGCTCTTGACCCTGTCTACATGCTGTATGTATCTAGTTGCAGCTGCAGGATTTGCTGGTTGGAAGCGTATGTTGTTTGTGTTACCTACAAAACTGTCCATTGTCTGCATGTCACATTTAATTACTATGTTATATTATCACAATGTTCAACACCATAGTAAAACGACATGAACAGCACCATGTGACCATGACTGGAGCAATTGGCTGCATTCATTGCTGTTACACAGTTCTGACACCAGGCACCTCAAGCTACACCAGAGAACTCTGTGATCTTATACCTATACCAACCATCCTTCCACACCAGTGTTTCCCAATCCGGTCCTCAGGGACCGACAGACAGTCCACGTTTTTGCTCCCTCCCAGCTCGGATCAAAAATGTGGACTGTCTGGCAGGGAGCTCAGAGGGAGAAAAAACGTGGGCCGGCTGCAGGGCCCCGAGGACCAGATTGGGAAACACTGTTCTACACTGTTTGAGCCTCAAAGCTCTGGATGGCTGCCTGGCAAAGTTGCTGCATAGACAGTGATGGGCGTGCCCGGCTCAGTGCAGACGCCGCACTAACAAGCAATGATATTGGACACCAGACCAGAACATAGGACCCTGGACAGAGCGAGGGTCAAGAAGCCAGGAATCAGGAAAGAACAAAGACTCACAGAAGCCAAAAGGGCAGTGACAGAAAGCAAGGCCGCCAGTTAAGTGGAGTGACAGAAAGGGGGAAATCAGCACGCTATAAATCCACCAAATAAGGCCACCAAGCTCTGTAACCTGTGTGTCTATACACTTTGTTAACTGGCAGCATTTCCACAGCCAGGTCACAGGTTGTAGAAGGCATCCATGACAACCGTGGCCATGCAATTCCAGCTCCCCCTGCAGGACTGGAGAGCAATGACATCCACAGACATGTATAAAACAATAGGACCAAACAACACCACCCAGGTATCTGTTTCCCCATTAAATTTCTGTTTTTATTCAATTATTCATTAGCACATTTAATTATTAGTTTGTCACTGATTTTCACTTGGTTTGCCCCTGAGAGCCACATCAACAAAGTTTTCATCTTCAATAAGAGGAAGAAACAGAGAAGGATGTTCACAAATAATAGAGCACAAGTCGAGAAGATGAAAAAATAATACTTAAAGTTTTACCATATGTTCGGGACTACAGGTGTGCCTGTGTAGGTGGAACCGGAACCAAGAGACAGGCGGGAGGTACAAGAATAGGTGGTCAACAGCAGGCTGTCTTCTCCCCCACACAGAACGGAAGCCTCAAAGTCTGACAGGTCCAGGAATAAAAACGAAAACTGAGCAGCAAAGGGGCGACTCGCTTTCTGATTGGCCATCACTCGGGGCCCGGGAGGAGAAGGGCGTCCTTATGTGAGGACGTGTTAGCGTAGCAGTGTTAGCGCAACCGGAAGCCGACGCCGGTGGCACTGGGTACTGCTGCGTGTCCGCCTTTGCCTGGTCCGGGCTGCTGAGTCACCCCTCCCCTCCCCTGGCCAGCACAGCCCCCACCCAACAGTTGGTGAGAATCTTGTAAAACAAAGTAATGACACACGCACAGACATGAATGCAGAAACCACACAAAATAATATCATAACAGGCATTAAACTGTATGAGGTGATACATGCTAATTAGTTAATAATGAAGATAACATTATTAACAATATTATTAACAATCAATTTACATGTTTGAATGTAAAACCTTCTGTAAATAACACTACACAGAGGATATTTTAATAAAGCACAATAGTAGCTAATCATCCAAATTATATCATGATGACTAAGCATAAGTGACATGTGAATGCATGTAGTGCTCCTTTGGTTACACAACACAAGATTTTAACAACGATTATTTATTTGACTGCAACACTTCTGATTAAATATTCACTGGCATTCATAATACGAAACTGTCACAACCGATGTTACAGACACCAGTGGGGTGTGCCTGGCAGAGGTGGGTAATTCAGGTTCCGAGAATAAAAGTCCAGACCAAGATTTTGTTTCAACCAGAAAGCTGAGTACTCTGTGACTGTGACTTTATACTCAGCTAGACATTTACGCTCTGGACCTGAATTACCCACTGCTGCAGCCTGAAGATTTTAATTATTCAGCTTTTACACGCTCTGAAATAGGACTAAGTCATAAAAAAACAAAACCATGTGAAAGGTAGCAAACGGAAAGACATGAAAAAAATAACAGAAGACTGTTAAGCGTGCAGCAGTCTGATTTCTGAGGGCAGATGTCATTTTTCCCTGCTTTCAGTTTGCTACAATTGATCGGTGCAAGGATAAAGTATGATATCTGCGTTATTGAATTTATGCATAAGCAACAAATCATCTCTTCATCGCTGGCTCCTGGGAGCGCTGGCCCCTATGTCATTAAAGGTATTATTGCAATATATGTTGCTAGTGTGGAAAAAAATTTTTTAACTGAGAGTCCACACGTGGTAATACATTTTCATTGCTGGTTTTGTTGTGGAGTAGTTTCTCCTTTTTAGCCATTTAGATTATAAAATTGAGGATCAAAATGATTTTTAAGGTGTTCAAACAGTATGAACTTGAACTGAAAATACATTTTTCTATACATAAAAGCTACTTCGTAAATAACAATACACAAAAGATGTATATTGCATACAAACATGCACACATGCATAACATGCACACATTTAGCTACCTAACTGCTACATATTTGTATTAAATTATTAAAACTACACTACTGCCCATCTGTCACTGTGTCCCAAATCACTTCAGTTTTTCATGCTTCTGGAGGTTAATAACTTTTTTGTCATTTATTCAATCACACTTCCATGAGTGTCTGTAACGTCTTTTGTAATGAACATAAAAAATGAATAACATGGACAAATGAAGAAATAAATAATATAGGTCGGCGCTGACTGCCAAGTTCCATTAGCTGCCTTGCTATAAATAAAATTAAATGACAATTTGTGCAAGACGGTACAAGAGATGATATTTCAGCTACATGTTTTATGACTGGAAATGACAGCTGTGGTGTGAAAGGGAATTCCTGAAAGGATGCATACCTGATATTTAATTACAGATTCCACTAGCTCATAGGCCTATTCTTATAATCCACAGTAATTGTGTTTCCTGAGCCCCCAGATAATCAGATGAAGTCGCCCCCCTTAATGTTATATAAGCGGTGTGGTATAAAAGGTATATTGAGTCCTGCTTAATGTAAAACAAGATAGAAAAACCAGATACGTGATTCTAATCAAGACTTTGCACACAATGGGCTGACAGAGCAGCACAAGAAGGCAAGACTACAGACAATACACCTGTATGGCTGGTCCAGGTGGGTGATGGGGGGGGGGGG
>JAODLD010000136.1:22411386-22423814 GCA_026781065.1 Mormyrops boulengeri | reverse complement strand
ACCCCCCCCCCCCCCCGGGCGGGCGGCCGCGCCGCGCCGGCGCCCCCCCCCCCCCCCCCCCCACTAGACGGGAGAAGTGGGCTTGTGGGAGTTTTACTTGCACAAAAAGGTTCTGAGGGCAGAAGTAACAATGATTGGTTCAGAGAGATAACCAATCAGTTTATAGAGGTGGCAGGTCCAAGCAATAGAGGAGACAGGTAAAACTCCAGGTGAAACAAGTAAAACTCCAATGAGTGAGAATTTGGGAGCACAGGCAAAATATAATCTAGGCATACTCAAAGCAGAAAGTCACCTTTTGTCTTTTCCATGGCTGGGGGTATGGTACGATAATGCATCAGTCTTAGAAATTCCCAGATAGAGTATTTCACACTTGTAAGTTAAATATTATATATAGGCCTATTACACTGCAATAATGTTTCATGTCTGTATAATTTGGAATCTGAATCTGATTTATTTAGCTTGCATGGTGACACGATGGTTAGGACTGTTGTCCCACACCTCTGGGACCTGGGATTGAGTCTCTGCAATGGCTCCTTGTGTGTGGAGTTTGGCTATTCACCCTGTGTCATTGTGGGGTTTCCTCTGGGTGCTCTGGTTTCCCACCATGGTCCAAAAACATGGTGATGCTAATCGAGTTGCCAAATGGTCCATAGGCATACATTTAGGTGGGGTGGGGGGGCATCATCCCCCTCAATAATATCACATATTATGTCTGCTTTACAAAAACACATCCGATTAATATATCTCATTGCATAATTTAAAATTTTTTTTCTTACAGTGTTTATTTGGAGAATCCCTACCCTCTGTTAAAATGGTTCATTCTCAACTCCCACTCCGGGAGGCAGACGCTCACTTCCCGACCCGCAAGTAAAGAAACAACATCAAGAGCGGTGAGCGCAGAAGCACGGTATGGTTTTGCATGTAAGCTTAACTCATTGAAGACCTTGTATCATAAACAACAGTTAATCAATAAAAGGCTATGTGAAATGGTGGAATTTAATCGTCTCATATTGATTAATTTTCATAAAGATTATCTTATTTGATTGTGCAAACTGCGAACAAAATGACTTTCTTTCATTCAAGAAATTAATTTTGCCCACAAAATGACTGTTTTTAATTCACAAAATGCATTTTGTCCAGAAAATGACTTTCTTTCATTCACAAAATGGATTTCAACCACAAAATGACTTTCTTCTGTCCATGAAAAGCAAAGTGCTGACATAAATTCTGTGCACAAAATGAAACATTCCTATTGATTTCTGTGCACGATAGAAAGTGAGGTCTTTACGCTTTAGTGGACAGAATGCAGCAAGGCATTACTTCATTTCGTCATTAAATAATGCCTTTTGTGGAACAGAATGTATTTTGTACACGAAAATGAGCGCTTGACACTTTGCGGCCCATAAAAATAGCAAGGCTGATAACGCAGCGATATGTAGTGTTTGTGTCAGTCACAATTCTCATCCCACTGTGTTTGCTGTTATGGCATAAGAATGAGTAAGAAGCCCATCAAAAAATGGGGCCAGATCCAGCATTTATTTGGAAAACACCACAGAGAAAGTTACTCAGTTACCAGAAACTCAGAATCATTTAGTTCATAAATAGTGCTGGCAGAAAGTCTCATTTATTGCTAAGAAGAGATTTAGTAAATGCCATTTACTTACTTCTATGGGTCTCTAGAAGAAGATCTTCTAGTCACTATACTGTATGTGTGCTGTGTTTCTTTCCGGAAAGTTAGGATGTGTTTGTGACAGAGACAGGGTGCAGGAGAGTGACAGAGACATCACAGTGGAACCTGAGGTGAGGTCATTTTTCCACAATGAATTGCCTGACATTCGTGGCGGTATCTTGCAAATTGTGCATAATTTGAATAATTCCTCAGCGTACGTAATGTGGGACTATAAATGCACTTAAACTATCATATTAGTGAATAACAGTAAATGGAAAGATAAATTTCACTTTATATGTTGTAGCTATAACAGCAAACGTTTATGAAAAACAACAGACTGTATACAGTACGACTACAGAATTGCCTTATATGGCGACGTGATGTCACACCTCTGACCTCGACCGCCCCCCCAATGTTAATACAAAACCTCCGTCCCTGCCCATAGGTGTGCAAGTATGAGTGAATGGTGTGTGAGTGTATCCTGTGATGGGTTGGTGCCCCATCCTGGGTTGTGCCTGTAGCATACAGGATAGGCTTCAGACCCCCCCATGTCCCTAAATAGGACAAGCAATTACAGTAGATGGATGGAAATAGGAAATGTTAATGATTTGTTTGTACATAGTTTTTCATCCCCCCCTCCTGTGAGCCCACCATCTGCAGGGGGAATCATGGGGGTTGGGTGCAGTGTAATTTGTTCACAAGTGAGGGAAGAAGGGAGTGTGAGATTGACAGACGGATTGCTGCAGCGTCAGCAGTAAAGCAGACACTATACTGTTCTGTCGTGGCGAAGAAAGAGCTGAGCTGGAAGGTGAAGCTTTCGATTTACCAGTCGATCTACTTTCTACACTCACCCATGGTCATGAGCTTTGGTTAGTCACTGAAAGAATGAGATCGCAGATGCAAGCAGCCGAGATGAGTTTCCTCCGCAGGGTGGCTGGGCTCAGCCTTAGAGATAGGGTGAGGAGCTCGGTCATTCGGGAGGGACTCAGAGTAGAGGCGCTGCTCCTCTGCATCGGAAGGAACCAGTTGAGGTGGACGGCTCCCTAGGGAGGTGTGTCGGGCATCTCCACCCGGGAGGAGGCCTTGGAGCAGACGCAGGACATGCTGGAGAGATTATATCTCTCGGCTGGCCTGGGAACACTTTGGGATTCCCCCGGTGGAGCTGGAGACGGTGGCTGATGAGAAGGAGGCCTGGCCATACCTGCTCCAACTGCCGCCCCTGTGACCCAACCCCGGATAGGCGGAAGAACATCGATGGTTGAATGGATGGATGGATGGATGGACATACTTTTAATTATTTTTAAGCTTTGTTTTAAGTACAGTTTGTATCAGTATCTTGTATACTGCATGCATTACACCTTCTGAAATACAGGGTTGCAGGTTCAAATCCAGAACCTGTCTCTGTTTCTGTAGGAGCTGGATTCACTCCCTGCTCTCACATTTCCTCCCTCTCCTGAAGAAAACGTGTGTCTATGAGAGGCCATGAGTAAACCGGTAGTTTGTGCAGTGTTTGCCCCGCATCACGCGCCTATGATTCTCACTCCCACGGAATGGGATTTAAAGGGCAGGCCAAAGCTCTTTGCATTCCAAGCTCAGCTCTTGTTTCTGGCCAGGTTGTGAGGGTAAGTTATGCCACTTGTAGCCCATCGGTTTGCTGTCTTCTTGCTGTTACACCCGTGTCAACCAGGGGCTTAATTGGCAAAGGGAGTTCCAGACTTCAAAATATACTGAACAGTGAAGTTTTCTCTGGGCTTAGCTATGTTCTTACTGTAGTTTTGACTTTTGTAATCCGTTTGCTCAGGGTTTCTCTTTTGATCCCAAGTTCTCATTTTGATTTACCTGTGGCTCCGCAAACCATCCAAATATGAGCCTTTGCCAGCACATCCAGAACCTCCTGTCCAGTCTGCTACCCCAGGTCTGGGGGGGGGGGGTCCATTTGCTGTCCTATCCAATAGACCAAGTGACTGTCGTGAACAAGGCCTTAAATTTGGTTTTAACATTGGTAGCTAGGGAACTAATCTGCCTTGCACCCCTACCCCCCTGAACACACACAGTACTCCCAAAATATTGGTCGGACCATGTCCCTACCATCGATAACTAAATCTACGCCCTTGGTCATGCAGCATGAGAGGGATGGTCCAGTTTGGAGGACTTTATGTCTGATCTTACAACAAGACCGGTTTCCGCATCCTCAGACTCACTGTTTTGATACTTGTATCCTCTAGCAGCCTTTTTATGGGTGGGATGTGGCCAGTAATTGTATAAGACAAGCTGAGCCTCTTGTTATAAATTAAGGGGATGTGCTAACAGTGACAGTATTTTAGACAGGCATATTACCTGTTCTTTCAGTGTTTTACTACACATGATTTGCTCTCAGCTTGAATAAAAAAATAAGTCATCCTGGGCTGAGCGTGACAAGAAAGGCACGTTGACAAGGCTTGCTCAATTTTTCTTTCAGGTTAATGATACCTGTAACCTTCTCTTTTTTTAACAGCAAGACTTCAACAAATCATACTCCTCTGATCTCTGTCAGAGGAAGAAGTAAAAAAAAAAAGTTGAGTTATGAGTGAGCGGAAAAGCCCCAGCAATCTGACTGTCCAAAAAGAGAAGCGTGGACAACTTGGCTCTGATGTACGGCACACTGCAACAGAGAAATCAATAACCGTTCCGGCATGTTCCGTCGAGTCTGCCACTCATGTCAGCCACCTCTGAGGGTTCTTGAAAGGATTGGGAGTATGGTTTATTAGAGGTGCTGGGGATTTTCCTGACATATACTTCACTTTCATTTGTCCACCCTCCCTTCAGGGGACCTGGGCCTTGCCACTGGAAAGTGTGTGTGTGTGTGTGTGAATGTGGGGGGGGTGTGTGTCTGTGGGTGTGAAGGGGGCGGGGTGTCCCAGAATCATGGTCTTCTTCCTGAATGGCCTCCTTGTGTGCAGCCTCAACGAAATGCTCGGCATTTTAATATCTACAGGAGGCGGAAATAAAAACGTAAACAAAAGTTGTAAAGACCTCACAGAACAAGTGTGAGTGGAGTGCCGTGCAGAGAAGAATAAATCAGCAATAAAACAGGAAACCTGAAGATAAACTGCGGCACGTCGCTGACCGATTTGCCGTGGCACTTAATGTGCGACTCCCATGTTCAGTGTCGTTCCGGAAATTGATGCAATTCCAAGCCAGCTCATGGCCCGCAGCTGTGCGACATGCTGACAGTGGGTCTAAGTGTGAAACCTGGGCCGAATGTGAGTGAGATCTACGCCCCCTGCCCCCCCCCCACAACACGCTTCATCAACTTCATTCTACCAGTGACTCTTGGCAATTTATTTCAAAGATAAAAATTTAGATTCATGGTCAAAAGAAAGAAAATGACTGTAGAATAATAGATTTAATACACACAACTACAATGTGACGCTCAAAAAAAATTACTTCTCCTGAAAGAGAACATTCTGGAAAGGGATTAAAGTTAAAACATAATTCTTGAATATTCCTTCTTCCACAGCACTGATTTCCTAAGGAGATAGGTGTAAATATTGTGACAACAACTATATTGCATGTTAATGTTTGGGATGTTTAACTGTTATTGTCATCAATAAATACAGCAGATATGCAGTAATGCAGTAAGAATCAGGCCTTTCTTCTATGGTATGTGCAGGTTTTTCTCTCTGTTCTTTTTAATTTGCATGGAAAGCTGTGAACTATTTTATTACTTTGTGAGGGTCATTGCTGAGACCACAGTGAGTGACACAAGGGCCACAGAACTGCCAAGATTATCAACAGTTACCACTAAACAGTTTAGCTACACGCTCGCAGTGTAAGCCTTCTGTTTATTAACGCGAGATATAACAGAATGTTGCTCTATATTTGCATTGCCCCCCGTAGGCTGTGAGAGGAGCCCCTTTCAGCCCCTAAGCCCTGTGAGAATGGTGCTTTATTGCTACAGAGTGCTCACATCTCTCACATTGCGGTCTCACTGCCATAATATTGACGCACAAAAGCATGGCTCCACCTGGGCCCGGCGACCCACCACAAACTCCCACCTTGTCTCCGTGGTTAGCGATGAGCTTAAAATAAAGGTAGGCTGTATGCTTTTCTCGCTTGGGGCATTCTGTGCAGCTCTCAAGTATGCACACAATTATAAATAAAATAAACTTTCACTTTGATGTAAACATGACATCATACTTCACAGCCAACTACTTCTTGAGATATACTTCTATCTATCTATCTATCTATCTATCTATCTATCTGTCTGTCTGTCTGTCTGTCTGTCTGTCTATCTATCTGTTTGTTTCTTGAAAAAAGAGCTGAACTTTTATTTTTCATAACAGATTTCCTCTTGTTAAGCCCGATTATCAGTTTAATTAATGGCATTTCATAAAGGTTCGGCCTATCCTACAAAATAAAGGTTTCCCGATTTTATTAGCAGCACTAAACAACATTAAACAAACCGCCACTGGGAAAAGGTGAGTGTCAGACAAAAAAAAAAGAACCATTATGTTCACCTTCCAGAGGGAGGTAATCAAAGCAATTTTTTTGCCTAGAAGAATTGCCTTGTTTCTAAGCTAATTTCCCACCACCCCAATTAAATCTGTGAGCACCGTCAGTTCCATACAAAAAAACTTTATTTGTGCATCTCGTCATATTGTCAGTAAGCCTCATTCCCCCAACAAAAAAATTCAGAACACTTTGCCAGATGAGACATTTATGTTAATGCATCGTGCAAGAGAATTTCTCCAGTGCTTTTATAAAAAGGGATTTTGGCACAGAAGCAGAGGGAATATTCATTATTTTAACGTTATTCCAAACAACACTCACATGCACTGCCATTTGTGCCGTGGTGAGAATATACCACTAATTTACTTTGAACAATGTTGACTCAAGGTGTGGCATCATAATTAAATGACCTCTCACTTAGGTTTTTATCACTAAAGATGTTTTTTTTGTTTATCCTTTATTGGTTCTCACATTTTATTCTCCTAAGCTGGCAGATGGTCCTGAACTAGTTAGATTAAACTGCAGAGTGTGTTTGTGGCTCCAGTCTTCCGTTGTGCCCCAGGACCCACAAAAGGATGTCTAGTTATGTCATTTTTTTTATACCAAAATGGATTCACTGGAGCGATTTTAAAGATAAGATAATGGATAATTCTTCTAAATTCTAAAAAAACCCTTGATGCCCTTGTAGAGGAGGGGTCATTTAAAATCTAGTAATTACCGTGACCAAATTATTAGGGTGAGCCCGTAAGGTTATTAAATTCATCAGATTTATACAGTATATTATGAACACAGGAGAACTTCATTTAGTTATATGGCCGTTTATTAAAATTAATTTGTGGTGTCCTTTCTCAAGTGCTACACTGCCCGTGCCAGTGGAATACCGAAAACTGAGGCTTCTTGATTCCGATTTCAGATTCCGTGCCATAGTCAAGGTCATGGATGAAGACGCGGGTGGGGATCGAAGAGGAGAGCTAGACCTCACACCCCACCCTGTGTGTTAGCCTGGCTGGATCCTATTGATTGCTTTGAGATGTTTGCTGTACTAGGGAGGGAAACAGGGAGGGCTGGGGGTGACAGGGCTTCCACTCCAAGACCTTCATTTTATTTTATTTTATATACTTTAAATATTCTACATTCTGTATGTTTTTTGCAGTCCTCAAGCAGACTAAGATGCACCTTCCTATAATCCATATTTAATTTGTTTGGGTTTAACAATAATACCCTCCTCACTCTTTATTTTCACTGACAAAGCTTGAAGGCTCAGTAGGTTTCGTCCCTGTTTTCATTCGTTATGGTATATTCAGACACACTGTGATTCTACGAATAATCAATACAATAATATGACAGGTTGTATGAAGCTCTGGTCAAAGTACTTTTAACACTGCTTGAATGTCAGCCTTTAACTTTTGTGTGATTTTTGTATTTTTTTAAATTTAGTTGTCATAACATATAACCCCTTAAAATTATTGTGCATTTTAAATGAAGCACGTCAGAATGATATTTTAAATGAACAATGTGTGATACAATGAAATTATGTTTGCTGGTGTTACTGTACATTCCCTTGTGACCCTCTGCATTTTCCATCAAAAAGGTCTGTAGTTGTTTTAGAAACATGCCTTTTTTTGTCCCTGCATGACTGGATGCCCAGCGGGACCTCAGGACCTACATCAGGTGCTGTAAAGTGGTTGGAGCCTCATGTAACCCAAAGGGGAGGACCTTGTACTGCCAATGCCCACTAGGGGTAGTGAACGTTGTGTATTCCGCGGCCTGTGGGGTTAGGGGCATTTTCCAGTAACGTTTAGTATGATTGAGGGTAAATGTGAATTGGGTCTGCCCCAGCCTCCCTGTCAGCCCACCAGCCCTATGCATTAGGTAACTATTGAACAGAGAAACTTCATTTAACTTAAGTTATTGTAGAACTAAATGGTGCCATCCTGCTTGGATGTCATCACAATTTGGCTGGACCATGGGCTGAGTTCTTCTCAGTCACCCTCAGCTGCAACATCCATTGAACCTCCGCCTCAATATTGTGGCATCACAATCCTGGGGTACTGTCCCAAGTGGCTGATCTTCTAGATGCTCACTGGTCCCACCTTCTCCTCCACAATGTACGTCACAGGATGGTGGTGAGAAACCCGAAGGTAGTGGTAGACTCAAAAAGCAAACATTGCTCACCAGATTTATGTGGGACCCAATCCTCATCTACTACTCTCCTGAACATACTTCTGATGTTTTTGTTAATCTGCCCAACTATGCTGGCAGTCTGAGGCTGTTAAATGGAGGTATGTGGGCACAAGTTATGAGAAAAAAGGGGCACCTTAGTCTGTAAGCAGGTCTTTGGGGATTCCCACTTGGGTGCTCTAGAGGACGAGCTCCTTAATACTAGCTTTAGGGGGTGCCCTTCTCAGGGAGAGGGCGTCTGTATATCGGGTGGTATTGTCCACTAGCACCAGGATGTACTTATGCTCTCAGCTGGACCTCAGTAGTGGTCCCACTTTGCTTGTGACAACCTGTTTGAAGAGCAGATGAGGATGAGGAGAAGGAAAGGTGGGGAGTGACGGTCATAGTGATATCTTCTGGCAAACAGCTGCCCCCAGTCAGAAATTTAGAACTTCAGTTTCTATGGCTGGCCACTGGAACTGGTTCTGGATCTTCTCCATGGTGTTCCAAGCCCTGAGATATCCCTCGAGGGGGTGGGTATGTGCCAGATGCCTCACCTGTGGCACCACGAGCAGCTTGGTAACCTCCCCCATCAGGTTGTTGTGGATCATGAAATATTGCTCAGGCAGCCAGTTATCTTCATTTTGAGCTCACTGGAAAGACTGCTCCTGGATGAAATGCAGAAACAGGTCAGAAAGAGGGTTAATGGGTAGAGGGTAGAAGATGCGGACTCCATGTATGAAGAACATAACAGTGGGATTAGAACCCTGAAGGTGTGAGTCACCCTTCCACCCTTGCTTATGAACCTGGGGTCTCAAATAACCCAGGGGCCACTGGCTAGGATGTCTTGAAGTTTTTTTTTTGTGCAATATTTTGCGCAATAGAGATCCGTTGGGGGCGGTGGCATTGGCAAAACTCCATCCTTGGAGCCCGCTAATTATTCCATCACCACTTAGCGTTCTCTATGTGAAAGTATAGGTTGATCGGTGGGCCAAACGTAATAATTATTTAAAAACACTTTGCAGGTCAGATGGAACCGCCTTGCAGGCCTGTACTTTGGGCCTGCTGATATAGATAATTATTATCAGTTATTAGTTTATATAAACATACCATCCATCCATCTTCAGTTTACTTTTCCTGACGATGGCTACAATGTAAAATAAATCATGACATTTATTTCAGGTGCATCCTCGTCTTGCACATTTAGATGCATTATCTCTAGGAAAGGCATAGTGCCACATTCTCCAAGGCATGGGGACAATGCTACCACCACTTTAATTCTATGGACTTTGTTTTATCTTCTTTGAAACCCTGTACCAGTGTTTCCCAGTATGGTCCTTGGGGACCCACAGTCAGTCCATATTTTTGCTCCCTCCCAGCTCCCGATAGATAGCTGCAAAAACGTGGACTGTCTGAGGGTCCCTGAGGACTGGATTGGGAAACACCGCCATATACAGTTGGTGCGTTTCGAACATGTCTTGTTTGCCTTTTGATATGTTATCAAAGTTGGCTAGTGTGAAGATGAGTGGAGAATTTATTTCTGCTATTTGGAAGAAGTAAAATATGAAAATCATGATGAAAGCTTGGCCTAATCTTAACTGATGTTCCGTGTCTTATGCATGACAAAACGCCAACACACCATGTAGAAGATAAAGACGTAGTCAAGTGGACTTCTGAAAAACTGTCTTACGGTGCTTGTCGACATGTCTGGTCATAGTCTGCCTCTTCCAGCTCTGAGCTTTGCCCCGAGGGTCTGTCACCTTTGTTTGCTCAAGAATGTCTTGATCGTCGGAGTTTCACTTTTACTCCAATCCAAAGATGTCCGCTTTGAGGATAATTGGTCCTTTTGTTTTTCTAACCCAGAGTTTTTTGATCCTTGGATTTTTAAAGCTGCCTCGTGTTCAGAACACTGTTATAAAAAGGTCTTCTTCACATGTTCCTCTGAGGATTTTTTGAAAAAAGGCTCGTTAAAATCTTTACTGTCTCTGGATAAATTTCTCCTACTCTTTCTCAGTTTGTTCTTGACAAAGAGACTAAGTGGAAAAAGGCTGAATTAGCACTGTGTCTCCAGTGGCAATCCCTCCGCCCCATCACAAGTCGTCCGCTTTGCCTTGATGTCACAATCCATGGCCTCACATTCAAATAGCATATAATGGAATGAAATGGAAAAGAATTCTACAATACTAGAATGGGTCATTGAGGAATTAAATACATATAAACACTGCATACAATACTGGGCTTTTATATATCTATGTATAAAAATGTATAGCTTTACTTTCTGGGGTGATATGTTTTCTAGATTTTTTTCTGCAAAAGAAGATGAATATTTGATGATATTTTATTTTTGTAAATATTATTACTAAGGTGTAGTTGTTTGACTTGAAGGCAACATTGTTCACACAAGCAAAGCAATCTGTCAGCATCAGAAAGATATTGGTTGGGGTCAATGAATAGATAACATTGTCTTCCAGAAGAGGACACTCCTACGATCCCTTTTAAATGCGTCTTCCCTTGTGGGATTCCAGTGTACACACTGAACTCAGCACATGGTGGTAGATGAACTGAGGTCTTGCATCACATGGTATGCAAGCTAGTGGCCATCTCCTTCATTTTTGCATATATAATTACTATACCCCCCTTTTTCAGTATAAAACAATAGTCCTAGTTTATTGCAGGAAGCATTCGAGCCGTCTTTTTATTGGATCAGTGTCAACATTCTGTTCCTGGATGAAAATATCCGTTCCTGTCATTATGAAAGCGAACATCTAGACATCTAGACACTTTCATCTTCCACCATCTTGTAATTTCAGCTGTAAGATCTCAATTTTACTGTCTGTGAAAAAAGCCTCTCTGAGATGTGCCCTCCTCTCTGATACTGTGCTTCTTTTTTCCTCCCCAATGAGGTTCCTTTCCTAATGCAAATTTTATTATCTGTCAGACAGATGAGCTCCCTCTCGCCAGTGAGCCTCTCACTGGGTCACCAGGGTGGTACTGAGTGGCAGCTCTGGTTGCTAATTGCCAAAAGTTTAAGGCTAATGACAGGGCTTCTGTTTATAGCTTTTTACCAGACACCCCCCCCGTGTTTGGAAGGACTGTGGTACACAGAGATCACATGGTAGGCTCCTTCCATCTGTGTCAGACTGGGGCTTGGGGAGTGGAAGGCACTAGATTGAACCTAGAACCCTCTCAAACGCGTGACATAAGTGGAATGCAAGTAGGGCATGTCAGGAGGACAACTGGTGAGACTTTGCTACTTCCTGTCATTTTGCCGGCATGAAGTGCAAAGGTCACCCTCAGCCAGTTTCCATAGGATGGCGTGTTGGCGGCAGCCAGATTGCACACTTGCTCTTGTACGGCTTCTGACGCCAACCTTTCATTCAGACTCAATTGCTGCCGTGGGGACGATCACTTAAATGGCTGAGAGGAGAGCAAACATTAAGTCCCTTGGCGGACTCGGGTCGCAAGCATTATCGATTTCACCATTTAGCAGAGGGGGAGACACGCCCACCCTGCTGGGTGATGCCAGGACTTCCATGCGAAGCCATGTAATCTGCAGCCTTCTTTGCAATGACCAACTTCAACTGCTGAGAGCCCATAATGGCTGGGAAAGACGTCATATGTTTGAAGCCAAAGGCAGTACCGGGAACGGGAGGGCATGTTCAAAGGAGCACGCAGCCTACATCTCTGTGTCAGCTCAGTAATTTATAAGCCCGTGTCAGTGACATCTTGTTCTGAGTGCAGATATGTTATGTTGTAGTGATACTGGCCTTGAGATACAGTTTTCAGTCATAAACAGCAGCATGATTTTTACCAAAGGCCATTTCATACACAAAGACCATCCTAAAGGTCCTTTGTAGGCACTGATGTCACTGCCAGTTAAAAGTCCAACGCATGGAGGAGTGGCTGTGAAATTGCTCAGGGTTTGGATCGGGTCCCATTTGCAGTCCATTGTGCCACCCAGCCTGTCTGTTTCACAGCCGGCGGCAGCGAAGCAAATGCCGTTCTTAGCTTGGAATACCAATCGCCGAGAGAGCGGTGCCCTGCGGTGGGGGCATGCAGAGCCTCAGCCCAGGACTTATGTCCACCTAGTGGGGAGGTTTGTCTGTGT
>JAODLD010000136.1:22387686-22406941 GCA_026781065.1 Mormyrops boulengeri | reverse complement strand
GCCTTTCTCTTTCTCTCACAGTCCTCACCCACACTGTCAGGTTTCTGCCTGGTAGTTCTCTCACAGGACTTTGCACAGGAAGTCTTGTAGCCTTTCTCTTTCTCTCACAGTCCTCACCCACACTGTCAGGTTTCTGCCTGGTAGTTCTCTCACAGGACTTTGCACAGGAAGTCTTGTAGCCTTTCTCTTTCTCTCACAGGACTTTGCACAGGAAGTCTTGTGGCCTTTCTCTTTCTCTCACAGGACTTTACATTCTCCTATAATCTGTTTGTATCCCATGTTGGTGGTGTTTGATTAATTCTATTCTGTGATTCATTAGTTGGGTTTTCAGTTTGAGCTCCCTTCTCTTACTGTCGATGTCCTGATTCCCGTCCCCCAGCTCCACTAATCAGTGTTCTCTTTCTGAGCACCTTGTTCTGGAGCAGTTGTCCAGTCAAAATTCCTGGCAATTGTCTGTCTCCTGCTGTGCCCCTTCTGATGGACTCAGGAACTACCAGGCAGAAACCTGACAGTGTGGGTGAGGACGATATGGTTTGGAGTGCTTTGCGTTTCTGTCTTATGTTTGATCCAGGACCACTAAAATATGCTCACTGAACTATATTCCAGTTGTGGTTCAGTTCTCGCCAAAGGCAGTGACATTTCGGTTTTAAGTTAGTATTGATGGAGCTTAGAAGAGACTTATTTGGTATTCAGCCTGTAATTTGATTATAAACATCGCTTTTGCAAAAAGCATCTGATCCAGTCTGGTGCAGTGATATGAGGTCTTTCAAAGTGGCATAGGAGGTAAAGCATGCGATGTAATTGAAAGCAAGGACACAAATGACAACTGCTGTAATAAAATGGGAGGAAAAGAAGCAGGTCTCTTTAGCATGGGGTTACAGAATGACACAGCGATGAAAGAATCCAGGTCTCCTTAGTATTACTGTAAGAGAGCTGGCTGCCATATCGAAACAGATCGCAAAGACTTGGTGCCACCTCACACATCGAAACCAACGTCACTCTCCCTCAGCACAGATGTGCAGATCTAACTGTTGCCTGCCACCAAATAATTTGGATCTGCTCTACACTAAGACAAACAGAAAAAAAGCAAACTTTTCCAGAAGAAACCTGCAAGTGTGTGAACTGAGAGGCAAAGCAGGCGGGCGGAACATTTTATGCCAAAATAAAAAGACTTTGAAATCCCTTCTGAAGCTTCTAACATCAATTCAAGAAGAGCTTCACTCCCTAGATCAGTCTTTATTGCTTTATACTGTAGGCTTGTGTCAGATGCTCACGGTGCTTCACCTGTGCCCTGGGGGGGGGGGTCAAACAGTCTCAGCTGGGCAACCTTGTGGCAACCCATGGTTCAACTGCATAAACAATAAAGTTTTTGTGCCCCTTCTCGCAGTACCTACAACTTCAACAATTACCTCAGAATTATAAACTCGCAATATTCATATCGGGAGATCAGAAGCTGTAATTAAGCAAATTGCTTTTATGGTTGTTAAATGCGGCATATTCATTCAGATAAAAGAATTGGGACTAATAAAAATCTTGAATGGCTTTAACCATGTCTAAATATACACAACCAAGGCATAGTTCTACATTCATGCCATAATCCTCCAGCTGACGATAAAGGAAAGGAATTGTCTGCCGAAATGAGATTTGACATGGTGACGCCAGTTGGGGATGGTATAGTATTTGTTTGCGTCCTGCAGTGGCTTATTGGAGGTTTCTGTGTATGATGTCATTGTGCTAATCAATATTAATTTCCATGCCATATTGAGAATTCTGAGACCATTCAAAATGTGTTTAAAATCAGCATTGAATGTAATTGGGGTTTGGCAATGCAAAATGAAAAGCAGTTTTTCAGTAATAATCTTAAAACAAGAAAAAAAATGTTCACCATAGCTCATGAGACAAACAATAGTACAATTTCAAACAACAACATGCTATTTGTGGTAATTATATTATATACAAGCTTCCTCCATTGTTGTGCTGTTGTCCTTTTCTATGTTTCTGGGGAGACAGTATTCCTAACTGAAATATCAGTCTTCTACCTGTTAATTCAGAACTGTATGAGGGAGTGTCTTTGTCCCAGGCATCACAGGACACAAGTCAGGGGAAGACCTCTAATGAGATGCCAGTATTAAAATACCCCATTATGAAAAAAAATGCATATTCCCCGTGCTCTTGGCATCATTATCTTACCCTTGATCCACTTCCAGCTGCTTTTTTTAAAATGATGCTGACCCTTCAGGTCGTTGGGCTCGCACCTGCCTGGACTGTGTCATAAACCGCAGCACTTCACCGATTACTCGTCATATTATCCCGCAGAACATTTCCAGAGATGAAACACAGCGTCTGAGAGCGCTTTTGACCCCTGAGCTCACCTGTCCATCCAATGCTCCTAAATAATAAATTATTTTTTTTAATGCGTTCAGAAAATTTCCCAATGACAAGCATAACTTTATATTTTTTTAGGTTATTCAGGAATGTAACCATGAAATTAACATGTCGGGCATGTGAATTTCAAGAACTTTGATACAGAATGCAGAATATGTTAGTTAAAGAGCAAGACAGTTGTTATGGCCCCTGGGAGTGGAAAACTGTTAATGAAGCTGAATGAATTTCATCCATGTAGACGTGATGGCCACATTTCAAATCATCGTCACTCTAAACAGTGTTTATGAGCACTCATGTCTTCTGTTGTGTATTGCATTTCAAGCGTTTTACATTTTGTCCTTACGACACCCCGTACTGGTTCTCTGTTCTACTGCACATGCGCAGTGTGCGTGAATGTCTCCCGTATACCTGTGAACAGACAGTAAAAATCGCATGGTGCAAAGGCTTGTGTTGGTGTCGTCGTTTAATGCAGCACACGTTCATCTAAGGAGGCTGTAACATCTTCCCACACGCCTTTTCTCTTTCATATATTCATATACAATGTGGAAAACTGGGGCTACATTAAAATGCCATTTAGGAACAAGGGGAGAAATGATTTGTGCATATTGGAACTTTGGTAATTTACTCACAGTTGTCCTCAGAATGGTAATAATTCTACCTAAAAAAAAACAAAAAACACTAGCACATTTAAGTAATGATTATACTTAAGACTGGCCCTATCTATTGCCTGTACATTATTGTAGGTCAGTGTTTCTCAATCCGGCCCTTAGGGACCCGCAGACAGTCCACATTTTTGCTCCCTCCCAGCTCCCAACACAAATATGGACTGTCTGGCAGAGAGCTGGGAGGGAGCAAAAACATGGACTTGTGGGGTTACCAAAGGACCAGATTGGGAAACACTGCTGTAGGTCACCAGTACAGTGATAAAAAGGAAAGGCGTTTCAGCCTGTATGTATACCTGAAGGTTTGCAGTGTTTTGTCAGCCTGCCTTACATGTCATGTGCTCTTTCTGCTACAGTCACAAATGGGGCTCCACCAAAAGGCATGTGAGGTAGCACACCCACAGGATATTAATTTGTTCCCCAAGCAAAAAGAAAATTTTTCCATCTGTTGCTCCACTTAAATACAGTATTTTAAATTTCCCACTTAAGTACACTTAAATATAAATGTAAATTTCTCCTTATGCTTATTAAGTCATGACATGCATTTCAGGAAAACTGAAAATGTTATTGGGGTTGAAAGAGTAAACAAAAAAAACAGAAAAAAGCAAGGTAACTAAAATATTATGTAAAATTTTTAAATTTTGTTTTCCCTTTAGCCTGCTTTTATGCAAGTCAGTAGAACGTGTGTATGGGTTGCTATAACTTGCAATGAGCTTCTTTCTGGCCTTCTGTTCGGGCAGACAGAGAAGGTTCTGTCTTCAAGATGTTCATCATGGTCAAATTATTAAGGGCCTGGATATGGGTGAGAAAAAGGAAAACAAACAATATATATCAGGAAAGAAGCAGCGGCTCCTCCCATTCATATCTCTGCCCCTTTTTCCAAGCAGACAATCACCTGTCGCCCTGCATGAGGGCTCAGCACTGATAAGATACAGCAGGCGGAATTCATGCAAGAGAATGCCCTTCTCTCGCTTAGCAGAACACCGGCAATTAATTCACCCAGAAGCAACCCAGCCAAATTTGAACCTCAGTCTGGGCTGTGACACTGTATGTTACAGCCAAATGCTGTGGCTGTTTTTAGGTAACTCTTTGTGGTAATATATCACTAGATAAAGATTAATATTTACACCTTTGCTACTTAAACTGTTTAGATGCTGGGAAAAAAAGAATAAAATGTAGACATTAAAAATGTGTAAAAAAAACTAACTTCAAGGTCTGTGGACTGGGCGGAGTAGAGAGCCTGGTGCTAATACAAACAAGGGGGCCGGGGGGGCGGCACTGGCGAGGTGAAGCCTGAGGTATGCTGGAAACCTCACCCCCAGATTCCCGGCTAGTCAAGAAGCACAGTTAGGCATGAGAAGGCCTGTTCTGGAACATACTCTAACAATTAGATTGGCACAGGAGCCAGAAATACGAAAATCGACCTTTGGCCCTAGTAGATTCCTGTTGCTAACAGCAGAATTTTCACAACACCGATGATACCGAGGATACAATTACCTTCTAGAAACTCGTACACGGGTGGAGAGATTTTCCCACAACACACTTGAAAATTGCCACAGTGCTCAGCTCCCACGCTGGCTGTGGTACATCCTTCCAAATATTTTGTGTTATTTAGTTTTGAATATGGTTATTCTTGGAACATTAACCAGCTTCAGGGGAATAAAATAACTGCTTTCAGAGAGAAACCATCCTCGGAGGAGTCATTAGAGCTTTTGAAAGTGGTCTCCTGTGAGGCAGAGCCTTGATTCCAAAGGTGAGAACCACGCGGCTACACAAATGATTTTCTTGAAAGCCACCCAAAGCAAAAGTGGAACAGGGTGAATGTGTCCAGGTTATACAGGTTAGGGTTAGGATTTGTGGCGACGATATAGAGAAACAGGGGAAGTAGGGCAAGCCCAGAGTAAGATAATGAGGCCGTCTGATCTAGAGGGGGCGCACAATCCTTACTCTCAACTCCGAGTGTAAGGAGCTGCCTTAACTTTCTCGTTTCAGGTCTGGTTGAAAGAAAAATGAAAGACTGTGGTTGCACATTTAGAAGTATGTCACACGTGTGTCTGATGCTGAAAATAAACTCAGTTTGAATGAATCTTCCATTGATGCTTAATGCCTTTTAATTTGCATGGTGATCTGGGAAAAGATGCTGTATTTATAATGTTATATAGATGCTGCACAGAGACCGAGACAGATGAAGCTATAAATATAGTTATATACATGCTGTGTACCTGGGAGGGAGCAAAAATGCCCTCGTGAGAGTTTGATTTACACAAGAATGTTCTGAGGGCAGAAGGAAAAATGATTGGTTCAGAGAGATAATCATTCAGGTTGTAGAGGAGGTGAGTCCAAGTAATCAGAGGAGGCTGGACCAACCAATGAGATGTCTTGGTCCCACCTCCTATACAGTCTGATTGGTTATCTCTCTGAATCAATCATTTTTCCTTCACCCTCGGAACATTTTTGTGTAAGTAAATGCCCATGTGCCAAAAATGTGGACTGTCTGGCAGGGAGCTGGGAGGGAACAAAAATGTGGACCATCTGGAGGTCCCCGAGGACTAGGTTATGGGACACTGCATTATATTGTATAGATAGTGTAGATTGATAAGTATAATGACATATATATTATATAGATATAGACCCAGATGTGGATATAGATAGGAATATATGGGATATTTCTGATGTATACCATTACCTTACAGTGTCAGGGTTGCAGGTTTAAACTGTAGTGTAAACTTGCTCATTCTCCCTGAGTCTGCATTGGTTTCCTTTGCTTTCCTCCTAATCATGTGCCGTTAAGACACTTTGTCTTCAGTGTGGGACAGTGAAAGTCACTGTGTGCGTGCATGGGAGGGCCCATCCAGGACCTACCCGTCTTACTCTTCACGTTCTTCCAGGAACGGATGTAGAAATGAATTATTAAAACAAACAGTATAGTCAGACCAAAATCCAGGAAACCTGCTGACAGTAGCAGAGTGGAGACACTTTCCTGGGGTGCGGGGGGTGGAGGGGAATCCACTCTTCCCTGCTGAGCCGAACATGAGAGGGTGCTTGGAGCGTCAAGGCAAGCCTTCCAGTGGGATGAGCGGCACGGCGGCGCAGTAAAGAGCAGGTGTGGGCAGAAGATGCACGCAAAACAGGGTGCTGAATTTATGTAGGTGCAGACCACAGGGGAAGAGCCAGCGACAGCTTAATGAGGAGCCAGACTGGGTCAGAGTACGGCATCTCTGTGGAGAATTCTCACTAAATGTTTATATTAACACATAGTGCATGAGCTCACCCTCCCAGGGTAGGACCAGCCATCGCTGAGGAAGAAGGAGAGACAACACAAAATAGTGACATCACTGGTCACCCTGATTTGGTTCATTGATGGACCACAAATATTGAATATCTTCCAGACTTTATTTACAATATGCATTGTTCTTTTACCCATGTGAAACTGCTCTGAATACTCATTTACAATTTATAACATTCGCAAACATTTTTGAAATCACATTATTATGATCGAAGTTCAAAGGATGGCCTGCTGTTCCCAAGTGATAATTATATCGTCAAATCTATTATATCAAGTTTCCTGGCCTTAGGTTTCAGGCATCAGTCAATCAAGTAATTTCAATGAAAGAGAGGAGAGGTAAGAACCATGCATTGATTACAGTGCGTAAGGAGCATGCACTGATTACAGTGCGTAAGGGGCATGCACTGATTACAGTGCGTAAGGAGCATGCACCTATTACAGTGCGTAAGGGGCATGCACTGATTACAATGTGTAAGGAGCATGCACCTATTACAGTGCGTAAGGAGCATGCATTGATTACAGTGCGTAAGGAGCATGCACTGATTACAGTGAGTAAGGAGCATGCATTGATTACAGTGCATAAGGAGCATGCATTGATTACAGTGCGTAGGGAGCATGCACTGATTACAGTGCGTTGCCGCACCCACCACATGGCAAACCACCTCAGGGATGAGAACCTGAGTGCAGCCATGCGCCAGGCAATACCTCAGCACCACACCAGTCCAAATGGACCAGTGTGAGTTCTTTTTTCCAGTGGCTGGAGTGCCAATCCTGCCACCACCCCCAAACTTTTCCCTTTAAATTGGAGGACCTCCTTATAGGGCTAGATGTAGATTAACTTCATACCCAGCACCAAGCAATTGCAGGTAAAGGGCCTTTCTCAAGGGCCCAATGGAGTAGAATCACTCCAGGTATTCACAGGATATGAACCACCAACCTTCAGTTGCTGGCACAGATCCCTAGCCTCAAAGCCAGCACTCCATATGAATTCCAATGAGTTTTCAAAAAATATATATGTACACCCACAGACAGGTGTCTGTGCCTTGCAGGCTGAGGCTTGTAACCCCTGGTTGAAACAGAAGTTTGGAATATGCCATCTGTTTCCCTAATGTAACCTTTAATGAGGCCTGTAGTGAACAGAGCTAACAAAGACTTCAGTTAGCACTCTGTTATCAGGCTCAGTCCTATGACATTATACCATTTTATTTATCCCATTCCCCAGTATAAGTGGTCCAATTAGTCAGACTGGGTCAAAGTACTGCTTCTCTGCAGAGATTTCACAGAAGGGATGGATGCAGTAAATGTTTACATCAACAGATTGTGCACGAGCTCACCATCCCTGGGACCACCCATCACTGAGGAGAAAGAATAACTGAAAGCACAAAATAGTGACATCACTGGTCACCCTGATTTGGTTCATTGATGGATCACACATTCTAAATAACTTCCAAGCTTAATTTACAATATTTATTGTGTACTATTTTTGTGTACAACTGTGATTTAGTTTTGTGTATTATTTTGTGTATTATTGTATACTACCATTGTTTACTATTTTGTGTACTACCATTGTGTACTCTTTTGTATACTAATGTGTACTACCATTGTGTACTATTTTGTGTACTATAATGCACTGTTTTGTATACTAATGTGTACTACCACTGTGTACTATTTTGGTACACTTTTTAAAGACAAGGTTTCTGAAAATGAAGACATTTTCATGGAGTTTGTTAATTCTGCTCTAGCAGCCGCTTCTAGGAAGTGAACAGTCAGCTGGTCTCGGGACCCCGGTGTGTTTATTTTCAAACCAGCCCTGGGAGGTGCTCCTCCCTCTCTCCTCCATCATCCGGAAGCCTGCTCTGTGCCGACATTTTAAACCGCCCAAGGTTAATTGCCTTTTTGTCTGTCATAGTTTTCTGTCCCCTGTCACTTTATTAAGTTAGCACATTGTGGAAGGGCACTGAACAAAAACAAACATAAACCAAAGCCTGGGTAAACTAACCACTTGAACAACCACAGCAGCCATCTTGAAAAATGTTAAATAAAAACAGAGGACATGTGCCCATAATTAACTACTTAGGGTAAGACCTTGGAGGAAAAAAAGACACATGAAAGTGAATATTTAAAAATACAAAAAAGAAACCAACTAGCCAAGAAGAGCTTGACAATCTGATACTGAATATCCAGGATTTTTAATGGACTGAAACATGTTCTGAATAATAGGCATCTTTCACATTGTGTCAAATTTTTAATGGGGCCCTTAAGAAAGTTATATTCAGTAATGCTCTTTTTTTCTTGTTTGGGGAAGAGTTTTAAGCAGTGAATTGGCTGTTGAGGAGTGCTTAAAACATACTTAGGGTACACAATGAGAGAGAGAGAAGAAACATTTGTGAAAAGAAGCACTCTGTCGGCTGCATTAGTAATCAAGGGTGCGATAAGTATTTTAGTAAATCCTGTGCAAAGGACCATGGAAACTTCTGAGGGACATTGAGCAGCAAAGACTAGAACAAACAAAGAGTAGAAACAGAAATAAAAGTCATCGGGGAGAGTCCGTCCCCAGAACATTCAGGGTAAAGTGTTAGTGTAACAAAAGAGGGTAACCAAACTTACGCGCCACTGTTTCTTTTACTTCCAGTCCCCCTTTGAAGGTGATAAACTTTGCCTGGTGTGTAGATCTCGGTTCACAACAGAAAGTACCGTATTCACAGTGAACATCTTACCCTTGTTTTGAACATCCCCACACAGACCTCTGGCCATTCCACCAGCACACCTGATTCAGCTAATCGAGGCTTTAATGAGAGGTTAATTAGCTGAATCAGATGCTCTGGTGATGGAACAAAGTAAACATATCACATGGTTGAGCTTCCCTGGGGACAGAATCGGGGTCCCTGCTTAGACCATTATGCCTTTTCCGAGTCATCTGGAAAGTGAGGTTTAAGGAGTTTGGGGTCTTATATAACAGAAGAATTATTGGCATTGTAATTTTTTATGAAAGCCATGTTTGTGGTACACAAAACACAACTGGGTGCAGCATACCATGTAGCCATGAACAAAATGAACTTTTCATTTTTCCTCTCCTTTGAGTATAGCCTAGCAGAAGCCAGGATCTCATCGCCAGGCACAAAATAAGTTCAAAAACCGAAACAAATCCAGTGGAAAAGCAATTCAGCTTGTCAACTCATCCTGTTGGGTCTCAGCTACTGCAACTTCATTATGAGTGAGGGCATCAACAGGCAGGCTTCAGATGTATAATTTACTATGATGTGTCGTGCATGATTTTGATGGCCGGCGGGGATGATTTATAGCAAACCAGATGCAATAATATGAGTGATGACCTACACCTTGTGACGATAACGAGTTGAAACCTAGAGGAACCTTTGACATCACTGTAGATAACATTAATTATCTGGGTACAGCCATGACTCCTGTTTTGTTTGACTGCATTTCTGGGGATAAAAAAAACAAAAATCATAACGTGCACTTTATTTGACAGGTGTATCTGAAGAGCACTGAAATATAGATGGAAGCCTTTGGATGCCATTAAAATTTTGACACATTTTTAGTAGAATAGAAGGAGGAGTCTAACTTCTACAATTTAGTGGGTAAAATTTGTTTTCATCCATTTTATGTTGCTTGTTTACAGAGATTCAAAATGATAAAAACAATCTGTATGGATTAAAACAATATTTATATAGATATTTTTATACAGTACATTTTGGCACTGGTGTCACATTATATATGCATCTATCTGAAAATATCAGAGAACTTATCAGGATGCCAGCATGGTGTTAAAATCGAGTGGCAATGCCCAGGAGTCTCGATGAACAGAACCTAAGAGCAGAGGGATTTAACGGCAGACGAGGTTTAATTGTGTAAATGCTTCTTTCAGGGACAGATGGGAAAATAGGAAGGACAGCAGCCCACCAGAATCTAGATGACAACAAAGACAAAAATAATGCAGTGTGCAGTCTGAGTTACTGGGGGCAAAACACAGTGGATCACACAAATATATCTTCTCTTCTAGCTGACCAACGGCCATGTTTAGGCTATCAAAAAGCTACTTACATTCATTCTTATTGCACCACTGCTTACTCGGAGCGGGGTCTTTGTGAACCCTGGACTGCCTAGGAATGAGGTCAGTTCATCACAGGACATTAATTTGGGCAATTAAGAGACACCAATTTACCTAACCTCATACTTTTTGGACAATGGAATGAAACCCACACACTTATGAGAAGATCATGCAAACACCACAACAATGGAGATGTGGATGCATTTGCACCAGCAACCCCAAAAGCTGGGAGGTTTCAGTCCTACCTACTGGGCCACCTCACCACACAAAAATCGAAAGTTAGATATAAGGGTGTTTACCAATGCCAAGAACTCAAAAAACACTTGTGTGTGGTACTTGTGTTCTTGGTAAGAACATGTCTCCCAAGAACAAACCTGAGATGCAATGAATCATGGGATTGTTCTCATTGATGAGGATGCAACTGATGGATCCTGATATTTGGGGCTGAGCAAGAATGACATTTGGGGATTTTTACCATCCCCCGTACTTTTGCTCTTGAATATTGGAACTGTACTTCAGTAATGGAAAATGTCATCCATCTATGCGAGAACACGAATGCATATTGATAAATACCCACAGTCTCTGAATTTTCCTACTAAACACTCAGATACCCTTATTAAGTCCTGAGGGCATGATGGGAAAGATGCAAATCGGCAGATAAACCATGTTGATCTGACTGGCGTATGATAATCGAAGCGTAACGAGGGCCTTGTATTCAATGTAGAGGCAATTAAAAACAATCAAACCATCAATGATAAACTAGTCGTTACTTAATGCTATATTTTCAGTGTTTTAAATCACTGTTATGGAGCATTGATTGACTGAATAACTGGTTTATTTCCTCATTCACGACCAGAGGAAATAGATGAGCTGTATTACAGACATTTGTATTAAGCAGAAAACATGATGAGTAAAGCTGCAGTTCCTTTCAGAACCCAGTAATTACAGTTTAGAGTAATCGGGTGTGTTTTATTTCTGATGTAATGTGCCATTTAAAATGCTAGTGTCTGCTATCTGGGCCTAGCGTCTCCTCACCCAGAAGATCTGCAGTCATCTTCCACTCCCATCTTCTACTCCCATCTTCCACTCCCATCTTCTACTCCCATCTTCCACTCCAATCTTCCACTCCCATCTTCTACTCCCATCTTCCACTCCCATCTTCTACTCCCATCTTCCACTCCCATCTTCCACTCCAATCTTCCACTCCCATCTTCCACTCCCATCTTCCACTCCTTATCCAGATGACCTGCATCCAAAGTCTGGGTGTTATGTTTCTTTACCCAGAAGACCCGTGTACATCTTCCTGTCTCATCATATCCTTATCCAGACAACATATAATCTAGGACTCTGCTCTGAACAAAATTTAAGGAGGCCGTTATGGGACTTTCATTCTTCTTGAAGGTTTCACTTCTGTGATACTTTGAAATAGATACTGAATTCACAAATGTCATCAGCATTGCTATAAAGTATAAGGTATGACCTACATTAAAATGTCCATTGAGTGACTATGTATGTATGATGTGTTATGTAAATGTTAGGACAGGGGAATACGCGAAAACATAGGTGATACATTTTAGCAATAAATGTCAAGTGGCAGTATAATGGTCTCCAGCTCTTAATGCTGCACTTCCAGGTATGTACAGAATGCTCCTCTGCCTGGTCGCAAATGAGCATAAACTCTGACACGCAGCTGTAAAATGATCATTTACAGGGAGCCAGTTATACAGACGGCTGTATATTCAGGGCTTCCCACAGAGAAGAGTAAACTGTAGGGAAAATGTTGATGGAAAGGAGACACAGTTATGCAATAAATGTCAGGAACTAGCAGAAACAGATGGACCCTAGGGTAAGTGGACCTTTCGTAGAGGAATGACAAGTGACCTGTAGCAGTATGACATGAAACAAAAAAGCTGGACAATCCTTCTCGTCTTCAGGCAATTTAATTCTTTGTTTTTTTGTCATGGTATAAGTTTTCGGATTCAGACTTTTTTGGCACCTTATGTAGTTCAAGACAAGGGAGACTTGAAGGGAAATACAGTTATCTCTTTCTTACTTCAGCACTCAGTTCAGTGCATCTCTACTGAACATGTTGAGATGAAAAAATGGAAGTCACCTGACTTGTCTGAGCTGCTTAGTAGTGGTTTTGGGGTGGGGGGGTTTGGGGGGTGGTTGAAGGGTTCTTAAACAGACAGCTACCTGCTGTAGTTTGGACTGTTCCTCGGAAAATGCTTGACAGCACTACAGTTGCATCAGACTGACAGCAGACAGGTATGAAGGGTAAAAGTGGTAGAGCTTTCACCAGTGTTGCTGTGATCCATCTCAAGATACAGGAGGGTAAATGCACACTTAAAAACATTTTGCACAGTGGCTCAGTGCATTGCACATCCTGGGAAAGGTTTCAGGTTCCCCATGAACCTGGATTGGATATGCAGCTATGGAAGATGGATGGATTAATGAAACATGCAACAACTGAGATTATCTTACCACATCATATACATGTGTTCCTGTGAAAGGTGTCATGGCAATGACATGTTTGAACGCTCTTCAATGATTATTCTGTGAATTGTGCTTTGCAAGAGTGAACTAACTTGATGTTAGGTTTAAAAGCCGTATTGCAGTTTTTCTTTTCAAGAAATCGCACCTGTCAAAAGAAAAACAGACAGAGGAAATTCAATACAAATAAAGAGAAGAAAGCTTTATCAACCCACACGGAAATATGCATTTTCGCGTCTGTTTTTCATCTGGAGTGAAAATTAAAAAGTTGCAGCGACAAAGACCATCTGTCCATCTTCTTTTGGTGACTCATTGTCATGATCTCACTTTACTTGAAAAGCAATCAGCAATATTTCTTTTACCAAATGATTTGTTTTGTCTTGTAACCCCCCCCCCCGCCAACTCCTGCAAAAAAAGGAACAATTACTGCAGATCCATCGGGATTTCTAATTGGTTCATCTTGCTTCCATCACCTTTATCATGTGTCTTGTGACTAGTGCCTGTAATTCTTGTTTTGCTCACTTTATGAACTAAACGGGATCCCTCTATTCATTTCTTGACATGCCTGGTTTTTTTTGGCTCATTAGTCAGACTTTCGTTTCACTGGGAAAAAAAAACACACAAAGGTACTCTTTATCAAGTGTTTACTTACCGTTCTTTAATCCACCACATGTCTCCATCATGGCCAGAACAATTTCCTGGAAACTTCATGCAGATTTTCAATCTCAAGGTAATTAAGATGAAAGACCTGGCAAATCAGTCCACAATCCGCAGACATGGCAGAGGTCTCCCAGACACCTGGCGTTTGGCCCTCGGGTTTCGGTTCCTTTTTCGCCTTGGGTCCGATTAACGATTAGCAATTTTCTGACCTCGTTATCAGAAGGGATGAGGTTCAGTCTGCTGACGGTCATTATACGTCCATCAGCTCCTCCTGGGAAATGAAGTCAAAGGAGAATGATGGTTCTCTGTGTATTCAGGGCACAGCACTGTGAAAAGTGTGAGGTAGTCAAAGAAAATGATGTTTAACTTCATGTTGGTATGAAACTGTCAAAGTGTATCAGCTTAGACAATTCCAGACCTAAACATACCCCAGTATTTAGAGAAACTATCCAGTACACCTACGCATCTTTTTGACCGGAGCACTTCCCCAACTTGTCTGGCTAATCAGTACATCTTTGACTAACTGATTTTAATTGAGATTTAACACAAACATGGAATGGCTGATGTGCCGCTGTGGAGAGATTTGGGAACCAAAGTGGTGTTCATCTCTTAGATGTCAGTGATGTTTTGGAGAACACAAGAATTTCATGTTCATATTTTTATTGTGTTTTTGATAATTTACACATTATCTATTGTTAAATTGCGTTTTTTTCCCTGCATATATACACTAACTAAGCATACAAGTTGTCTTTAACATTTTCTTTGACTGCCTAAGACGGTTCATAAATATTATGAACAGAATCGGTGACAAAGGGCAGCCCTGACTGAGTCCAGCACCCACTGGGAATGAGTCTGACTTATTGCTGGAAATGCGAACCAAGCTCTTGCTCCGTTTGTACAGGGACCTGATGGCCCACAACAACAGACCCCGTACCGCGTATTCCTGGAACACCCCCCATAGGACCCCCCGAGGAACACGATCATATGCCTTTTCCAAGTCCACAAAACACATGTAGACTGGTTGGGCAAACTCCCATGAACCCTCTAGTATCCCTGTGAGGGTGAAGAGCTGGTCCAGTGTACCGCGGCCAAGACGGAATCTGCATTGTTCTTCCTGGATTCGAGGTTCGACCAACGGACAGACCCCCCTGTCCAGTACCCCAGCATAGACCTTACGAGGGAGGCTTAGGAGTGTGGTCCCCCTGTAGTAGGGATACATCCTTTCGTCCCGTTTCTTAAAAATTGGCACCTCCCCAGTCTGCCAATCCACAGGCAATGTTCCCAATATCCACGCAGTGTTCAAGAGGCGTGTCAGTGAGACAGCTCAACAATATCAAGAGCTTTCAAGAACTCAGGCCGAATCTCATCCACGTCCGGAGCCTTACCACCGAAGAGTTTTTTGACTACTTCAGTGACCAGTTCTACTTCCTCCAAGGAAGGAGCATCAGTGGGATTCAGGAGGTCCACGAAATACTCCTTCCACCGCCTGACTATATCCCCAGTTGAGGTCAACAGTTCTCCGTCCTCACTATAGACAGCATGGGTAAAGCCCTGCTCCCCCCCCCCCACTCCCCCCGAGTGACCTGACAGTTTGCCAGAACCTTTTCAAGGCCGTCTGAAAGTCCTTCTCTATAGCCTCACCAAATTCCTCCCGCACCCGAGTTTTTACCTCAGCAACCTCCAAAGCCTCTTTCCGCCTGGCCATCCGATACCTGTCAGCTGCTTCAGGCACCCCGCAAGCTAACCAACCTCAGAAGGGCTCCTTCTTCAGCCTGACAGCTCCCTTTACTACTGGTGTCCACCACCGGGTTCAGGGATTGTCGGCACGACAGGCACCAACAACCTTACAGCCACAGCTCCGCACTGCAATCAAGTCCCAGTTCAGGTTCCATGGCCCCTGACTCCCTCAAAAAGAGCAAAAAGAAGTTCTGCTGGAGATGCGAGTTAAAGATCTCCTGGACACAGGTCTCTGCCAGATGCTCCTAGCATACCTGCTCTATATGTTTGGGTCTACCAGGTCCATCCTGCATCTTCCCCCGCCATCAGATCCAACTCACCACCAGGTGGTGATCAGGAGGCCCAGTCATCAGGCACTCGGATACGAGCTCCCGCCCCAGACTGGGAGGCCCCGGTCTCCCCAACCCAGGCAGGGTAACATGGTCCTTATTGTCGATCATCATAGGGGTCAGTATGAACCGCACTTAGTCTGGCCGCTCACCGAGGACCAATTTGCCTTGGGAGACCTTACTAGGGGCAATTACCCCTGACAACATAGCTTCTAGGATCATAGGGGCACACAAACATATACATAAATAAAACCAGCAATAAATAAGCAGGGAGAATTTTTTTCCTAACATGTTTATGCTCACATTTCATATGATTTATGGAAACATTTTAGAATATATTTATTAATGCACACATTTCATATTATCATTTATTTATAGCCACATTTCACAATACATTTATTTATGCACACATTTCTTTATTTAATAAAGTCTGAATAATCTCTCCATACATATGGACTCATTTCGTGAACACAGTAAACACGACCCCATTTGAGCGCGCCATAAAACACATGCAACAACAATAAAAGTAATAACACAGAGGCCAAATGGAACATGGCGATGTTTAGGACATACAAAACAAATCTGAACATTGAACAGCTTTAACTCGAAGTCTAACAAATTACCAGTGCTGCCCTACTTTTACACTACAAGGTCTGTCGTGCTTCTTCATGGATCTGAAGCAAAAATCCCTTCAGCAGCCTCTCCTGTCGCCGTGTTTCTGTTTGACACTAAGAATAACAAACACAGATTAACGCAACGTGTACTTAAGCACATATAGAACATATTAAGTTAGACATTCTCCACTAGAATGACCGGGGATGTTCATAGATACCTCATTGGCGCATGCATACACTATCACAGCCCGGGAGTAATGTTCATAAGCGTAAGCTATAGCTAACGCCAGCCAGAGAGTTGAAAGGATAGAAGACTCCCTTCGTATCTGTGGATGTAAGATGAGGGATACATCTTAAAGCCCATCTCTAATTTACTCGTCGGTGCTTTGGAGAAGGATTTACACAAAGGCGATGTACGTCGTTGATCACAAGTTTGGGCAGGTCCGGTAAACAACATGTACAAACCAATGCCATTTTTCATAGACCAGTAATGAGCCAGCCACAATTCCATGAACGCAGAAACTGACGTGTAAAGAACCCATGGTGCCCAGAACAAAGATGCAGCACGTTCATTGACCAGCAAAGAGAGTTGGCTGAGTGTTTACTGAAGTTCCAAAGGGGTCTATTCACCTGTTAGAGAAGGAAGGATTTACTGCACAAGTAACGACTTTATAATATCGTGGTTATAAGTGAAGAGTGGGGCGCTCGGCATGATTGGGCTCCATGGCCATGATGGTGGTTCAAATCCCATGACTGGCAATGTGATGTCGCCTGAAGTAAGGCCCTTAATCCCAATTATACCACCGCACCGTTGAATTCTTGACTCTGATTGGTCAAAAGGGTGTTAATCTTCTGAAACACACATAATGCCAGTCAGGCGAATCACAGTAGTAAATCAATGGTCCATTACAATCTTTAATTCTAACAGACATTACTTAAAATTTCAGACATAGAACACAACTGAAAAATAATGGAAACTATAAAAATAGAGAAATTGCTATTAATCAGTGAGACAACAATACAATATGCTTATGATTAAGACCTGCAATCAGTTATTTAACACCAAAACGATTTACTGATGTAGCACACTAGTAACCTAGTCATACTTTGCAGTCCTTTGTAATCTGCCTAAACGGCATGGCATGGAAGTCCAGTTTTAATAGTCAGTAAACAGTAAATAACTTACTCATAATGTAACTGAATACTAGAGGTACATAAATAAATGTTTGTGTGTGTGTATATATACACATACATACAGGCATACACACACATCTCTTTGCCTCCTCACTGTGCATTTAAATACGTATAACGCACAGCCTGCTTACACCGAACCCCATTTTCCTGCGGTTACTGTACCTTTGGCTAACATATTTGAACCTGGGGACTATCATTTGGACTCCGCAATGGGCAATTCCAAACTAAGGGCTGACTTTTGGTCTTAGCGTTGGATAATTTTCCAGTTAACAACCGTCGCTTGGGTCAAATCTAGGCAAAATAATAAATGCATTTTTCGTTCATAAACGTGCAACTGTTTAAAGGTAGAAATGTAAACCAAATGTGTGGTAAGTGGGTTAATGCACTCCAAGCCGTGCATTACATGTTTAGACACTCAGTTTGTATCGGGTTTATTTTTTGTGTTTAAAGATGTATAATGCATGGCTTGTCAAGCATTAACCCTAATGCCCCAGGGATTGGTCCTACTCTCTGACCCATACGTGCACGTTGCTTTAGAGAATGAACATTCTCCATTGGAAAATAAATCCAGTAATGGTCATTCTGTATTGACCCTGTCACAGTACACTGGGTCATGGTTTTAAAAATGATAAGCTGTGGAGGATTCCATTGCTTGTGTATCTACAGGCAGCAGCTCGATCTGGAGAAAAGAGATCTCCATCTGGAGAAAATCAGATGATAAGCCATCCTCTGATCACATCACACCAAGCTGACGATGATAAAAATCTCACGAAGATTTTTAAACATCCTGAAAATGGTTCTGCGGATATCGATACTGGCGGCAGTTGTGGGGGTGAAAAATGTTGTTTCATCAAAAACGCATAATCATACATTATCTCTTTTGTGGAGTAGGTCATGTGCCAATAATTTAAGGAGATATTGTATGAACTGGGAAAGGTTTTGTGATTTGTGTGCTTGTTTTGGGAAGGGCCCTCACTGTGTTCTGTTATCCAGTTAAAGATTCAGTTTGGGAAAAAAAAAGAAAATGATGAAAATAAATGTGCAAGGAATCTGGCCCAGTTATCTGACCTTATCTGGTCTAATTAACTGGGTCTGGGGAGAGTGAGTCTCAGGTGTCCTTTGGCTGGGTACCCTCCCATTTCACTTAGATCTCATTCTTCCCCACAGTCCTACAAGCACTAAAGAGAGAGTTTAAAAGCAGCTCCCAGATGTTAGGGCTCAAATATATTTTTAAAGATCATTAAATAAAATAGATGTAACTGGAAATAGACAGTAACGCATAGTGCAGTCTGGACCTTGGGGAGTTCATATCTGATGTGCTTGCAGTGTATTACCAGTGTGATAAAAGCATTTATAGTAAAGTGAAGTTTTTCCTGGTCGCTGCTTGGCGGGTCGCTTTGACACAAGCCTCTACTGCGGGTTATGGGCCAATACCATAGAAAATGACCCGTCCGTGTATCTGACGCTGAGGTTTTGGGTTACTGGAATAAGCACAGGTGTGAGGACTGGGGCCTGCTTGCTCCCCTGCCCCATATCCACATTTTCACAAGAGAATACACCCCCGGGGGGTTCAGCGTGAAGGTGAACCTGCATGTATTCTAAATTAATAACATCTGACTCTTCAGCTTAACAATGGCTCACTGGTCAGCATTTTTGCTTCAGATCTCCAAGGCTGTGGATTTACTCCTGTTCGCGGCTCCGTGTGCAGATTTCAAAGGATCTCCTCGGATTTATGTGAGAATGTTCCAGCAATCCCGGTTTTCTTATATGTTCCATGTGAAGTGCTCATTGCAACAGCCCGGCTCCTCCTTTATGATGTAGGAGTG
>JAODLD010000136.1:22348979-22382551 GCA_026781065.1 Mormyrops boulengeri | reverse complement strand
AACCAGTCTGCCTCGCAGTATAGCCTTCTGCCAGCAGAACCAGGATTATACCGGGATTTAAAACATGCAGATTCGTTTAAAAATTGTGGTCTCTTAATTTTTCCATGGCTGTGTGTGCATGTATGTGTATATATATATATATATATAATGCGATGCTTTGATCAATCTGTTGAACCTCTAACAAATCCATGACAACACCCTTAGGGTGTAGCAGTGTCAGCGAAAGTATGTGTGCGTCTGTAATTCTGTTTGCAATCTCCAGGGTGTACTCAGGATGAGCTGGGAATCACTGCATCCCTATCTAGTTAAAATGTAACAGAAAATGGATTAATGTTCTTTCCCTGACTTATACGCTAGCAAAGCTTATATCGTGTTATGCTGCAAAGCTGACTCACAGCAAGCCATCATCCAAGGACTGGGAGTTAAAGAGTGGGATGTGACCACGACCAGCTTGAAGTACAGTACCCTTCACTCAACGGCACTGAAACAAGACGTTGATGAACATTTCTGCATGAAACTGCCATGAAGAGGACAACGCAGCCCTATTTTCAGGCTTAGGAGTATCTGCCATTCGTGTGAAATCAGTTTATTGAGAAATCCTGAGGATGCTCTTCAACATTGAACCTCAGCTTTCATGACACCCTATAGCAGAAGTAAATATTTATTATGTAATTTGTACATGTCCTGAAACTGTTTAAATATTTGTGGATTTATAACTGCTTTAGCAGGTAGAACTGTGTTTTCACACCAGGAGGGCTGTGGGATCGTGTGGGGCTTACATGCTCTCCCTGTATCAGTTTCCTCTTGTTTCCTCCCACAGTCCAAAGACAGCTGGCTTTGTTACCCCTGTCACTCTAAATTACCTGTGGTGTGCATGTGAGAGTCTGCCTATGATTGGCTGGCATCCTTTGCAGGAAGTACACTGTGCTCCTTTTGTCTGGCACCTTTGCAATTTGCACATTTCCTTGGTGAATTGCCATTTGGAAGCTGAACACAATCAACAAACTCACCTGTGCCTGCAATCCAAATGTTGCCATTCACTTCTTGAACTGGCGCCTATGCATGTTTTGAGCAATGTCGATTAACTAATATCTTTAGCCAAAGCTCGTTATCAATCAGTGGTGTGGCTACTCATGCAAGCCGTTGCCAAAGCATGCATTTACCAGCACTGTTTTGGACAGCCCAGGACATAGACTTTGGCTTATAAAGGGAATCACAAAAACATTGTTGACATGGACCATGAGCAAGGTGCGTACTGGGTATCCATTACATGGCCCATTTTTCACACCTGTGCCCTGAGCCACTGACTGCACCATGTTTGCACCAAGAATGTAATTAATTTAGGGCAAATAATAGTGACAGGTTCTACTCAATGTGAAAATAGCCCCCGCTGGTATCCGTTTGATAATTACTTGTATAATACATTCCCGGCTAATTATTTCTGGGAAAATAAAATCTCCATACCAGATAGCCATGTAGAATGTAAAGAGGATTATATATTTCAAATATATGTAGCCTGTAGGCCAGGGTTACATATATATTTATATAAATAGCAGAGCCAGTGGAGTTGATATATAAACCCATATTCAGGATTGAGATTCATATTGTAAGGTTTTAATGGACATTGGTATTCATGTAGTTCCCCCTATTAGAGATGCAGTGATAAAATAGAAAATTTGGACAGTGCTTACAAAGTACCACAAAAGCACTGCCTTGTTAGCACTGCACTTCATGACAGTTGTCGGGCTCTTACGTTTCTATGTTATCAATTTCGGCATCTTGTTACCGCTCCGTCTCATGGTCTCACATTATTTTATCAGTTTCTCTAGGGGCACGTGTGCCTAATGTCGACTGCGCGGTAATGAATTTTATCGATTCGTTCTTCTGTGAAAGAACACTTCGTCTGAGAAAATGACGCTGGTCTGAAGAAAGCCCTGTTTGAAACATTACAAAAAAGAATAAATTAAAGTTGAAATTAGCAAACCGCATATCCTCGATCTATATTTAATTTAAACACAGTAGTATTCTATGTCTTTTTGGAATTGACAAAGAGACGGAGCAAATGTTGAATGGAGAAGTTTTTACTGTGTAATTCAAAGGGTGGAATCAATTGGGGTTTTTCAGACAAATAGATGTAGCAAAAAAACGCAGAGGCTTTAATAAAACACACATAGCACATTTCTCTTTGGTTCACTAACTTAATCAATGCTCCTGGTTTTGAATGTATTATATCTACCCACATTTAGTGGAGAAAATAATTCTAAATTTTCAACAAAAAGTAAGTGGACTGCAGAACTTTAGATTTCTACCATGGTGAGATTGTGTCGTATTTTCAGTTACATAGTTTGAGCACTGGGTTCACACCCAAAATAAATAACCACAGAACTTATCAGGTCAAAAGTGTGACTTTGAATAAGCAGTTAAGCCAGAGATTGCACACAGTCTTGAGCATGGCTAATGTCGGTGCACATTAATGTCACCTGACAGTTGGGACCCAGAGCATTAGTGCTTTCCCATTGGCTAATGACAGTTCAAGTTAGGGAAAAATGGACATTGATATTGTGGTTTCTGTCCCAGGGTAAGACCACCATTGTATTTCAGTTACCAGAGTGTTGCAGCA
Organism: Mormyrops boulengeri; assembly: GCA_026781065.1. Taxonomy (NCBI): domain Eukaryota; kingdom Metazoa; phylum Chordata; class Actinopteri; order Osteoglossiformes; family Mormyridae; genus Mormyrops; species Mormyrops boulengeri. The sequence goes on along the minus strand of JAODLD010000136.1, from coordinate 22,379,931 downwards.
TGGCATGGTGGAAAGACAATTCACAGTGTAGCTGTCAGGCTGATGACGTTTCTTAGTTTAACAAACTGAAAACAAAAGGGAAATCCGAAAAACAAAGGGACCCTTGGGAGGTCAAAACAAGCAGAGGAACACTATGGGAATTTTCACGCGGGTGCATAGGGTAACATGAGGCAAACACACTCTGAGTATTTAGGGGAACAAGCAGGAAACAAATGCAACAAATCAAAGCAGAACAGCATCTAATGTGAACACAAACACACTCAATGACCAACTGAAGACAGAAGCATGGACAGGCAATTATATACACAGATGACTAGACTCAAGAAGAGTCAACAATCACTCAAAACACTGAGGAAGTGTGGGCAATAAGAGACCAATGGATCAAACACCAGGACAGACTGAAACAACAAGAGTAACTAAACGTTACTACAAACTGAAATGACAACAGAGAACAAAACAAGGAACCATAAAGAAACACACTGAAACTGGAATAAACCAAGAACCATTAATGTAAACAATTAATCTACGACAAAAGGGGAATCTTGATGACACATCTGTCCGCTTAGCCCATTAAGCCACCGGGAGGCCTGGAGATCAGGCGAACACAGTAGGAGCTAAGAACAAATGGGATTGCCAGTGATACCAGCTGGCTAAATGGGGAACTGACATGCAGAAGGGGGCAGGACGGGGTCCAGTTCCAAAACCATAGAAGTTCTGCACATTAGATATTCTTAACGTAACACTCATTCTCGACCATCTCATTGTATGGCCTCTGTGGCAGCTAAAATCATGCTGCCCCCTTTCAATGATTTCCAGATGCTTGTACTTCTCTCCTTTAGATGTTGTCACAAACAAGCTACTCACGATAAACCCAATCAACAAGGGATAGCAGGCTTTTTGCGCGACAGTGGTGACGTCCTCCCAGTCATGAGCTGGAAGTCGTTATGTATATTTGTCCAGTTATGGAAGACATAGCTGCCAAGCAGCAGATATTAACTATAAGATATCATAGTGATTTCCACTGTGATGATGTGTTTGATTTTCACTGCCATTGCTATTATAATAATGAGACTTGACCACACTCTCCACTGCACTTGTTGCCTGACTTGCTCATTCATTGTTCAATGAAGAATGATAGTACTCTGCTATGTCATTAACCCTCTGAGCCCTGAGGGTAGCTATAGTCCTAATCCAAACAAGTCGGCGTACTTGTGTTACTGAATGATTCTAAGGAATGGAGGACTGTCCATTCTCTCACTCTTTCATTTTAGGAGCATTTTTTCCTTGCCTCTTGAACTCTGCTTCAAAATCCAGAGCTTGTAATTCCTAAAGGAAATCATTAAGGAGTCTCTGTCGGGACAATGGAACAAACTAATGAAGGTGACAGCTGGGTTCTGGGATCTAAAAATATATGAGCTTGGTCCAGGTGACCATGCTTACAGTATATGGTCATGTTATCCATCCATATGTCCATCCATCCCTAACCACTATCTACAACAGCTTGAAGTACAACCTTAAGCCAGTGTTTTCTAATTTGGAGCAAAAGTGTGGGCCATCTGAGGGTCCCTGAGGACCGGATTGGGAAACACTACCTTAAACCTATCCTATGAAGCACAGCACATGAGGCGAAGGAGACCTTGGATGAGTTGCCAGACCATCACAGAGTATTACACATTGGTTATCATCATATTACAGAATAACATCTACCATTCTCTAGTGCCTGGAAGGATCACAGTCTTATAAAGGGCTGCCTGAAATCTCTCAAAGGAATAAAGAGTTAAATCTAAAACAAAAATGTGAACAGTCCTTCACCTGGTGTTGCTAGCTTTCTGATTGCCCACTGGTTAGCCTGTACTAGATTCAGTCCGAGAAATAAAGGATCAACGAGGAAAAGAACCTTGTTTCAAGGACAGTGTTTACTAATATACAAATAAAGTCCTTAAAACACAGACGAAGAACTCGCATTGAATTCTTAGAATGTGACATGATTAACTGACTCTGTATTACTTTTAATGAAAGTGGTGATTGATGTCAAATGTCTTTGTTAAGTTATTAATAGTTTGCAGTTGTCCTTGTATCAGTTGGTTTTTCCTGGATTGTGTTTACAGGCAACACAAAGTGATTCTTCAGTAGAACATCACATCCCACCCACCACTTGGGGAAAGCAAGCTTTGGTCTCTGTTATTGAACGACCCGCCCTCAGACAGCAATGTCTTCCCAGTGAAAACAATAACAGCAACAGGACCTTGAGAACTATACTTAAAGGGGAGTAACATTGCAGAGGGCTATTTCTTGACATGGTTTGACAGAAGTTTGACAGAAAACATGAGCATTTTGCAAATGTTTCCCCTCCAAGCTGAATCAGTGTGAGTCTAGCCAGTGTTTGTTCACCCTACTCAAAGGGCGTGGCCTTTCATGGTACTATATCTACATATTTCATTACGTCTTAGTTTGCAAAACCCCTGAATATATCTTTGATTGAGCATCTTTGCATATGCATGAAGGACATTGCACCAAGAGAGTATTAAAAAAACACACATCCCCAGTCACCTGACTTTTATTATGCCCAAGTACCATTGTGCATGATTAGGAAATGTGTAATGCAAGCCAGCAGGGGGCAGTATAATGGCCTAGGGCTGGATTTTGGTGGTCTTAATCTCCCATTGACCACCAACCTCACATGGGCAAAAATCCTTGGCTCACAACAGCCAGCTGACCCTGACTGGCACGATTGCTTGGTTAAGATATAAACGGGGTTAGCTGGGTGAATTTTAGAGCATTAAAGGCATGGGTGGAGTTTGGGAGGAGGCAGTGGGGGGGCACCTTTGGTATCCTATAGGCACACAACATAATAGGTTATGTATGCATCAGATATGTGTGTTAACACATAAGGTAAGCAAGATGCATTTCTGCAAATATAAAACTACACTTATGATTAGCTGAGTTGTAAAACCTGCTCTCAGGGATGAGATTGCTGTGCTGCTGTCTTCAGTTGGAGATGACTGTCCATCTTCCTCTGCATCTCTGAGTCTAAGCTTCATAATGATTTTGCATCAAAATCAATAAGGTTTTGCGTAAAATTTGGATAATAATACAAACTTATACCCCCTGCTTGGGAAAAACTTGCCAATGGTGAGGTAGCACACAAAAGTGAAAGTAAAATAATTTTGTTTACTAAAAACAATTAGTCTGCCCTTGACAACACTCTTGCATGAACCACCGCAATTTACTAATTACTAAAAATCAACATAAGAAAACACACAATTATATTAAATATGAAAGGCGTAACAGAGGTATTAGTTGTGAAATTACACACACACACAAACACACACACACTTAATTAACATTAGCGGCGATATCACACAATTGTGTTTAACAACCATGAACCTTTCCACTCATAACGAACTAATGCATTTCATACGAAGTTAAAACTCTTAAAAACCAACATCAAGGGCTCTATTTTGACGATCTAACGCAATGCGTAAAGCAGAAAGCGGAACTAACAGTTACGGGCGTGTACAAATCCATTTTGCTATTTTGACGGCGGCACTGCCGCTTCCACTTTTTTATGCATGAAGCGTCAACGCGCATTATCAGTGGGCGCCATCCACTGACCCTCCTTGTTCACACGGAAGACCAGTAAAAATTAGATAAAAGTCCCCCCCAAAACACCAAATACAAAAACAATATAAATCCACTATAAACCCTTACGTTTTCTTAAGAGTTTTTGAGCACACTGAGCTGTTGAGGATCACTCTCCCCCAACCTGCCGTGCCAGGATTTCACAACCATTGCAATAACACATGGAACAAAGTGTGCCACTGTGTCAGCTCTCATTTTTTTTGACTTAAACATCAATTTAAACACATAGATTTTTTTTTTGCATTTCAGTATTCAATAAATGTTAAAAGGGGGGCCTTATTTTCATAACTAATTGCTCAAGTAAAATTTCATTTGTATAAAACATACATCGCGTAGATTTGTAAACCATACAAGACCCTTTAGTTAAAAGCATCAAGTAAGTAATTAAATTTATTTAATCAAACTGAACCCAGTTCATGACAGAAAAAGCAGAAACTGAAAGCTTTTCGCATTTGGTAGGCGCATCGATCATTTTTTTTAGCATTGGATGAACTTCATTCTTTTAAAAGACTAATGTTCAATTTATGTAAAACTGACTGAAAGCAGAAGGGTCGAGTGGCTCTCCAGGAACACACCAAATTGCATTTATATTAATTGAATTTTAATGCTGTCTGCATCAGCAACAGGAGAGTTGTGACCTTATGTTGGCACATTAGCATGTGGGCGTGTCCAGCCTAAGGGATTTAGCACTATGCGAGCTGCCATTGCGTTCTCCGGGAGACCGAGGGTCGTTTATTTATTCAGCTCCTGAGTCAGTAACATGGGCAGGTAAGATGTACTGATCAATGTCAGCAGGCTGGTCCTCAAATCGCATAAACGTTAGCATGACACCGCTCTGTCTCCCTCCACGTTGGAAAAAAGTTAATATAAGGTTTAAACATTAGCTGAGGTTAAGGCTATTTATCTTACTATAGTTTTCAGTCACAAATACTATAATAACATATATTTACCCAGCATGATCTTTGAATTTACTGTTTCACGTTTAACAAATTATGCAGGGATATATTTGGTGAAACAAACTGGGATAAGTATTCTGCCCTACTTATTTCTTGTTTACCTGGTGTGAAAGCCACTGTTCGAGCAGTTGTTTCAGAGACATGGTTTTGCAGTTTGTGATGGATTATTTTCATTCTATTAGAGTAAACCAAAGCTCTTCTGGTCAGGACCCAGAGGGCAGGACAGCCAGTCTCAGATGTGTCTTTTGCCGTGCCTAGATCTTTCACAGTATATTCCCAAGGAACTATTCAAAGCAATAGATAACCAGTAATTGTGAGATTTGGTCCTGTGAAATGAGGACCATCCTCACAGGCCGTGACTGGGGATCCAGTCACCGACTTCCTAGTGGTGGTGATAATGTAACATTATCTATCTATTTCAGTTCTGGGCCTTTCACCAGTGCACTAGGTCACAATTAGAGGCCTGTGGGCCCATCTGAGGAAAGGTGGACTAACCCCACACCATTTTTTATTACCTGTTCTTCCACAGACACCCTAATTACTTGCCGTCAGCGTGCCCATTCCCAGCGCATTTCCAGCCATGGGATTTTTCGAGGTGACAGGCCTTATCGTTCATTCAGGAGACTCGCTGGCAGGGGAGGGGCAGCCGAATTAGATCGAGGGCAGCGGCGAGGCCCAGCGCAAAGGTTAGGAAGAAGGGCGTCTCCACCTCAGGTCAAAGCTGCTTTGCCGGCAAAGAAATAACAGCGTAGGTGTTCCCCATCAAACTTTGGCTTGCTTATTTTTTGTTGATCATACATCTGAATCTCGTGGCGCTCATATGCGCTCCGTAGGTCCGAAGTCATAGCGTTTAACAGATCAAAAGCCAGAACCTCCACAGCCAATATATAAGATTAACGATGTATATAATGCAATTTCTTATTCAGTCTTTAAATGGCACCATGCTTTAGTCCTACACATCACAGTGTTTGCCACTTTGGACAGATTACTGCTCCTGGCACCATCCAGATATCGTTTATGAAGGCACTTTCACAGGGGGCTGTGTCTCAGCACATTCTGGCACCAGTTGCTACTCTTAATTATTCATGTGACACCATGAATCTGATTTTTTCCCCCCAGACGATTAAATACTTCTTGAGTAAGTCTTTGTGACCCTAAGGGTGAGTAGAAATAATACATATGAATAAGTAGATTCAGTCTAATAATGTGAACTGTTGACAGGTGCACTGTTGCCACAGGCTACGATTATCCCTTTCTCTATTCTTCAAGGCAATTTGCAGCCCATTTAAACCTAGGAGGCAGTCCATGACACCCAGCTGGCCCAGTTCGACACATTTTGGCTGAAGAGGAGCCAGCTGGGCAGACGGCAGCGGAGTGATGATGAAGCGGTAGGAGCATCTGAGGTTATGTCTGTTGGCTCTTGGTCCCTGTGGCGTGAATTTTTCCCAAAACACAACTTGTTTCTCACGGTATTGCCGTTACTCCCCAGGCCATTACACAGTGGGTAACCATCCAATATCACGCTTACAATCGGTTCTTAACTGTTAAAGATTTTTGAAGACTGTGCAACGCACTCAGAGCTTTTGGAAATGAAAGCAATCTCCAGGGCTTCACTATAAATATTCATTCTCACTTTGAACTCTCCACATTAAACTTTCAAAAGATCATTTCCTCCCGCGCAGACAGGAATATTTGTAAGGATTCTTACACGCACCGACATAATGTTATCTACAAAGCCGCAATTCAAATAGGGTACCAGCTGCCAGGGCTGACACAGATTTTTTTAGTCGTGAGGCCTCATGCGCTGTTTTTTCCTGCCTTGATGAGACGCGTGTCACATAGCGGTTGTCATAGCGGCAGAAGCGGCCATGAGAGAAGCGGACAGGGAAGGCCCAGAAAAAAGCGCCGGTCAAGGCCTCGTCGCTGTTACAAGCCAGGGTGGTCTTTTTAAAAGCTGCTCGGCCCACAATACCCTCATTTACTTATTTGTGCATCACGGTGTCTTGAAAACAGGCCGGGCGTTAATACGGTGAAAAGTGATCGCTAGCGTAAGGGGAAAAACCTCAGTGGGTGTACGAAGAAGCACTGGAGTTGTAAAGAATCACCCACTGGCCTAGTATTGGAGTCAAACTAAATTCACTTTAATCTGTTTAAGTCACTTTTTCAGAAAGGCATGTCAGGATCTACAGGCTGTCTAATTGGATTCCGTTCTTGGGCCAGGTAATGCCGTGATCTCGCAAGAACTAGCACAGCGTTCAGAGCATGAAGTATGGTGAAGCATTGTTTCTGTTTTCAGTTAAGTGTATCTCTTTATTTCTAAGTAAGGTGTGAAGGGAAAGTCGGGGTCTCATATAGACAGATTGTGCAGAATGGGCTGACTTACCTAATGTTAGACCAGGAAGGGAATAAACCCCGTGGGGTGAGAATATGTGGAATAAACCGGGCTAACCAGGGAATGGTTAGTGAAAGTGTAGAGAGGAAGTAATGGAATCCCATGCCATATGCCTTAAAGGGTATGTATATATATCTGCCTGCTTGGATTGGGATAACAGCCAAATTCTACACTGGTACTCTACAGTGTTAGAATCGAAATTGAAACTCCCCAGTTCCCCCTTAGCCATTGTTTATTTACCAGTGACCTCACAACCCTCACTGAGAGGTTGCACAACAGAAAGTTTGGAAGAGATGCAAGGGAAGAGAAGATAAAGCAGGAAGACGGAGGTGAAGGAAATGAGAACCGAGGGGATGCAGCATAAACAATGCGGAGGACGTATGGGGGGAGACTGAGAAGGGAAGATGGCTGAGTAGCTGATGGCCAGTACAGAGAGGAGGTACAAGATGGAAACGATGAGGTGGCAAAAATGTTGTTCCAGAAGTTCTTCAGAAGATCATTCTTGAATCATATCGAGAGTAGGCCCATCTTTCAGTGGGTAATATACCGCGGTTTGATGCAGACTTACTTTTAGCAGCTGACAATAGCCTCAGTCATAGACGTGATTTTGCTCATTTATATAGCCAGCAACAAATGCAAACCCTGTCACACCAAATAGATTAAAGCAATTCCCAACTGTAACATCGCAGCGGATGTTGTGGCATGAGTGCTAGTAAAACAAATTATCCCTCGATGGGGGGGTTCCAATTCAAATTGAATCTCATTAGGGTACTCAATTTACTGGACAGATAATGAGAGACACGTGCAATATGCTCGACATCCAGCAGAAATTTTAGCTTCCCTGCAGGCTGCAAAGCTTGGATATGGTTCTGCACGTGAATTGACCCATCAGAGAGAACACTGTAAAGCGGCTACCATGGCAAACAAATCAGTAGACTTCTGCTTTGCTTGCTGTCTTGACTGTGCTGCTAGGAAACCCTATAAAAGCCATTGGTATCATCCCATATGGGCTGAAGAGCAGAAGCTACCCACTTGTCTAGGTGTTGATTCAACTGCAAGCCTGTCTGAAAGTGCTCAATGCAGTGGTTACTTTGAAACAGCAGCAGTCAAGCAAAATAGTTAAATTTCAATTCTGAAAGGCAGACTAGACCTTTCCCCCATACCAAATCTCAACATGGCACAGAGAATGTTTTAGGCATTGGCAGGATACGCACCATATACCAAGAACATTAACGAAGTCCTAGAGTTACTACAATTCCTGGTCAAGATGAGTACACACTAGAGCAGGGCTATTCGAATCTGTACCTTGATTCCAAATCCAGGCCTTGTTCTCAGTTCTCCCAGGTAGTTAGTTTAATAATTACTGGTTCTTACTGGCCAGAGGCTTCACACCTGGCAGACGGGTAAAGGAAGGCTGGAAAATCAGCAGTGCTTGGACCTTGAGGACTGTGAGATGCATAGCCCTGCGATGGAGTCTTAGTTTAAGAGCATTGTGCATTTCAATCTGATGGTTCCAGATTTCGGACTAATCTCATTGGTCAGTTAACCCGGAGGTGAATGGCTACATAACTTTGTACAGTGAATAAACTGCTGTGGAGCCTCTCAGTTGAGTCAATCAGACAAACCGTCCCTGAGCAGAATTGATCAAACAAGCTGAGAAATGTAGCATGCAGCGTCTGAGCTGAATCACTGATATACTGAAGCCGTGGCAGTCCCTGAGCTGACCTGATCAAATAAGCTGACAGTGTGCCTTTGCAGCCTCTGAGCTGCACCAATCAGATAACCTGAAGTCCCTGAACTCAATTGACCAAACAAACAGGCATTGTGGCAGTTTGTAGCTGCCCTGTAGTCCCTGAACTGAGATCAAACTGTTATCACATTGTATCCTTGGGTATCGCTTAATTGGGTAAAAGCGTGCTCTGTGCTCTCTGTCACAGTCCGGAGTGAAAGGCCTTTGTTAAAAACAAGCAAAGTTTAGGAGTAACCAGAAAAACCCTAAACTGGCATAGTTAAAATGTGCTAAAACAAGCCCTATATTTAAATAAGTTTGAGTAAGAGTTTTTATATCTAATATTAAATTTACGTGACTTTTTCAGCAGCGCATGGAAACACCTTCAGTCATACAGTGTGTTCTGGTGTCCGGCTGGATGTCATTGCTGTGCCGGTGATATTGAAGATGAAGTGAACTTTCAAAGTCCCAGAGATTAACCTAATAATCTCTTCTTCATTGATGTGACCTGCATATATTTTGAAAATTCTATACATTTCTAATGTGTAGTGCAGCTTGTGTGTTATTTCCAAACTTTATCATTCTAGTATGGAATGAACGATAGCGTCCTGAGTTAGTCCACATCCCTTCTCAAGGCGTCAGCCATAAATGCGGCACCAGGCTTGTCCGCCCTGCTGACAAACTGGCATGTTGTGTGACGGCCCTGGGAAGTGAGGTGAAGCCCTCCGCGATGTGGCGGGTTGGGTTCTATAGAAGTACAGAGAGCTGAGTACTTTATTGGACAAGGCAATTGCAAATTTAATTCAGAATGGACACAAGACCCAGGTGCAGTGAGTCTGTTGTGAAGGTTTCCAGTTGTTCGGACTGAAGTTACTTCAGCACAAACTGATACTGCTTGACAGCTCCTATTATATGTCATGGCTTCATTCTGAGATTGTTGATTCATTAATATTTAGTCAATAGCAAACTGTTTACTTGGTTACTTACTTGCAGCGTTCCCCCATATCTGCGGATTCAGTTACTGCGGTTTCAGTTACTGCGGTTTCAGTTATCTGTGGTTTACAGCAGTCTGAAAATTTTTTTGAAATGTTTAACAATATGTTTTTCCATTGTTCCTTTGTCCTTTGAGGGGTATAAAAAACATGATTTTCATTGCTCCGTCATCCCTTGATACATGATATTTTTTCATTGCTGTATCGTCTCTTGAGATTTAGGCTAAAATGACTGTATCCCTTTCGTTCAAGAGGGTACAGTACTGTTTTATAATGTACAATATACTTTATTATTACTTTATTTAATACTGGTAATGTCTGTGTGTGTAATTTATCAGTTACCATATATAAGTACGCCAAAATCCCGTTATAAATGGGGTCCGCGGATGGTTGGCTATTATCCATGGTGTCAGCCATCTGTGGTGGATCTTGGAGCGTATCACCCATAGGAATCGTATCACTGTATTGTGTCATGGAACGTATCACCCACGGTCACATGATGTGACAGTGTCACTCTCCTTTAAAGGCGGCTTTTGACTGGTACTGCATACTTAGTAAATATACTTACTCTCCTGTGTTTTCAATGGTATAATGACATTTCCACCTATTGTCTGACATTGTCTTCGCTTTCGGAATTGTCTTTTTTTGCGCCACTGCCTTCAGAATTTCTAGACGTTTTCTGTCACAAAATCCCCTCCCTTACAGCTGCTTTCCCAGCCCCCTCCTCACTTATGCCTCGTCAGAGTTTGCCAGATTATTGGCTGATTATTTTATGGTGTGGCAACTGTATTTTCAGCCTCGGGTAATCTTGATGCAGTCAGATTGGCACATAGGAAATAGAACAGTGGGAGTGATTCAGGAACAACCATAAAACAAGAGTGAGAAATCCTCAGTCCCCAAGGTCCCAAGACGGAGAAACATTGTTATACCTGGAACACATGGCAAGGTTCCATCAGTCAAAGAACAGGCTGAATTAGAGCCAGTACCTCCAGCAGTGGCCAGGCTGCCATGTTTCCTGATGAGAAGTGAGAATTGCAGTCTGGGACTGTTGCTGCCTGCACCCCCCCACCTAGCATAGTAAAATAGACCCATAAAGAACAGAACAGATGGAGGATCTTAGACAAACTTCAGAGCTAATGAAATTATGCAGTCAATCACACTCACCCTGCACCAGCTTTACATGAAGACTACCTCATGTTCAATTTTAACAGCTAACCAAGGGAGGGGTGCGAGGGGGGGGCATTCATTTTCAGAGATATCAGAGGTTTCTCTCCGGGAACATATTAACAGATGGACTCTTACATACAAATCAGCAGGTTAAGGTAGAAAGGTTAAGGTAGAAACTTGTAAATGTTAATGCATCATAATAATGATATAGCGTAATTCGTTTTAGATAACTGCTTTTGGTCAGTGTGGACAAAAGTTGCTGAGTTCCAACAAATTGTTTTTTGCCCGAATTCAATACTGTACCCGGTACAAGATCTGCATGCTAATGTGACAAAGCAGATTATAAAGGTTTAGTAGGTGGACCAGGGCGGCCATTTACCGTGGTACAATTTAATCTGAATTGCTAGCTAACTGGTCAGCAATACTAATGGGCACCTTGACATGAGTGGCACTAGCAGAAAGCCCTTGCTAGGAAATTAGACGTTACGGGCGGGATGAAAATAAAATAATGTTGAGAGGAGACGGCAGGCCCAGTGGAGGAAACAGCTGCAATGGCAGCTGGGAATTGTGACGGCCAGACTCCGTCTCGCACCTCTCCGTCACAGAAACGAGAACCTTGCGTGGTGACAACCGCATCTGTGCAGCAAAGTGACTCCATCCATTTTGTCATCTATTCAACGGCACTGCCAAATTCGGCGGGAAGCAGATTCTATCCAGACATCGACTGCTTCTTTGCCGCTTTCACTGAAAATCATTCGCAAAATCAATTCAGTGGTTACCAACTGGTGGGCTCAATTGAATTGAATCCGGATCACACTAACCGCTCCCCCACCCCCAAGAAGCTGAATCTTATTGTCGAGGGGACCCTCCCCCATGGCTTTGTGTTTCAGATGGAAAATAGTCTGGGACCCCTGTTCTAATCCCTCTGGCCACCACAAATGACTTCGATCATGGGAGTATTTTTCTGGAAAAAGAAAGGGCTACCAACTGGATATTAGTTTGAGGAGAGTAACAATGTTACTGCATGTAATACAGGGCATTTGGTTCTAATTTAATTACCATTGATGAATATGCTAGCAAAGCAATCACTCTTTTTTATGATATTGCCAAACAAAAGCCAGTAAGGCATTTTAGCAGTAATAAAAACAGAGTGTCTGATGTTTATTGCTAATTGAGTAAATATTGTAATGCTAAAAGAAATCAAAATGCACGTTGATTAGATTTGCATGATCATTTAAGTTTGTTTTCTTTTTTTAAAACTAAAACCCAACCACTCTAAATTCGGGGTCTCGTACCGCTTAATGCAGTTTCCCTGGGATGATACTTGTCTGTGTTCCCCTGGTCCTAACCGCCCTTAGCCTGGCGTTCCCTCAATACGCTGACATGGCTTGTTAGGTCTCAATTGGGGTCATGGGATCTAAACCTATCCCAGGTCCAGGGAACATGGGACCCCTGGGAATATAACCTTTATAAAAAGTCAGAAATCGTACAAATTGCTCACATTCGCCTTATAGCTACTGACTTCTTTGGCAAAAATACCAGCTTACTTTTAAGAAATGAGCAAATGGGGCTGTTAGCTTGTTTTGGGTTTTATCTGCCAAGGGTTCAAAGCTGGAACCAACTGGCGTCCATCTTGCAGATCTCTACTACCAGTCGTCAGTCCACTTGGAAAAGGAACGTCTCTCTCCATGACTCAGCAGAGAAGTCCGGGCCTCTCTCGGGCCAGCCTCTCCGCTCAGAGCAGGTGCTGCCTATGTTCCATCTGTTTTATCCGTAACGGGTGTCTGAGGGAATGCTTCTGGCATGGTGTAGAATTACTCTCTGTCCAAGCCTTCTCCTCTTCGAATTTCTTTTTCTCTGCCGCATAAACATTTGATGGCATTTGAACGGTCTTTCCCAACAAAATCTGCCTTCCCTCATTTTCCACAGTCATTCTAAATTGTCTGAGTCGGTCTTCCTCAGGAGGACACCCCTGCTTACAAAAAAGCAATATAAAGCTTAGACATGCACTTTAGCCAATGAATAGCTCTAGTCACCTCTTGCTACTTCCCCCCAGAACAAGCTAAAATCCATCCATCTGTCCAAGTTTAGGGATCCTGTGATCTTTGGGGAACACAAGGCATAGTGGAAAGTAGAGCTAGGATATGGTGCCAGAAGGAAACTCAAATACAAACATTTCAGAGTCACCAGATTAGCTGCAGAATGCATATTCAGAGTTCGGGAAGAATTTGGAGCACCCAAGGAGACGTACGCTAACACTGCAAAGGCACAGGCGGCAGGATGCAGTGCCAGGTTCCCCACCCTGGAGCTGTGAGGCACCGGTGTTTCCCACAGAGTCACCACATGCTAATTATCGCTGTCAGACCTCCAAATAGTTTCCTTACCTCTCGAGTTTTGCACTATTTTTAAATGCCTTATAATCCTCTAAGCATTTCATTAGTATTGAAAACCAGAGTGGGTCCTAGACTTCGTGTCCGATCAAGCCGCCATTACGGTGCGTTTTCGGTTTTTCTGCTGCGTGTCTGTCCTGTCCTCCGTCATCGCAGCAAAGAAGGACGCCATGATGTCATACATTCAGGCTTTGCTTTTCATTTTTATAGTTTATACAGTATGAAGAATCTGATCCTGAGCCCTTTGCCCAGCTGGCTGTAGCTCAAAGAGGGCATCTGTGCTCACATGTGTTCGCAGCAGAAGCATATTGGGGAAACTGACACTTAAATCGTGTGTTGTGTCATTGAAGAGAACCATTAAGGGTTACAGGCAGACGGCTGAAGCTCGTTTTGAGAAATCCATCAAGCAGAGGTCAGATACTTCCCAAACGCAGTTTAACGTACCTCGTAGCATCCTGGTTTGTCACCAGCCCCTTTGATCACTGACTGATTCGCAATATACTGTATATCTAGCTGCTTTCACCGCTCTATAAATAACGGCAGCTGTCTAAACAGGAGGCTCTCTGAGAGCTCGGCCGACTGGCAACCACCCCGAGTATCTCCTGTACTGAAATCCTGGGCGTTTTTTCGAAGGGACTCACCGAAGTTACCCACACTGCACCACTCCCAGCTGCTTCGCTCCTATTGGCTGGGAGCCGCAGTTCTTCCATCAGAGCACTCCTGTGGAGCCCTGCACTGCGCACGTTGTGATTTGTCCTCTTCTTTACGTCTAGCTGGGTGCTCGTTTCAGGCAGATTTCCCTAGCCTGCCATTTCAGCTGAGAATTATCACGCTCTTTAGAGCCAGGGTATCGCTGTCTGCATTCGTGGGCCTCGTTATCGCCAGCTTAGTTGTTTTAACGCCTATTTCTATGCATCCATGCGACAAACTAATGCATTTTTATGTCCACAAAACTTTGTAGCTATAGACCAGTGTACAGATATACTGCAATGCTGAGCACCTCATGAGTTACGTGTTAGGCGACAACACACTACAGGGACGCCGCTGAATTTTTTACCTTTATTATTTAACCAGAAAAAAACATGTTTTATAATTATAGATTTTACACATTTAAGATTTAAAAAAAAAACCCTGTTCCAAATACTGGTATTTTTTAATGACCGATTTGCTAAACAAAGATGCTATTTGTCATTACAGAGGACAAGACTTACTCCTAGGCATCTGAATACAGATGGTAGCTCTTGTTAAATCCCCCATCCCAGGAAAGGGGATTTAAAGAGACAGCAACCCACTGAAGGCTAAAAACCTTCCTGAAAACCAAAACCATACATGACAGGTCAGAGTTAGGGTCAGGGCACCTGCTCATGGGGACAGGTATTTAAAGACTGGAGTAACTGGTGATTTTAATCCACTGCTCTTATAACATCACTGAAATATGTGTATATACCTAATAAAGTAGCAGAGGTACAGGGAAGATTGTATATACCACAGCTGCTTCCCACTGTACATTAATATTAAACAGAAGCATGATTTACACAAGGAAAAGGCCATTTATGATGGAATTAACTTCAAGAGCAAAAATCTGATAGTTGCTGCTAGATACTTTAAAGCAACCATATTTAGCGCATTCCCAGAACCGCAGCAGACCTAAATGCCTTTTGGCGGTCTCTATATTACTGTACAATGCACACATTAAACACATTCCCGGGCCACAAATTACAGGGCTTCAAAGCATGTTAGACAAGTCACTTAAGGCTTGTAGGGTTGAACGTTCACTGCCATCACAATTCGGCTTGAGGGATTTGTTGGAAGAACTGATTAGTAGTGTTTGTCAACCATTTGTTACCTGGCACCAGGAAATCCATGTTCGACTCTCATGAAGAGTATCATTCCACACTAAATGGAAGTGAAATTGGGTACCACAGCTACTGCTATTGCGAGGACATAGTGAAAAACAAAGATGCTATTTCCCCTAAGACTCCCCACTGCTCAGACGCCAAAACAGACAGAGTAGAGGTGACACTTAAAAAAGGGAGAGTGGAATAGCAGTGAGAGGTTTGCATGAGCATGACAGATTGAAAGGGTTGAGGTGTCCAGTCAAAGACATAACTAGGTGGTACAAGCAAAGCCAGTCTCAGACAACAAATCCTCCAGGAGTCACAAAGACAGCAACGAAACAAAAAACTTCTCTACCTATTCACTCTCAGTAACCACATGTCTAGTGGAGACATAGAGCCTATCCATCACAGGTTGCTAAAGTAGCAGAGATTCACCTGTACTGTCGGGGGGCACGGCTGTGAATTGTGGGGGGAAAGTGTTGTGCTAAGGTGATACACTCCTGAAACCAAAGCAGGAAGGATATTATTGGTGTCGTGGCACGGACTGGGGAAGCAGAAGCAGGGAGACGGAGAATCGGGGAACATGGGATTTATTGCAGGAAACCACACTCAGGAACATAAGACGTTAGACTTCACAACATTAATGAACGGACTGGGGAAACAAACTTAACGCGGACTGAAATACACCAGACTAATGAGACACAACTAGAAACAGCTGATCACACGGGGATTCCACATGAGATAGCGGGCTGGCGTGGCACACAGGAAGATCGGACGAGCGGGTCATGACAAGAGGTCAGGTCATAGAGTTTGGGTCAGAGGTGTCTCAAACAGACCATTAGGTGACCATCTTAGACAGCACCTGACCTAAGTCCTTCATTAGAAGCACCATACATGCTACACACCCAAAATCAACATTCCTTAAACCTGCTCTTACAGCTACAGTATTAACATTGCATTAAGGAGATGGACAAGTTGCGCCTAAATGGAAGAAATCTCTAAATACGGGCATGGAAAAGTGATAGGGAGCCCTCCCCTTAATCACCTTAAACAGGATTTTGGACTCCAGGAAGTTTCTAGCTGAGTTCAGTTTGTGCCTTAATTGGGGCCTGAATGAACGAATCACGAGATTCAAATCATGTTGAAATCCAACATTTTTAACCCGGCTATAATTTGTCTTAATTTCTGTTAAATTGATTTTGTTAATTACTGAAAATCCCCTTTAATTGATCATTTTTGAACCTTAATGATAAATTAGTTTCAAACAAAGTTATTAATATCCTAGTGTCACGTCCGGTAACCTATCAGCCTCCTGATCCATATTCCAGCCCACGGTTGCCAAATAACCAGTTAATTATCTGCACCTGTTTACCAGCACTGTATATCTTAAGGATCGTCATGTCTGTTATTGCTTTGCAAGGTACTGTAAGTTTCTCCGTGCTGAGCAGTACTTCCCAGTGTGATCTTTACTTCCTCTGTGGTCCTGATTTCTTCCCAGGCTTGACCGATTTCAGGTACATCTAAAGATAAAGATAATCTTTATTATCATTGTCACTTGAACAACAAAATTGAAAACACAATCGACTCAATGTGAGGCATAAGAGTAATAAAATATATTAAAAATATACAAATTGCACTGAATATGCAGACTGCACTGACTATTCAAATTGCACTGAATATACAGACTGACTAAAAGATTAACCGTTCTGTTTTTGGGTGATCTCCTCTGATCTCATTACGACCCCTGCCTGTCTTCCCAGTTCTGATTTTTGGATTGTGTTTTGTGGCTCAATAAGCAGATATGGAATCAGCACATGGACTGAGACCCAGCCAATCACACTTAGTTTGTAGTCTATGGATAGTTTAGGACCCAAGAGAGATTAATAATCAAAATATTTGCTTGAGATCGCAAGTATGCACTGGAATCTTCATTAAAAGTGTGAAAAATCTTTTTAACGTTTACCTTAAGTTTTTTTTTTCTTTTTTTGCCAATTATAAGTATATCTCAATAAATTCAGTCTACGTCGCACAGCAAGCCTCACATACAGTAGCTTTGTAGCATAATTTAAGTTGTATGCGCCATTCGGACAGATCTGAAAGGTAATTTGTTAGGAACAGGGACCGGAATGCAACCCAGTATGATCCCATGAGAACCTGGGTATGGCAACCTCAGCCTTTACTACAGCACTTTAGTGGCAAGTGGAGTGGAAATCAAACACCGGAACCTTGAGCCTTATTAGCACATAATGCTAATAAGGAAAGAAGCCAGGGCAAGCTTACATGACATGTGTTCCAAGAAGGCTTCCCGCCACATACTGGTTTGTGAATTGGCACAGCACTTTCTGGGTCTAGCTGGTGATTATGACGGAGCAGATAAGTCTGCCTGCCACCGACGCTCCGTGCGTTAAAGCCAGAGCGGATTATTAAATTTTGAGCACGCTGAGACATAAACAGTGACCTGAACTGCATCCAAGTGTGGGCCGATTCATTTTTCTCATGTCAGTGGTGGGGAAAAATGGGGGACTCTGAGAAGCCACGCATTTTTGCGTCTCTACCTAATAGCTTGAAGAATTTCAACTGGATCAGCTGTATTCTTTTCCTCCCTTGGCCTGGCTCGCTAATAATCTCAGGCAAAAGCTAATGGCTCCTAATGGAAATGGCTCGCTCTTGACAAGCAGACAGAGATAAATCCTGTGTTGGTAATGAGGTTACGCCACAGTTTTTATGACCGCTATGTGCTCAGAGGATACCGTTGCCAATGACGACTTCTCAGCTGGTCAGTTATACCCTGGCTGATATTTGCTGCAGTGGTGGACAAAAGATATTTTTCAATATGTCACCCAAGCATCTAACAACCATTCTCAGATCAGAATTTGCATGCTCAGTTTCACCTGTATCAGGTCTGCCAGCTCTCACACATCTGGCGTGACACTCACACTTTCAGACTCTCTCACACACGGAATGTAAGATTCAAGGAATCTTACAGCAAATCTATATTATTCCATTATAAGCCTAAAATTAGCTGCATCAAAAGTGTTGGGGCAGTCTGCAAACCCTACAGACTATTTACAAGTTAATAAAACTGCTACATACATGTAAATGATTGGCAGACTCGTCTCTAATTGAAAATCTCACTCCAGCCAGGTGACCAAAGTTGGCAACCCTGCTATGCAAAGTTTCATTTCAAATCGGACTATATCAACATTATTTAATAAATGACACTTTGATGACTTCTAGAATGAAAAACCATTCAAACCTCCAGGTTGAAGTTCCCTCCCTAGCTCTCTGTGTAGAGCTTGCATCTTCTGTTTTTTTCCCAGGTACTCCAGTTCCCTCCTACGATCCAAAAGTACAGAATTAGCATCTCGAAACTACCTGTGGTGTCCCTCTGCCTTATGCTCCCTATTCTCTGGCACACATTCCAAGCTCACTGCAGCCCTGTACTGCTTGAGTGGTCATGGAAGATGGGTTTCAAAAAGGTAGTATTTATGTGGAATTTAATTTCGATTACATTAATTTTTACATTCAGGAATATCATACATAATGAATCCATGTCGTCTTTTAAACAATCCATGCACATTAGCTATTTATAGTTTATGAAATTTTCTTTTGCTTTCTTTTGGGTGAATAATGTATGTAATACGCAGTTAGTCTGAAATAATGAAGATTTCAAAATAGTGAAGCTGTTATCTTATCTTCCTTGTGCTCGTGCCTCATTCCCGAGGGCCCTGGGGGTGTGGGTGAGGGAGGTGGGAAGGGGGGGGACGCCCACGGCAGCATCCTGGATACCATGGAAATGGAGAAAACAAAGGTATAGTATCTCAGAGGAGATCTTTTGGACAGGCTACCGAGAAATCTTTATTTCAGGTTTTATGCTGACAAAAATAGTTTTTACAAACAGAATAGAGTTTGGCATTTAAAAAAGTATTTATGAATGTATCCTGATGAGAAATGGGAATTCATAAGAGTAAAGGATTGTAGAAGAAAAAGAATTAGAAAAAGACTTGCAAAGAAAACGCCTGGCTAAAACCCATGGGTGAATTGCAGATATATGCAAAGTACTGGCCAGGCCCAAACCTGCTTAGCTTCAGGTGGATTAACTAGTTTGAACTAGTTAGGAAGTTTGGCTACTGGTAATGCTTGTCACAGATTGAAAATATTTCCCAGCTGTAATATCCTGCTCTTGATGTCCACTTATCTCCTCCCTAACGTGACACTGATGAGCCACGCCTGTTACTTGTTGCCCCTCATTAGTCTTTGTATTTAAGTACCAGTTTGTCTCGTCAGTCCCAGTCCGGTCAACGACGTCGCTCCTCCTGTCTGCCCGTGTCCTTCTCCATACTGGCCTTCTCGTTTTGACCATCTGCCTTCGAGGCCTCGGTCTCGCAAGACATGACACCAGTTAGTCATAGTATTGATTCACTTGATAATTTCTGTTTCAGGGATATTGTAATTTGACCTGCAGGTCTGATGACACCCTAAACAGATGTGCTTGTAATTAAAAAGAACAACATATCAGTGACTAACTTTGTAATTAAATTGGGCGCCGTTAACACGCAACGTAAATTTATGCAGTCTATATATAAAGCGACATACAGCATTGACGGAAGGACATTTTGTGTGGTTTCCAGATGAATATTTTACAAACGACCCACTGGGGACCCCTTCTGCTTGAAAGTATCAGAATACTTTGCACACGGAACCTGAAAAATATGCAGGCTATTACACCCAAAGCCTGATGTTTACTTCCCTAAGTCTATTACTTTCTATGGATCATTAAGCGTTAGGGAATTTAAATTGGCTGTGTTCGTTTTTTTATTGATTCATTCATTTGGCTGACGCTTTCATCAGGAGTGATTTAAAGATGCCAGAGACCATTAACGTTTTTTTTTTTATTATTATTATTTTATTTATTTTTTTTCTGCTGAAGTAATCAAGGTGAAGTATTTCATGTGTTTTTTTTTTCTTTTTTTCTTCACTTTCCGGGAGTGAGAAGCCGCCGCGCTTCAGCTCACACACCTGCCCACGTGTTTCCAGTGTCTGGCGACTTTCTGGAAGAGACACTCAGACAATGACTTTCAGCAGAAAAATGCCAAAAAAGTCGTGTGTCCGCCAAGTGAGGCCCAAGGCTGTTCTGTCTATAAACGGGAACCGCAGAGGCTCAGTGGGCAACACTATAACTATCCGAGATCGAGGTTCTCTTCCCACCCGACTCTGGCTATGCTTTCTTTGACTTTTTGCTATATGTGTCACTCTGTGTTACTAAATTGCCCTCAGCATGCACAGTAAGAAAAAAGGCACCAATTTGTATCTTTGAGGGTAGAATTACTTGGCTTGAACCCTCAAGATTGTGCCACCTGTACCCTAGCTGTAGGCATGTGTACCTTTTAGGCTAATTTAAGATACGGAAATTGACTCTGAAGGTGATTAATTGTAATTATTGACACACCACAGCACACAACTACGAAATGTATTTTTTGCATTTAACCCATATATGACATAGCAGTGAGCTGCTATTATTTAGTACTCAGGGAGCAGTGTGTGGGGGTGGTACCTTGCTCAGGGTACCTCAGTAGTACCTTGTTGGTCAGGGATTCAAACCAGCAACCTTTCAATCCTTTCCCTAACCATTAGGCCACCACTTCCCCAAGGAACTTTTCTTTGCACTATTGGGAGTTACGCTAATGTTGTACCTTGAGGAATTTAACTATGCTTTGGCTGTACCCTTTAATCTTTAACAGCGTGTGCCTATGTTCGAGAGTGTTTCTTGTGATACATCGGAGCCCCATTTTGTCTGCCCCCCTGCCTGGGGGGGTCTCTGTTTCCTGGTGCCAGGTTCACCAAGACTCTGTACAGCAGGTGTAGTTATGGAAGGTGGATGAATGTATGGACACCACAGAGCCCCAGTCTGCCTCAGACTGTAAACTCGACTCGAACTAGCAGCGTTAAAGTGATTACAAGCACCTACACAGGCTCGACTACCCTGAGTTGACTACTTCAGTTCTGTGCTATACTGGGCTAAAAATTTCAGGTAACTAGTATGACAGCTCCGGGTGAAATAACATTGTTCTGATGTATCCTAGCCTGACCGGGTAATTTTCTATTTAGTGCTAACATCATGAGACTTGAGTCGTAAACCCAAATCTGGTTCCAGACTAACAACGCAGAGCATTCCATGCCAGCTAACCCTCAGTGTGGCACTGCTGTATAAACCTACCCAGACAAAAATAAAAAGCATTTATTCAGCTCTAATGGACTGGACCTGAACAAAGGGACTAATGTCTGATTCTCTGAGACAAACAGAAAATCTGATAATGACCCATTCCGTGGGGGAGACAGAGACGCGGGGAGTCGTCTCTGCTCTAGGCATGTAATTATCGACACAAATCATCCAGAGATGATGCATTCCATTTGGGATTAGCATATAATTGACGATAATGTCAAATTTACCATGGGATGGAGGACCACTTACAAGATGTCCATATTTCCTCAGAGTTAAATGAAACATCACCATAAATCAAAGGTCTAATCTAAGAAAAGCCCTTCTAACTGTGCAGCTTTTATGTATAGATGCTAATGGCTCCATGTCCATATCGCATTGCTTATTCTGGAACAAAAGGATGTTTAATGCATTTTTTTAGACTTAATTTTTTTAAGGGTGGGATTTAAGTTTTTTTTTTATCTAAACATAGGACACACACAGTACTATTTGTCTTTGAAATAGTTCCCCCTCTCATTGTTGCACACTTTGGGGAAAAAAACAAGGTTAAATTTATTAGCCAATAATGACCTGCACTGGTTGTCAGCCTAAGCCACTGCTGCAGAGACATTAATCTTCACTTCTGCACAACAGTCAACATAATAGCAAAAGGCACAATTGTCCTGACAGGGATGTCAGTATGAATGCTGACTCGACAGAAATCACTTTACAAAATAAACGTCATTGTTTAGTCACTGGGCTATCATTAATCAGCTTTGATCAACCATAATTATCGGGGTGAATTTATTCCATAATATGCAGCACATTTCACTGACTATACTTTTCATTCGTGTACTTTTCATCGGTGTGTACGCATCGTAACAAGGAAACCATATTCAAGAACCATTATTCACTGATGGACATAGTGACATGCATTGAGCTGGAGACAGACTTTCACATTTGTCTGATAATTATTTTTTTTTAAGTTGCAATTCATCATTCATAATTAGCGCTGCATGACACCTGTAGCACCCAGAACAGCTTGAGATCCCATCTAAGATGAGGTGAATTTAATTTAAGAATACCTAAGTTTATTTATAATTTAAAATGATAAAAAATCAGTTTCCTATGAAATAATTACAGTTTCTTACTTCTTTTACACAAGTTCAGGTGTTTTATAATTTTAAGTAGTAATTTTCATTTTTGGTTGTGTAATTTCAGCGTCTCTCTTGCTGTAGATACACAATGAGTTTTAGCTGATTTGACAATGTATCTGCCCATAACTGTGATGAACAACTTGTTTTATGTGAATTTGTGTTTTTTATTTATCGATTAGTAATCATGTAAACAGTCACATATCTGCCCATGTACCTATGTTTGTAAGCATTTTAACTTGATGCTTGAACTTTAATAAAATAATAACAAAAAAAACTCATTTTTAATCGTTGAGGTAATTGATTCATAAAAGGCATAGTTTGTGTAGAAAATATCACCCTATATCTGCTGATGAGAATGTGCTGTTGATAGGTAACACAGCCTAACTAGTAAATAATTCAGGACCACAAACTGCATCGTTGGACACCCCTGGGATGTAATGCATTACAGCAGTAACATGTTGCCTCTCCAGAGTCCTCTCTCTCAGACATGGACTAATGCATTCACCTACATAAACCTGCATACACCTGCATTCACCACAGCATTGGAATGTTAAAGTAACAAAATCTAGTGGGTCAAAACATTTCAGAAACATTTGAGAATGACATTCCAGTGATGGAGAGCCTTCAAAGACTGTGCACATAGGCTAAGTTTAATGTCACTAATGAATTTGATGACAATGCTAACAGACATGAATATTTATAGGACCAAGGTCTGAACCCAAGAACACCTCTCTAGGAGTCCTAGAAACCCTGCTGGGATTCTGTATTAGGGCACAGAAACTGCCATTTGTAAATCTGTTAATTTCTAAGCAAATATTTGTAAAGGGGTCTTACCAAATGGGCAGCCTGCCAGTTTCGTATACGCCCACCTCACAAAAGTGTCGCTGTAAATCATACAGACAGACAGTCATGCATTTATCAAATATTGATATTTTGGTTTCACTATTTATGCAGCATTTATGCAAATATTTATGTGTGTTTCCATCCATTTAATAATTTGTTAGTAACAATTTCAGACATAGTACAAATATTTTATGCAAACACCTAATATACGACAGAGGACAAAAAGTTGTGTCTCCCCCAGTTCAGCCATAAGCTGGTTCCATCTGTAAATGGGAACCACAGGGGATTTGTGGGTAACGCTGTCGCCTCACATATTCCCGTACTTCCCGTGGCTAATAGACTTTTTATTCCCCGCACTTCTCCTGGTGTGAAGTGCCTGGAGACTTGAGATATTCTGCCTATCCTGCTGCCTGAAAGGCCCATACTACCTGTGGGGTCTTTACAGCCTGCTCGCCTTTGTCCCTGTCTGTCCTGCTGCCTGAAAGGCCCATACTACCTGTGGGGTCTTTACAGCCTGCTCGCCTTTGTCCCTGTCTGTCCTGCCTGCACTGCTGCTGTACCATTGTTCATCCTGCCATCTGAAGCAGCACCAGCACCTGCCTGCCATGACATACAGACTTGAATCTTAACATTTGAACTGTGTAAATTCTAATTTTGCTATCTTGCTCATTTGAATTCCTCTGCTGGCCCCTGGAGGATGGGCACCCCCTTTCAGTCTGGGTCCTCCCAAGGTTTCTTCCTTCTAGGGAGTGTTTCCTTGCCACTGTCACCTCTGGCTTGCTCACTGGGGGCTTTGGGCGGGGATAATGTAAAGCGCTTTGAGACAACATCCCACAGCCACCTCTGAAGCATCCACCTTGACCACAAAGGGGAGATCTGGGTCTGTCTGCTGGAGAATGGGTGCAGAGCAAAACAGTTCCTGTAGACGGTGAAAAGCTACCTCAGTCTCAAGGACCCACCACAGAACAGGGATCTCGGCGCACGGGTGGAAGGTCAGCAAGCAGCCACCAAACTAAAGACCCAGATGAAGTGATGGTAGTTGGTGAAGGAGTTGGTGAAGCCCAAGAGCTCATTGACAGTTTGAGGATGGGCCCACTCCTGCACAGCCCAGACCTTTTCCTCAACCATTGCTATGCCTCCCGGGATGAATCACATAACGCAGGAACTTGAGGGTGGTCCAGTGGAACTCACATTTCTCCCCTTTTACAAACAGGTGGTATTCATGGAGCCTTTGCAGCCCCTGTCGTACATGGTGAACATGCTGCTTTGGGGAAGAAGAGTACAGCAGGATATCATCAATGTAAATCTCAAACCGGTTAAGCCTGCAAAGACCTGATCCATAAAAGACTGAAAAAGAGCCGGACTATTAGGCAAACCGTACGGCATAACGAGATATTCAAACTGGCCTGTGTGGGTGATAAGTCTTCCACTCATCTCTCTCCTTGATGTGAACAAGACTGCACGCACTTCAGAGGTCAAGCCTCATAAAGATGTAACACCAATGGGACGCACTGTAAGGGTTCCCTCCTCTTCACCATGATGGCATTTGGGACATGCTAATCTATGCATGGCTGAAGCCCAGTGCCCTTCTTCTTCACAAAGAAGAATCCGAATGTCACAGGGAAAGTAGAGGATCAGAAGATACCTTGTGTTCAAGCTTTAGTGATGTAGATCATTGTTAATAGTGAATATCAACTAAGATTGAGTTTTTTATCTTGTTGACAGTCCCATATGTGCCACTCTGACAACAATCCATGTAAGTCCATTAAATGTAAGTTCCAATAGATGTTCACTGATGGCTGTGTAAAGATAGGTTTCTATTTCTGGTGTTAAGGGTGCCTCATTGCATTCTTTTAGCTTTATTTTGTGAAGTAGTTTCAGATAAAATGCCTTTTTTCAGGCTCCTGATAAGGCTTTTTGGAGGTACATGTTTTTCATCGGACAGTGATAATATACAGGATGGGGGTTTGATTCCCACCCCGGCTTTGTGTATGTGGAGCCTAGATATCCCTCTGGCGTTTCTAGGGGTTTTTGCAATATGAAAAATCACATGACTCTGTGTCTCTAAATTGCCCCTAGTGTGTTGTTATGTTAGTGAGAGAGTGCCCTACCTTGGTCCCCACTGCCTCATATTTTGTGTGTCCTGGCTCCAGGTATCACCACGACCCTATGACGGATGGCCAGTTATAGAAGGCGGGCCCGCTCTGGCTACACCTGGTCAGCTAACGTTTTGGGTCCTCCCTGTACGGACCTGAAAACTTTAGCTAAACTTTCAGTTCGGCTTTGGGTGAAATAACCTTTTTCTGATGTGTCCAAGCCTGACGAGCTATCAGACTGGAGGAGAGTTCAGTGCGACATGATAGTGATGTCACCGTCAGAATATCTCATAGACTTTCACTTGAGCTTAATAACTATGTACCACATTACTCTTTTACATACCTTTCTCTCTTTGGATTTGCAGTAACAAGCTGAATCCCTGTAGTGGCTTTCAATGAATATTCGAATTAGGGTTTGTTTAAGGTCAGCTTTTTTTTTTTTGGAAAAAAAAAAGAATTATCACCTTGAAAGAGAAAGAGGCTATTTATGTTAAAGGGTTTCATTACATCGCATTGAAGATGTGGCCTGTTTTCAGTCTCCCAGGAGCTGTGTGTATCACAAATAATCTTATGGTGAAGCAAATATTTTGCCATTAATTTCATTAATAATATAAAGGCTAGAAAACAAAGTCATACATGGGTCTTCGGGTCAAAGCCTTTGAAAAATGAAGATTCAGAACGAGGACCCTTGGGTGACACTGGCAGCCACCAACCAATCCAACTTCACTTGGGGTTATTTAGGACCTTTAAAGAACCCCAATTTTTGGTCCCTCCTCAGAACTCACCTCCATCTGATCTCCTGAAGGAGGATAAGTGTGCTTTTAGTCATTCTGCACACCCTGGGTGCCTGGAAATTTGAAAAGGTGACCAGTGTTTGCATTCAGTTTGGCATCAAGGTCATAAGCCAGGATGTTTGACAAGAGAGAAAAATATGTTTATAAGTGCATGAAATTGACCCTTCACAAAAGCACAGGCAATTGCGAAATAAAAAAGTGTTTTTCACGTTCGATTTAACGTTTTGTACTGCAACTTTTAATTCACATTTTAGCCTAAGAAGAGTCTAATTGTTATATTTCTACACAGCAATAAGACGGAAAGAGATGATGTTATTACCAAAATCAAATAAATGTGTGTTTTTCATCTTTAGCATGTAATGCTGGAGCTGTGGAAGGTAACACTCTGGAGTGTCTCTCATGTAGACGGGTACATCTTGAAGTACCTTTTAGTGTAGTAATGCAGGAGTATTAGAAGGTAACGGTTTAGAGTAATATTGATGTAATTTCTTGGGAAACCTGCTTCATCAATCCATACTTATCTGGAGCATTTGATGATGTGTTCCCACCCATGTGAGAAATGTCCATCCTCCTTCTGATTCAGGTTTATAGCCGTACAATAATCTTTATTTTTGATCCCCTTAAGAAGAGACCCATTGTGTTCCATTACTTCACGCGTTAGTCATCTGGGACATTAAATGTGAAGTACGGACTTCAGCATTTCGCTTCCTGTGCCCATTAGTACTGACAGAATTGTATGTAAATTATGCAACGATTCCCAAGCGATTCATATGTGGAAAAGAGCAATTAAATCGTAGTGACTAACGAATAAGTACCTTTTTTTTTCGCAAAAAATTACAGTCAGCGTTAGGGCTTCGTTTAAAAGCTTTCTCTTGGGAATGTAGGCAATTGTTCTGTCTCTTTATTTGATTCACATTTATTCGTGGCTTTCATAAATATTGAATCATGTCCTAAATTTTGATTTGATGTACAATTTGCAGTTCCAGATGGAGGTTTAGGCAGTACTTAATTAGACAGCCAAGTTGCAAAGTTGAATTATTTGATAAAATGCATGCCAGTCATTGGTCAAGAAAACAGATGTACAAGAAAAATTAACTGTTTGTTTATTTTATGGTTACTCAATAAGCATATAGCAAGAATGTATATAAATCAATGGGTCACCTGTCTCTTATGGTGCAACACAAATTACCGAGCCCTAGAGGGGCCAGAAACTGATTTAATTTATTTTTTTTAATTTGTACGTATGAGATACTTGATTATGCACACAACGTAGCTTAATGTGCCAACAGAATACTAAATCAAGTTCACAAAATACCTTCTCTCAGTTTATTTCCACCTCATGAATTGATTAATTTGCACTCATATTTTGGTTATTAGTGCCCACAAATCCAGGAGCTGGAGTCTTCTGACTGCGTTCAAGCCATCCGCACATAGTTTGCAGGTGTGGGAATATTACAGTATTACGGTAGCAAATGTATTCGCACGTTACTTTGTGATAAGGCATTCCAGTTTGAATGGGAGCCACACGAAGTTGCAAAGTTTTATGGTGGAAATTAGGCTTTACGGTAATTAAAACATGTATTGTATTAACTCTCTCTCTCTCTCTCTCTCTCCCACACACACACACATATGCACGTGGCGTAAACATATCTTTATGGGGACTGCTGACACACACACACACACACACACACCACGTAGCCTATATCTTTTTAATAATGCAGTTCTTCATTCCAAATTACTCATATTCTGCTAGATTTGACACATCCACACAAAGTATCAAACAATTCCATGGTGGAAATTATGGGCTATTCTCACCCTTTAAGCTGCACATGGTGAGACCCAGTATGCACATCTCTGAGTCTTTATAATGCTGCATCATGTCTGCCACTCCAGATTTATTCTCTAGTATTTTCTAATGGACAAAAACTGTGCTTTGTGCTCATTTACACATTTATTATCAGGTTGTTTTTTAATCATTTTTATTGTATTTTTTAAATTTAAATTTAATAACAATTTATTTGCAACTAATATTAGAGTCCTTCACAAGAGTGTGCAGATGGCTAGAACAAACCAAAGAGTGAGCGCAAGGAAATTAATTTGAAAGGCCAAAATAGCAAATTGAAAAAAGTAAATTGTGCGCACATTTTAGCGATTTTGTGAGCTCGATTTAGTATTTCATGGGCACGTTAAGCTAAATTGTGCGCCTGATTTAGTATATCATGTGCCTGAAATAATAATAATTTTAAAAAAAAACTGTTCATAGCCCCTCCATGGCTCCATAATATATTAAATGTATGCCTGTAACATTTCTCTCAAGAACATATGCAGCACAGGATCACAGTGTGCCTGAAGTCAGTCTCAGGAAGTGCAGGACACAAGACTGGGGACAGCCTGGACAGGACACCAGTCCATCACAGGGCACAAGACAGGGGACATCCTGGACAGGAAACCAGTCCATCACAGGGCACAAGACAGGGGACAGCCTGGAAAAGACACCAATCCATCACAAGGCACAAGACAGGGGACAGCCTGGACAGGACACCAGTCCATCACAGGGCACAAGACAGGGGACAGCCTGGACAGGACACCAGTCCATCTCTGGTCACAACACATGGGACAGCCTGGAAAGGATGCCAGCCCATCACAGTGTACAAGACCCTAGGTCATGACAATGGAGGAGGAAATCCACACAGACACGGAGAGAAGGTGCAAACTCCACAAACACACAGCAGGGATCAGACTAAAACTCACAACCTTGTAGGTATGAGTCCACTGTGCCAGTGTATCACTTACTGTGGCTAGTGTTACAGCAAAATGATTTGCTCAAGTACTCCAACAATGTGAAATGGGTACAGTGTTAATCCTGGACCTCAGGGCCATAAGCTGCTCTGTTGCCTCTCCTCTCCTCATGGCCACATAATATAGCTGATTGCACTATAAAGTACTTGTTGGGGGACTTCCCTGCGTGTGCTTTTGTGGATCTTTGGTCATGTCATGGTGGCCAAGGTCCCCTGTGCTCCAAAGTCAGTGTGCTGCCCTAACTCCATTGCCATCGAGCTGAACTCTCCCCGAGGCCATCCAGCCCTATCCAACCAGTTAGCTTGTGAAACGGACTGTATGGCATATACCTGCTTGGTAATATCATCCACTAATTGTGAGATGGCGGGAGACATCTGCCCCATGGCTATTTTGAATGATATAGGGCAAGGCCTGTATGTAGCAATTCATGGCCACCTGCTCAACCACCTCAGTTGCCAAGTGCTTCTCCAGGTGCAGGCTGTAGGAGATGTGCCATCTGTGTCTGGTTCAACAGGGTTGGGGATTATTAGTACTGTTGCAATTCCTGTATCTCTTACACAGGGAATAAATCTACCTGGTGTAGGATCTTCTGCTTCAGGAGGGGATATTGTACCATCTCTTCAGGCCAAAATGTAGATCCAGCTGGCAGAGTTCCATCCTTCTCTGTGGGCCACAACTTCAAAATTGTTGACATATGCCATCCTTGAGGTCATCAGATAAACGTATTTGCAGGCCTTTCTCTCCACCAATGCTTGCTGCAGGCACATTACCACCTTGATCAGGTTGGCCATGTGTTGCACCATGGGGGGCATCTGTCCTGATAGGCCTTTGGCTCATTCCTTAATGCCGAATATCATGGGGACACACGGGGTAGGTGCTGCATATTCAAGGCAGGTCGTGACATTTTGCCTATGTCTGCCTCCTCCTAGAAATGTCATGGGGTTCTGGCTCAGATTAGGGTGACCACCTAATCCATGTCAGGAGGGACCCTATGACCTACTTCATGTTATAAACTACTTTAAAACTGAAAGGCTCGTGTACACAGCTAACTTGTTTGGTTCATCTTGTACTTTTACTGTTTTTTTCCTTGCTTGAAGGACTCATCCAGCTGTTTCACATTAACAGTAGTGACATACAGTAATGCATAATTATAGGAGACTGACCAATCAGCACCCAGCAAGAACTCAATGCTTAACTGAAATCCGGGTCCTTTTAATGGGAATGGTTGAAATGGTCGATCTGTGGCAGATCATAGTGTCCTGACATGGATTCGGTGGTCCCTCTAGCTCACACTCATGCAGATAACGGAGATGAGTGAGGTTAGGTTGATTAGAAATAGGCTGACAACAACACCAAAAATAGATGCGGGGGTGTCATCGTTGTTCTGCCAAGCCGCATCTTCTTCTACACCAAGCCTTTTCGATAGTGGAGCCACCTGAAGCAATGAGTGCCCTGCAGGAAGTGAGGCATTAATGGTGAAGCTTGGTGCTGCATGCTTGACCATTGACAGGGTGCTGTCGCTATCCATGGTGCTGAAGTCGATGTGCGGCCTCCTGTCTCGAGTGGAGAGGCGAAGGAACATGGGCCCCCGGGGCAGTGTCGTGCCAAATGTTATAAGACTATTAATCTGCTGAATCACCGCTGATACCTGCTGGTTGGTCCCGTCAGTTGCGATCCTCCCGAGGATCCAGTGAAAGGAGCTTCTGAAGTGCTGAACAGCACAGTAAATGGACCGGGTCGGTCCAGAGCCCATGTGCATCGTTTTGGCATTTGCTGACAAATCTCAGTTCATTTCCACATCAGCCATGTCAGGCATGTCAGTGGTCAGCATGTATCTGCTGCCGAGAATGTAGCACTCCGATCTGCACTGCGATCTTTTGGGACGTAGAGGGCAGAGTACTCGGCCCGCTTGACTCCCCTGAAGTCCACTATCATCTCTTTGATCTTGGGTGTATTCA
>JAODLD010000136.1:22336823-22348879 GCA_026781065.1 Mormyrops boulengeri | reverse complement strand
CCCCCCCCGAGCCCGCGCCCTCGGCGGCTCCGGCCCGCCCCCCCCCCCCCCCCCCCGCCCCCCCCCCGGCCCCCCCCCCCCCCCCCAGGCATATGATGAGCCTGTTATCCACCTGTAGGCAATATCTAAAAATATAAAATAGAAAAAACAGGCCCCAACTGACTAAATGCCTGGACCCTGAGGTAAAATTCCATACCCATCTGTAGACTCAGCATCTGCCTTGTCCCCGGCCCCCCCCCTCACACACACACACACTTTGGTCAAACCTCAAATAAGTTCCCTGCCTTGTACTTCCATTCTTGTGTCACGACGATTTACTCCCTGGCTGACCAAAGTGAAGCCTCGTATTGTTGCCTTCCTGAGAAAACAAACGCTGACGTGCCCCCAGAGGTCATGTTTGGCTTCTCGTGTAAGAGCAGCCACAGCTCCTTGACACAGCCTGTGATTGGCTGAGAACGGTGACCCCAGTCATTCTTCCCCGCAACTTATCTTACTTTTCCCCTGGTGCTTAATCAGCCTTAATTATTTCGTCTCAAGGGTCATACAGTGCAGTCAAAGTGTTTCCCAGAGTTTTCACTTCCCAGCCAAACTTTCTTCTTTGTCATTAGCTAGAATGAGCTTAAAAAATACTGTGCAATTTCCTGCCTGTTTTTTTTTTTTTGCGTTATATTACAAGTGTTTTTTTTGAACACAGGAAATTGTAGAACTTCCCAAAAAACACTGAAATTGCATGCTTGTCAAAAGTATTTGCACACCACAGGTTTTTACCACTTTTCCATTTATTTCATAAACTGCGGATTTTTTATTCTTGTTAAGCAGAAAGTTGAGTGAACAACTATAAATGAAAATATAAGTCAAATAAAGCAAGTTTCTTTTATAACATGGAAAGAGTATGTAACAGTGCATGTCTGACATACTATTAATTGATTGTGTGGTGATGGCAGAGTCAAATTCTAGGCTGTCCTTTAACTTTAAATGCACTAGTTAACAGTTTCATCTCATGAAACAGAGCAGTATTTAATGTGCCTTGTAGAAAGAATGCCTTGAATTTTCTGTTATTATAAATGAGATATTTTGATGAATCAAAGATATGACATTATCTTGCTAATACAGGTACTCAAATGGAGAACATGCTGTAAATTTACTTGTTAGCAAACAATATTGAGCGTAATAGTTGCCTTAACTGCCAAGCTCATTTCTTTTTGTTTTTTTTTTGCTTGGCGTTTATGCCCCGATTCCGGTGGGCAGCAGTACAGCCCCCCAACTCCAAGGTCAGGGCTTCCCCGACCCCCCTGTACCTTCCTGTCTGAGTGTCCTCCAGCCAACACACAGTTTTGTTAATTGGTGTCTCTGAATGTCCCTTAGTGTCTGAATGCACATGTATGTACTGCAATGGACTGGCATACAAACATGTTGTCTGTTTCGTGTCCAATTATTCCAGGGATTGTCTTTAGCCTCACTGTAGGCTAATGTAGAACCTTATAAACAGGCTATACTGGATGGATAGTTGTGGATGAATGGATTGATGGATGGATGGATGGATGGATGGATGGATGGATGGATGGATGGATGATGGATGGATGGCTGCTTCTACCTGGATGGATGGATGGATGGATGGATGGATGGGCACTTTTACATGGATGGATGGATGGCTGCTTCTACCTGGATGAATGGATTGATGGATGGATGGATGGATGGATGGATGGCTGCTTCTACCTGGATGGATGGATGGCCGCTTCTATCTGGATGGATGGATGGATGGATGGCCACTTCTACCAGAGATGGATGGCGTATGGGTGAATATGGATGTTTCTCACTTGATGTTTCCGAGCTTGATACTCTCAGTATCAGCTGGTATCAGCCGGTCAGCTTCCTTCCTTCTTCTTTTATTCTGAGCTTGTCCAGTCAATGTTGTTGCAGTGTTAAGTGAGGTGGCTCCCACACACACTAACCACATGGGCAGGACCCCATAAATGCTTTCACTCCAAACAGCAAGCCCACATAAAACACCATGTTCACATACATAGAGAGAGTGGCTCAAAGCCCCAGCACTCGAGGTCTGAGGTGACCTGCCAATCCCCTGTGATATCACCTCAAAAAGTACAAATAACAGTTGTCATCTGCTCTCAGCCAAGCTAAAGGAGGACAAGGTGCACACTCCGGAGGACGATGCAGAGCCCAGCTCTGATCCAGCTCCTCTAAGAATCCCTCCGCATTCCTGTTCATTTATGGGTTCCCCAAATTAATTTAATTACTGGACTACTTCACAGGAGGGAAGCATCGACGAGAGCATAAAAGGCAGTGGCAGGTTGCACTGGAAAATTACAAATTACAAAATGACTAGAAAACTGGATGTTTAATATGAAAGGCTATATTCAGAAGAGTCATTGCATTATGTTATTATTTCCCGTTAGGGCTGACATGCACTTACATGCGTTCTCCCCAAATGCAGCATCCATTTTGATGGCTTTTCTTCAAAGAATGGTTCTCTGATGAAAGCTGTTTCTGGCTTCCACTTTTAATAGCAGAGGGGGGGCAGAGTGAGTCTTCAGTATGCCTGGACACAGCAGCTTTGATATTTTCTGACTTATCGCCACGACAGCGGTGTATTATGGAGATGAAGTTGGGGGAGCGGGTCACTCGCATTGGGCCGGCTTATGCGGTATGCTTCCAGAGGGGGAATAGAAGGGAGATGATTGATGGTGACATTCTCGTGGTTCTGGTTCCAATGAAGAAACCTCCCTCACCTTGAAATCTGTTGAATTCCTGTGCACTTCATGATTTATAATTGCCAAGGAGGTACTGTCTTCTATGTTTAAAATGATGTTGGTTATGGGATTATCCAACTGCTTAATTAAATTCTCCCCCCGTACTCATTCAGTCAGTCATCTCGTCACCTGCACGCTCTCGCCCAAGCGCTTACAAATTTCACAAACGGGGGACTCATCAGACTGGGTGAGAAGTGCATATGGTGATGACTCGTTAGTCAGTTTAGGGGAGGGATCTGTTTGATGCCGCAGTTGGGAAATGTGTCCGCCTTGGGCTCTGAGGCAGCCTAACACGAATTGGCACCATGACAGTCCATGACTGTTTGACTGTGACCTTCCAGGAGGGAAGAAAATATTTCCTTGAGGACTCGACTCAACTCCGATAAACTGTTTTTTTTTCTTAGCAGAGCTTCCAGGACTCTGAAAGAACTCAAAGACATCACTTTGTCATTTCTTTTAATTATTTTTGTTTATTTTTTGGGAATGATAATCAGAATTCTTTAAATACCGTTATAATTCAAGGATTCCACTGTCAGCAAAAAAGGCGCTCAGGGGTGGGTGTGAATCGCGCCCTGAGGGTCTGACGGCTCCTCACCGGAGCGGACTGCCGTTAAATTTGAGAAAAACAAGCCTTGACGGGAATCAACCCCCAGCATAACCCGGGCGATGTGCCAAAGCAGCCTGGGCACCGCAGTTTGAGGGGGCGACGGCACAGATCGACATTTTCGTGTCCCCGTGTGATTTATGACCTGATGCCAGAGGAACTTAATGGGTTATGAAATCTGTATGGTTTCCTCCTACATCAATGATACCTGCTTAGCTGCTATATTGATCGGTACCACCAAAGCTGGGCCTCATCATCAAGCTCACCCCAAAAGGTGAGGCCCCATGCAGTGCAGGTAGCTTGACATGAAGAGATTGAATATTCCCTCCAGAGTCAGGTTCTTTTGTGTAAGACCGGCTTACTAGAAGCCTAATGAATAAAAACAAATAGGTTTTTCTTTTCCTTGGGTTCCAGTGCTTTAATCGCCCCCGCAATGCCCTCCCCCACCAACCATCTGTAAATACTGATTACCCACAAGCCCTCAGAGGTTGAAAGATCATGCCTTCTGAGTCCCACCCAATACCGCCTCATGTTTCAAACATGAAATGTGCTGTTTTTGTCTCAAAACACATACGCACACACTCACACACACACACACACGCACACACACTCACACACACACTCACACACACACACACACACACACACACTCACACTCACACACGCACACACACACTCACACACACACACATAGGTTTGTAATTATATCTTTGTGGGGACTCTCCATTCATTTCTATGGGGAAAATCCATGATGACCTTAACCCCTACCCAGCCCTAACCTTGGCCATAAGTAATCAAACAAAATTCAAGACTTTTTGCATGTTTACTTTGTTGATTGCGTTCACAGATCTTTGTGGGGACCTGAAAAATTTTCCCCACAACATCAAGAAAAACAGGTTTTTATTACATTGTGGGGGACATTTGGTCCCCAGAATGTAATATAAAACTAATCCACACACAGACATATATATACACACACACACACACTATGTGAGCTGAGCAGAATTCTGTAATTGTTCTGAAAGGTTCTGGAGTGGTGGAGCATCAAAAGTCAGTGTCTGGAAAACTTTGGTTAGAGGTGTCATGAAGTATACAGAGATTCAGTATTTAATGAACAGCAATAATATTCCAATTTGACAAATCCTGGGCACTTCCTGAGCAGGTTGTTATCTGAAAATGTGTGGTAGGGTCATGTCCAGTGTTTTGCGTTGTTGTTCTGCTTTAGCATTAACGTCCTCGCTGTCACACTGTCTGGGAAATCTCCTTTCCCATCAGTGGTTAGGCAGTCTGACTCAAGCCTGAGTTACTCTGCCTCCCTGCTGAGTAGGATTCTGTCATGTTGCATGTGTCAAGCCAGAGATGGAGAACCTTGGACCAGTTCACAGCCAACAGGTACAGCAACGTGTTTCCGTAGCTCCTCCAACGCATAGCTCCGGTTGCCATGGTTACACTAGTTACACGGTCTTAAGTAGCATGCTGTAAATACACAGTCATACACCCTTCGCAGAGACTGATTCTGGATCAGTTCATGTTTTTACTTAACCTCAAGGAGGCAGGACCCAAGCAGACCTACAGTCCCAGAAACAAATATTAATTTGCAGCTGATATTGAGGATATTTGAGGCTTTGAGTTTGTGCCTCTGAGGAAATCAGGCACTTGGCAAGACAGTTCCCAACCTGCATGCTTTTGGAAGACTACATTTTGTATTCACCAGTCATTGAGCAAGTGGGTAACAGGAAAAAATCTGACAGCTTTTCACTGAAATAAATCATCTATCCAGCTCAGGGGGTCTCTGAGACCCCTCCAGGACAAAGAGTTGACCCTTTTTTGGGAACCATCGGAAATCACAGCCTGACCGATAAACTCTTTGCATAGATTTCCTTTAAGGGGTCCATTAGGTTCTATAAATATGAAACAAAATAAAACATAAAAATAGGATATAATCCAAGGAATGGGGGCGGGTGCGATCTGTCCCTATGGCTAAGACTTTGGTCCCAAATTCCCCGTGCTGATCTTTGCTTAGTCGCCTTGGGACCATCTGTTCCAGGTCACCTGGGAAATTGTTCCAGTTGCGGCTGTGTTATGAACTGTGCCCCCCCCCCCCCTCCCCACACACACACACACACACACACTTGTACGGGTCATTCTGAAATCGCTTTCGCAAAGATTGTGTTATCATGGATACTCCCAGCAAAATTTCAAGCGTGCAGTGGTTGTCATGGCTGCTGTGATTCTCTGCTGATTTCCTGCGATTTAAACGAGCAGAGGGATATTATTAAAAGGCTGAAATGTTCGTTTGCCACAGAAAAATTTCGCAAAAAAAAAAAAAAAAAACTAATTAGAAAAATAGACAACAAGGTTTTCCCATTTTAATCAACACAGGACATTTTGAGGGGATTCAAAACTGGAGGTGGCGTTAATATTTGCTGATATACTGTGTTGTCCAACAAGCTGATAAATGCCTGCAACCCGAACACCCATATACTGCGGGAAAGTCAAAGAACAGGAGTACTGTACCACTTCCTTTTCTGCAGCTTAAAGGGATTATTTATGATGCTCAGAACATGTTTACTTGAATGCAGAAGTTGTCAGAAACAAGTATTATTGAAGATGTCCTCCTCTGGAACATCGAAGGGGGAAAAAAAGAACTGAAAAGAAACACTGGAAATAGACTGTTTTAAAGTGATTCGACCATATAAGGAGCCGATACTGGTGGTCTTTTTTCCTCCAGCCTGGGACTCATTTCTCATCTAAAGCATAATTATCTTCTGCATAACTTGGTTCCTATTGTTACAATAGTCATCCTGCATTTTGGTTTAAATTTTATACCTCACTCCAACTGTCCAGACCCACCATTTGTCTGCAGAGTCAGGTGCATTTCTACAAATCGACCAGGTCCAGTTAGGCTGGTTTGCTCACTGGAACATGCGTCATGAAAATGACCGTGGGTGCATTTTTCGTGCCTAAGATCTGAGCTTTCAACTCGGAAGACTTTCAGAGAGATTAAAAAGTCTCCACCTGAATGATGTTACCGGCTTGGTTGTCGGGAGCGTTGGAAAGGCTTGCCTCGGCATCTATCTGGTTCTGCGTCTGCGGTTTTGTATTGTCTGGGAGGACACAAAGAGCAGGGGATACGGTTCCCCCAATGCAACATGTGATGGAGAAAATTAATAAAAGCAGATAATGTGCAACATCCATCTCATTTTATTGTTTGCTCACATCTGTTTCATTTGGCAAAAACAGTAACAGTTCCTGGAACTGAACCTCTGTCACTTCTTACCTCATTACATCTATCTCTTCTATCTAATGCATATCTCCTGTTGCATTCAGACAAAGAATTTCTATGAACATAATTCTGTCATCTTGGTCATGCCAGTTCATTTCTATTCTTCTCCTTTTCCTTCCTGCCTTTGTTTGTCTCATTCCGTCACTCACTGTCAATAAATTCTAGTGGCGAGGAAAGATTTACTGCTGTAGTAGCGATTATGGTGTGATTGAGGACATTTAGCCCTGAGAGCTGGACTGAACACCAGGACTCAGGAAATCAGGTTCTCTATTCTCATAAAGTGTTATATAGGTGACTGTAAGACTTCCCAATATACACATGCACCACATCTCCCAGTAAACAGCTAAGTGAGAGATTGGAACTTACAGTTCCAGGCTCAGGGTGTAATATGTAGGCCAAAGACCACCAAACCCAGTGGAATT
Source organism: Mormyrops boulengeri (assembly GCA_026781065.1). NCBI lineage: Eukaryota > Metazoa > Chordata > Actinopteri > Osteoglossiformes > Mormyridae > Mormyrops > Mormyrops boulengeri. The sequence goes on along the minus strand of JAODLD010000136.1, from coordinate 22,341,799 downwards.
TCTGGTCTAGCCACAGAATTTGTGAGAGTGGACAATAGACTAAGTATCCAGGGCAATGGCTTGAGTCAGGCTGCCTTCATTTCAAAAAAGTAAATAGTCTATGTATTTATTAGCAAACCCCATAATTTGTGCCACGTAAGCATGTGTTTACACGGAGTTATAAAAGGTGAGGCATCTGATCTACTCCAGGATGTGGAGCAGGGCTTATGACATAATGTAAACACGTGTGAAATCAGTGAAGGATGAAAACAAGACAGAAAGGTTGTAATAGAGTGAGGCAGGAGAGTTTATGCAGGAGTACCGTTTGCTCATTTGCAAGGATGCAGACTAATCTATGCGGTGTGTGCCTACCTCTGACAGCGCGGGAGCTACATTCCCGCTTCACGCAGAGGATCCGGTCTTGCTGTCACCTGCTGAGCTGCTAGTCGGGGACATTATAGCAGAGCTCAGCACCATGCTGCCAGAACTTTGCGCTTGCAGTAAATCTGAAAAACACACAATAATGACCTCTCCAAAACAAAAAAACAAAAAAATGCCAGTATTTCAGGAAAGGCAGGAAATGTTTTACACCTGACAGTAAAGCAACATGCAGAACATGTCCCAAATGCCCTTGACCTAAAAATGATTAAAAAGTCAATTCTTTATAGGCACCTTTGGTCTCAAAGTCAACGTAATAAAAATAACTGGCATAGCCTCTTATGCGGTAAAACAGGGTTCACTAAAATAAACAGACTCTGGTCGAGGAGTTGGTCATCTAGCCCTCTGCACCAAAATCGCAGTATGGGGTGTGCTGAAATGGCAGAGCCTCGCTAAAGAGAATAAAAATGGGGGAAAGCAGCCCCCAGCTTTAAATCCGGAAAAGGGGCATCACCTTTGATGAGGGTGGAGACATCTCTAACGGGGTCTTACAAGCTCAAGAGGGCAGCCAAGAAATGTGCCTGTTTGCTTTGTCACAAAACTTGACACTATGCCATGGATAAAAGCATGTGTGCCAGGTGAGACCTAAAGGACAAACTGCTACATAACTTATAGAGCTTAAAATATGTAAACTAAATCATAACATGAACCGAAGCATTACCCTGTCCTACGCAGAAGACACTCCATGATATATTCACTTATTATTTTACTTGAAATGGACCTAATGATCACACCACAACATCTAAAAAAAGAGTTATCCTCTAAGTCTCAAACATTCACTTTAATTTTCACAGTGCAGCAGAATGAAACTTGATGCTTGTAAGTTAATTAGTATTAGAATTAACGTGTTTACCTCGTTACCACCTCGGCTTCTGTCACAGAAACTCATATTTCAAATTTCCAACAAGCTATCAATCATCGTTACTAATACTACAGCGGGGCTAAAAATACTTCAGATCTCTTGTACTGTGCTTTCCTACTTCGCAAATCAAATTACTTCTCCTGTTCCCTGAGTGAATTTCAAATATTAAGTCTCTGCCTAGTCCAGGTCTTTTTCTTATTTTTGGCATGTCATCTGCAACCTTAAACAATTTATTAAGCGTCTCAGGTTAAGTTGAGATCATATAAAATTTTTATTAATAGTTATAGCCATATTTATAATACTTCATGAATGCATTATATTGCATTATGAAGGTATCTATAATGCATTATGATGACTGCTTTAAATAAAATTTTACCAAATTTTGCAACTCTAAAAAGCATTAAGACTGCTACAACATAGATAGTGCCTCCCCCAAGAATACAATGAGTGTTCATTAAGATGTTATTGTCTAACGGGTAGTACTTTAGGCTGAACACTGAACAAATTGTCTAATGTGTGCAATACCTCTTACTATCTTAGTTCACAAGATCATGTCTTCATTGCGTTTTTCAGCTGTAGGTAATATTCCTGTCTGTAATGATTTCAGAAATTAAGCTTCAGGCAAATGAACAATAATTCTCACCCTGGTATAAGAGCTTTGAAATCACCAACGTCAGGTTTCATTTTAAGAATTATTGTTAAACCTTTTTCAGAGATATTTATTTTCGATTCCTTTACTACTGCCTTGGTTTATTCCAGAATCACGCCTGCTTCATTGTAGCCTAGCAACTTCAGCTATTAATTGCCTGTCGCAGTTAATGCTTTTTAATGTGCATTTTCAACGTAGCTCATTTATATGGTCCTCTTTCGTTTTTGTGTATTGCTTTTATTTCAGTGTTTTGTTACTGTAACAAGAAGAATCAATAGTTATCACTGATTAATCTTGAAAGTTCACTCTTTGGTTTTCTGGCCGGGAACAAATTCAAGATTCACATCCCTTCTCATTGGCAGGGACACAAAGAATCTGCCACATCTGCTGAGACTTAATGAAATTCCTGCCGTTGACAGGAGCCATCTACCTAGTGCCAGATGGATCCTGTCCCTAATTTCATTAGTGGGTGACTTGTTCACAGCCATCCTGAGCTACCTGTGAGTTAACGATACAATCAAGGAAACACCTGGAAATTGACAGGAGGTATTTGCTGAAAACAAAAAATAAAAAAACATGGTCGAAATACAAGACGTGTGCCTGTTGTCTTCATCGACAAAGCTCTCCAAGAGTCCGTTAAGCAATTGATACGGTCTGGTTTAGTGTGACGGATCAGTCGAAAAGGAGGGAAGTAGAGGCTATCTGCAATTTGAGGCATGGATATTGATATCTATAAGCCTGCTATGCTTTCGAGGGAGGCTCTTATCTCTATAGCAACTGTCTGATCCCAAGAATGCCTTCACTCTTGAGGTGTCTGCCCAACAAATTTGGAAGACATAACTTGAGTCTTTATAAATAGCTTCGCCGACAACCGACACAAATGAAATGTCTTTCCCGGAAAATTAACGCAATTACCACATCACAGCTTGTTTGTGGCATATTCATATCTGCCCTCTCCCCTTCTGATTAATTTGAGTCTCCTTATGGAATTTTCCAAAATATCCTTTGAGTAAGCCCTACATAAGCTTCACTAAAACCTTGTGCCGTCAGCTCTGTCTGACCTGCAAAGTTTGTAAAGGTCGACTTTTTGGATGGAATTTTAAAATGGTCCTGAGTCAGTAATTTTTTTTAATTGAGTTCATCTGCTACTCCCCTTGGATTTCCAGTTGTTTGTGTTATGACGTCAATCTGCTCACCTGAAATATGAGGATTTGCTGTGAGGAACGGCTGGGGGGGGGGGGGGAGTTGCTGTAAAACAAAATGACTTTGCATCCTGAAATATTCTGAAATTGCTGAACTTTGTTTCTGAGCCGCTGTGTCCAGGAGGGGCCCATGAGCTGTAAGCTTCGAACGTGGCGCTCTCCTTCCACACGGGATCAAGATGAAAGGTGAAGTTTGCAGCATCGAGTGCAGGAGTCGGGGCTGGTGCAGGGCGGTTATTGTTACCATGGCAAAAGCAGACCTGTGTTGGCAGGGGGGGATGGGGGGGTTTCCTTCATTTCGTCTTGAAGGTCAAGCGACGGATCCAAAAAAGCATCGGAAAATGACGGACTCAATCAACTGGAGTGGGCAGCAGGCAGACCCATGATAAAAGGAGTGACGGCTGGTGAGAGACGGCCGGGCACAGGAACAGAGAGAGCCCGTCTCCTTATAAAGGCCGGCTGGTGGTAATTACAGCGGGCCGGCACAGACCCCGGCAGCTCTAGTGGCACCATGTGACCCCGGGGGGGGGGGGGGCTGGATTACTCTGGGAAAATCAGAAAGACAAACTGTTAGTATGAAAAGTGAATCGATAGCCAGATTCATCTTCAGACCCTAACCCACCCCGCAACACCTCGCCCGGGACAGAGTGCATATTTCAGTGTCACATCTGTCAAAGAAAGTATAGCTCATACAAATATTGTTTTTAGTCGCGGTGTGGACTGAAATGCAAAGACATGGACACACGCTTACATGCCATCTGTCATCTGTCACAGTCAAACAGATTTTTTTTTTTTTCATCTGAGACAACCTGATGCAAATCAGGAAATAACATGTGGCTGGGGACTAATTAAAATATAAATTCTGTGTTAGATACTGGTAGTTAAATTATCGGACCAGCTACATAATGCCTTGCTTGGCCTGTTCTTGGCCCGGAACTTCACAACAGCTGAAATATTCAGTATGACTGGAGATTTTTTAAGTACAAATACAAGAACTGTATATATATTTCATTTTATTTTATTTTATTCTTTATGTGGATGGGAGACAGAAATGGGTTTCTATGTTTTTGCCTGTTGACAGTATATTAAATATGAACATTTTTTCAATTCAGAAATCCTGCTGTAAAGTCTTGCTTTATCGAAAGTAATTCACTTCAAAAATGAAGGGACTGAAGAATATTCTTCGTAGAGACTGATTGTCCCTGCCTGCTTTCAGAGTGATGCCAGCAGCACAGATGGGCTTGTGATTGGGTGGCGTCACTCATTCTCGCACTGACAGCTTTTCTTTCTTTTTTTATACACCGCTGCAAATGATTGAATCTTAAATATTAGCAGACTGAGTGCATGCATGCTTAGAGATGAAATGCATGCAGCGCAGACTTCGAGGGACCATCAAGGCCAGTCGGGAAAAGCTGGGAAGGGGAGTGGGGATGTCACTGGCACATAATGAGACTCTGCTCTGGAGTGAGTCCTTCATGCCCCCCCCCACCTCCCTCACTCCTAGAGGCCACGTGGTGACAGTTTAATGGCTTAATCTCAGGGCTGTCCACCTCTTATTTCCTGTGGCAGGGGCACCCGGAAGATAGTAGAGAGGAGTGGAGCTCTCTTTATCCTGGGAACATTCTGGGCACTTGCTTCACCTAGAAATCTGTCTCGTGGGTCAGACTGGGGGGGGGGGACGGGTCATTATTTTTCAGACAGGTCACAACCTCCTTAGATTTACTTCCCTTACATACCCCCCATATCTAGGGTCCAGCTCTCGGTATATAGCGTAAGATAAATATGGAGAACATGAAAGAAGGGAAACAGGAAAACAATGCAGGCACTGAGGCCCGGACATGGCTTT
>JAODLD010000136.1:22321318-22336723 GCA_026781065.1 Mormyrops boulengeri | reverse complement strand
CCCCCCCCCCCCCCCCACCCCCCACCCCCCCCCCCCCCCCCCCCCCCCCCCCCCCGCCCCCCCCCCGGGGCGGGGGGGGCGGGCCCGGGGGGGGGGGGGGGGGGATCAGGCTCTGGGGGTTTCTGGTCCAAGAGACAAACCAAAACTCAGTCATTCAATCATATAGGAATAGGATTAAGCCACGGGTGATGTGAATCACCTGACTTCAACCTCCCCCCCATCATGCAGCACGTTAAATCATTTTAATGTGAAATTATAGAGTTTTAACCATTCCATATGCTTCTCACGACACTGTGGCAGCCGGTTGGATAGAACTTTATAGGTTTAAGTTCACAATCTCAGGAGACAGGTTCTCACAGCTGACTCCAGTTATATCGATTATTTTTTAAGCACTGCTAAAAGGAGTAATTTTTCAGCTGCCTTGAGAAACTCATAAATAAACCGAATGGCTAATTTATTTCACTCAGAACATGGTTCCTCTCCAAAGAGCAAAGGCTGACCAAAAACCACAGCGGCAGCGGTAACATTACAGTGCAACTGGCGGATAGAGCAGTGAAATGCAGTGCAAAGTTAGTGACATTAACATCAGAAAATGAAAAGCTGGTGATGCTGAGAGATGCCGACATTTCAGACTGATCCGAGGTCATCTTCTGTGCCTGTATGGCGTTCGAAAACGGCGGTGGATTCCCAGAAGGGGATTCCCTGTTGAACCCTTAGGGGCTGTGCCTGGCATCAAACCCCCCCAGCTGTGCAGGATGTGAAATGAATCTCCGCAGGTTTTGCGTGTGACAATATCGCCAGCGAAGACAAGGGCGGGAAACAAATGGCCTTAACTTTAATGAGCCTCAACTCACTGCGTGAGATGAGGCTCCTGCCCGTCCGTTCTCAGTAACGGGTTGAAGCCTGACTGTGTTTCTCACATTTCAGTCATGATACAACACAAGTGGGGTAAAGGGATTGCCCCGTAAACAACCTGACTGATAAGGCAGCCTAGACACTGAATATGACTGCCCCCGCCTCACCATTCTGCCATGTCTTATCGTTGGGAAGCATCTTGCAGTCAGTGCGGGCAGCCTGCCAGTCACGATGCTACGCTCAACACCAGCAGTGTTCTGATTGGTCGCCTGAGTTTGTTACGTCCCTGTGGTGATTCGACAGTTCGGCCCATAACAAGCAATTAGAGATTTTTTGAGAGACCTGCATAGAACCGTAATTACAAGAGGGGGGTGGGCACATTGTGCAAATGCGGTAAGATCTCAATGCCGATGTCTAAAATGACAATGTCCCATGACAATAATAAACCAATGATAACAAACGAGACTGATACCAGATACCAGAAAAATACTGTCATTCATTTATTAAATTGATAGTTTAAAAATGAAGGGAAAAGTACCACCTATTTTAAAATAACTATTTCTCTTCTCAGATAAATCTCTTACAAAAAAATAAACAATGTTCAAATAAAATTGTATGACATTTGTATTATATTTAGTTAATTTTTCGCCTTTTGCCTCTTTTCTCTAATCCATCGGACGGCCTTTTTCAGAAGAGAACATTGTTTCCTCTCCCGCGGCAATTATTGTGGTATAAATAGCTGTCAGGGCTGCTTGTATTCAATTGGATTTGGTTTCTGTTTTATTCCCTAAATGGAATTATCTGAGATCTGTCATCTTGCATCGTACAGTTCACAGTGCATGTACACAGCAATTTTGTGAAATGAAAATATCAGGCCTCATTTAAAGATGTTCCTGTCCTCTGCCTTTCTGCTTCCTTGTGTGTTTGTTGTGCTTTGTTGTGCTTTAAAATGTCTTTATAAGGTCCTAAAAAAAAGCCCCCCCTTTGTTAAATATTCATTACTTTTATTCTTTGGAAATGTAGCCATTATTTACCTGTGTGTGAACATGTTTAAACAATATATATTAGTGTGTAATAAACTGCCAGCAGAAACACGCTTCTGTAGATCACCTTGGTTCTGAAACCATTCAGAACCTTGGTCCTGAAACCAAAAGCATTACAATAATTGATGGTATTGAATTGATTAAGAGAGTGAAAAACTGTCTTTAACCTTAGGGAATATGTACCCAAAAATGACAGAATGAAAAACGAAATCAGGGACTCTCTGCATTTCTAAGGATTAATTAATGTGTATTATAAAAGGCAGAAATTAGAGCAGAGCAATTAAGGATAAATGTAAACATATCTTGGAAGTTATTTGTCAGTTTTTATTGACTGTGTCAGGTGATTTTTGAGGGCTGTGAGGACGGGACGGGGCCTTTCTTTGTGTGCGGGAACTCTAGGGTTAGGGTTAGGGTTGAGATTAGTGGTACAGCTAAAATTAGGGTTCCTATTATGCTTGGTTTTATAGCTAGGGTTATGGTTGCTTTTATGGTTAGAGCTAAGGATTGGGTAAGGGATGCTATTTGAAAGGGGTAGAAAGTTTAGGTTCAGAAAGTACAAATCCAGACTAAGATTTTGTTTCAACCAACCAGTTGAGTATAAAGATTTAGAAGGCTGCGTCCTTCTACGGCTGAATTCAAAGGCCGAATGCGCCACAACGGCGTGACAAGGCCATCCCATTTCAAAGGCTCCTTCACATGTGGTCTAGGAGTGCGTCCTTCGTTTGCCGAGTTGTGAATGATCCGCCTGTTAGATCCTTCATAGCCCAATATATCCCAAGATTCATTGCACAGACTTTTCGAAGGGCACAGCCTACCAAGGCTACGTAGACCATGTTCTTCGAAGGATGCAATTCCTGAATTGGGACACAGCCAAAGAGTCATGGTCACAGAGTACTCTACTGGTTGGCTGAAACAAAATCTTGGTCTGGATTTGTACTTTCTGAACCTGAACTTCCCATCTCTTCTGCTTGGATTGAGGTTAGCTTTAGGGTTAGAGGTAGGATTGTTTTAAGTGTTACAGTGAGGTTAAGGGTTGCCATTAGCATTAGAGCTAGGAATTGGTTAAGTTTGGTATTAAGGTAATTTGGATTAGGAGTGAGATTAGCATTAGAGCTAGGGTTAGGATTCCAGAGGTGAAACGTTCAGGTTCAGAAAGTACAAATCCAGACCAAGATTTTGTTTCAACCAACCAAGCTCAGTATGAAGAGTCACATTCACAGAGTACTCAACTGGTTGGTTGAAACAAAACCTTGGTCTGGATTTATATTTTCCGGACCTTTACTTAAGGCCATGTTTTTAGTCATTTACAAAGACATTCATAATGCATTACAATGCATTCATAAAACATTCATAAAGTATTATAAACATGGCTATACCTATTTATAAAAGGCATGATACATTATAGTCATGTTTATTATGCATTATGAATGCTCTGTGACGCTCTCATCTATAATTTTCTATAAATACATTCATAATGGACTCTGACCATTATAGTGCATTATAGATGAGAGTTTCATAAAGCATTCATAATGCATAATACACATTGATGTAATGTGTTATGCCTTTTGATAAATATAGGCATGTTTATAATGCTTTGTGAATGCATTATTATTTGTTATGAATGTGTTTATAAATTACTAAAAACATGGCCTTAAGTTAAGTGTTACCGACCTGAACTTTCCACCTCTGGAGCTCGGTTCAGCATTGCATAATAGCACCCCTAAACGTTTACTCCTGAGAGAAACCCTAACCTCGGCCCTAATGGCAGCCTGAGTCTTAGCGCTAACCCCAAGAGCACCTGCAGGGCTGGCTCGAACGCGAACCCTTACGCCAAAGCTTTCCATAACTAACAGAAGGACCTGAGGAGAGGAGGAGGGCATATTGGCTGATAACTTGCATATTATTGAGGGATATCAACTAAATTTGATGGACAGCTCTTCTGTGGAGACGTGCTTTCACTCGGAACAAGACAACTCGAAGGCAGCCCACACAGACCAGGGAGGATTATTCGCTGTTGCCTCTGTGGAAGTAGACATGAAAATGAGCTAAGCTTTCTGATTTAACACCCTGCTGAATCAGACACCATTTGATAAAACCAACCTGGGAGCTGAACCTGCTCGGTGACTTGACGTGCCCTGAGATTCATAACGAGTCTCTTGTTCTCCTTTCTCACTTAGACCGGGCTGGTCTCTGGATCTCTGCCAGCTTTCATATATGTGCAGAACTTTGGACCTGGGTGTCAGCAGAAGAGCCCTGGCATCTTAAAAAAAAAAGAATCAGTGTGGGGTTGAAGGACAGTGAATCTGACATGAAGGGAGGTGTTTTCATCCTAGAGACTGATACCAGGCTGTCGGTGCCCATCGGTGCAGGACCAGAGCAAAATGGAAAAAAAACACAGTGTACTAAAGCCTTTATACTCAACTGGTTGGTTGAAACAAAATCTTGGTCTGGATTTGTACTGTCTGGATCTGAACTTTCCACCTCTTCCCACAGGTAGAAGCAGAAGTCAGCACCGCAATTTGTGGTTCGTTTGTTTGTTTGTTGGGCTGTTTTGCTGATGAGGTGAAAATACCAGCGTCTCTCCACTTCGCAGCATACCCTGTGTCTCTCACTAAACCGCCACCCGGTGGGCCCCGCTGTCTGAGCAGACATTAACAAAATAACCTCCATGATCCACTCAACAGCCCACTGTTCTGTTCTGTTTAGGCTATTAGAAAAAAAAAGTTTAGAACAATTCATCCAGTTTAAACACTGGTCTGTATTACACTTCCACATTTTCCTTTCCCAAAATTGTAACTCCTGTTCAGGATTACCAGTTACCTCAGAGCTACACATTACCTGGAATGGGGGGGTAACATAATGCATGTAATGGCATTATCTATTTATAATACAAAATATGAGTAACTATATTCCATTATAGTTACCTTATACCTTAATCAAAATACAATTACTTTTCAATAACATGCAGACTACTGAAGAAATTACTTTCACTTTCCAGTGTAAATTGTTTTAGGTTTTAAATTCATGTTATTCAAAATGTATGCAATAATAAGCTATTTGGGTATGTCAGTCATGTTCCCAGGGTTCAGTAAAAAAAATATGCAGATAGGAATGGAAGGGCCTGAGCCTACTGGACACGATGCCTTTTTGTGTTGGAAATTGTGGGAACATTTCATACTGAAGCACATTAGAGGAAGGAATATTACAGTACAATCCAAGCTCTGTTTGACTGCCATCAGCACTGACAGATTCAATATCAAACCTCAATAAGCATTTCAAAATAAGTGATCTTTTTCATTAATTACCCTAAAATCCAAAGGGAATTGTGTGCATGATCGTATTGGTTAAATTGTATAAACAATCAACACATGCGGACCATTGAGGACAACAGCCAAGTAACAGATATCATAGATATCAAGTAACGTATATTTTTTCCAGCATGTTGACATTTATGTTAACAGACATACTGTAATATTCGCCACTCTTCTGGCGCAGTTCCACCTAGCGATTTGTGCCTTATGTAAAAGTGTATTAACTGTGGAGACTGTGACACATGTGGTCTGCTTCTTCGTTAATGATGTCACTTTTGAACGAAAACCACCTGTCTTCAAATTTAACAATTTTTAATTGCATAAAATCAGTGTAGTAGCGCATAGATATGTTTTATCTCCATTCTCACCTTGCGTCCACACTACCCCAAAAACGGAGACTTTTGACAATGCTCTCAGAGCTGACTACTTATGAAATCTCCATTTCAGCCTTGCAGTGTGTAAAAGCTGATGCTTTCTGTGGGAAAAATCGCAACCTTCCATACTAAAGGCTGCACCGAAATAGTACACAAGACATAACAGTGTGTCTGAAACCACTGTGCGTATCGGCTAAGTACACAAAAAGTTCCCGGATGGCACGCTCCATCCAGTCAGAATCCTAAATGTGCAAACACTGGACATTATCCGATCCCATAAGTCCAGATGTGACAAGTCAACTTATGAAAATGGCGGGTGACAGTAATGGTGTTTTTAAGTGTGATTATAACTCTTTATATTTTTATAGTTTTTAATCACACATTAAAATGTTTAATGTAGCTGCAGAGTAAACAATTCATGTAACAACATGCTTTTCATGTTATGTTATAACAGTTCAATGAAAATTATTGATGCACTTTGAGTCACTGTGCAGTTTGATGTTAGGTGTTGATGAATTAAACGCCTTTGAATGTAAAATCATTTTTCAATGAATTTGATTTAATTTGTCTCTTTTCCATTTTAATTATATTTATGTTCAAGCTGGAAAACTAATCAAAAATATTTAGATTATGTTACTAACATTGAGTAAGTAATGTAACAGAATTTATTACAAATTACATTTTGGAGCATGTATCCAATAATCTGTAACACGATACATTATAAAAGTAACCTACCCAGCACTGAACACAGATATACACAGAAAAGCCATAACATTAAAACCAATTGATTAATATTATGTAGATCCCCCTTGTGCCACCAAAACAGTTCTGATCCGTCAAAGCATGGACTCCACAAGACCTCTGAAGGTGTCCTGTAGTATCTGGCACCAAGATGTTAGCAGCAGATTCCTGCCTGCAAGTCCTGTAAGTTGCGAGGTGGGACCTCCATGGATCAGACTTGTTTGTCCAGCCCATCCCACAGATGCTCGAATAGATTGAGATCCAGGAAATTTGGAGGGCAAGTCAACAACTTGAACTCAATTTCTTATTCCTCAAAACATTCCTGACCAATTTTTGCAGTAGTCGGCAGGAGAACAGTCAGGCATTGGAAGCAGGAAAAATGGCTTTGGCATGTACCACCTAACTGTCCACTGTCATGATGCTGGTGTTATCATGTTGTGCTGGTGACTGCCCACAGGAAACAGGAAAGCACATGGTCCTGAATGCCATCATCATGCGCAGACAAAGAAACATACATAAATCGCTGAATTATGTCATTAAGGGGGTGGCCAAACTGTTTTTGTAAGAAAATATGCCTCCTTTGTTAAACCGGATGCTGTCACATTTAAAAGGGAGATTATGGCTACACACGGCACAATCTGATCTCAGATCAGTCACAAAAGTTCCAAGTTCTGGATTCCTGCAATTTGACATGTGCTTGATCCAAAAGCCAAACCATAAACGAAAGGACTATGGAGTTCAGCTAAAATTGAGCTTTTGTGATGGGTGCATGACTTACTGAGCCATGTTTTCTACTCCCCAACCATAGGCTTCTGGAAGGAGATTAATCTCTGCAGTACAGCCCAGCCAAATGCATGTCATACAGCTCCAGTGAGGAGGGATGGGCATGCCATACCTGCACCATGGTCTGTGGAGCTCCCACTAACTCAATCCACAAGTTACTGTCATCAAGGACACTACAGCTTGTGGCATTTTCACTTCCTGACGCTTCACCCAGCAGTCCAAAAACATGGAGGTGACGTGTGAACCATATGCTGGCATTTATCCTGACCCACTTCCTTGTCTAATTAGTTCAATTAAACACACTATTTTTGCCCATTTAGTTATTCCACATCACTTAATCTGTGCAGCAGAAATAGCTGAAGTGATTAAAATGACTTTATCATTTTCATGTGAAACCGATGGCACTAATTGACTTATTTAAAGGAACCAGAAACCCATTAATCCATTACACCAACAAATATTGGGACCCCCCACCCCAATTTACTACAAGGTCACAGTACTCAAGACCCCCCCGGAGTACAGTATTACCATCCATCCATTTTCCAAAAACTTATCCTGCACAGGGTTGTGAGGACAACATTACCACACCCTCATACAACTTTTCAGTTTATGGTCTGTTTGTCTAAAGTATCTGACAGATAAATATCCTAATGGAGCATTTCACTGAAAGTATCTCGGTCATCTAGGTCCTCGTGAGACTTGGAAGAGCAACAACTAAGCTGTGAGTCGGTATTCATATCCATACCACCCTTTAAGCCCAAAAGGTCGCGAGTTATTTGACATTAATCACTATAAATCAACACAGATGTTTCATTCGGGTCACACAAGTAGTTTAGTTAATACCCACCAATCCATGCATCCATCATTCATAACTGGGTATCGGTTGCAGACTCATAGTGAACCTTGGGAGACCCCCCCCCCCCACAGGTTGTTGGTCCATCACAGGGCACACACAAGCTCAAGCACTCAAACACTAATGAACCAGGCACCAAAGGCTCCGTGACCCACACACACTGCACCCCCATGTACTACTTGTCCATTTGTACTTTGCACATTTTATTGACTAGTCTGTATTTGGTAATGCTTTACATTAAGTGCACCTTCATAATACATTCATTATGCATTCATAGAACATTCAGTGCACCTTCATAATGCATTCATAGAACATTCAGTGCACCTTCATAATGCATTCATAGAACATTCATAAGCAGCATACAAGTAAACCTTAACATCCTCACATCCCTTAACAGCTTTAATATACATTAACAACAAACATTACATGATTATTATACAAACATCATGAATGTGCAGTTAATGCAAAGCGTTACCCTGTATTTTGTACATATTGCTAATGCTACATGTCTTGTCTCGTGTTCTGGTTTCACCTCTCAGGGAGTTGCTATCCCAGTCTCCTTGTACTGTCATGTAAAATGATAATGAAGAATCGAGGCTTGAATCTATTGGAGATATAGAGACAATTCATTCCACTACATGATTTTGGACTGGCAGTGGCGTGCTGGTGCAGTGGTTAGCACTCTTACCTCGACATTTGGGACCAGGATTCAAGTCTCCACCCTGGCTCCATGTGTGGAGTTTGCATGTTCTCCCCCGTCGTCAGGGGGTTTCCTCCGGGAACACCGGTCTCCCCCCAAAGTCTATAAAACACGCTGAGGTAAATTAGAGTTACCAAACAGTCAGCAATGTAGGTGCAGTGGTGCATGTGCCCTGCAGTGGGTTGGTGCCCCATCCCACGATATTCCCTGTCTTACATCCATGGTTTCTGGGCTCTAGAGCCTTGCGATCTTAAGGGAAAGAAATGGACACATGGATGGATGGTTTTGGACTAAGGGAGGAAGCATGGTCAGGAGAACACGCAAATCCCACACATTGAGAGCAATGGTGACCGGCAGGAATCAGACCCTTTAGATCCTTCAGGGCAGGACAGGGCAGGGCTGTAAGTTCTGCTCCATTTTAATGCCAGTCGGCACATCTCAGCAAACATGGACATTCTGGCAGCCAGAAGCTGCAGTGGGCCCACTGTGCACCCAGCCGCCTTCAGAACGGAGCCCAGGAGCCTGTTTGTGGAGGTTCACCCTGGTGCCACAGTGTCAATACGGTGTTACCGACACATATTTGAGGTAATGAATGAAGCGTGGGGTAGACAGGCACAGTGGAATAAAACTACCGGTACATCTTAATCACCGTGCTCTGGGCTTGTAATTGTTCACAAACCTTTCCCGTCACTCTGAGATTAAAGCTCTCTGAAGTGGGCCTGCTGGAATGTGTGTGGCTTTTTTCAGATCCACAATTATTGCAGCACTGTGGTGACTATATCCCCCCTCCCCCCCACCCCCTGTCTCATTATTTCTTTTCAAATGCTTTCCTCCAGCAGGTGTGTGATATCTTTATGTTTGAAGTTCAGAGATTTCCACTTCTGGATTAATATTTTCAAGGTGCTGTGGATGATTCAGAAAGGCACGACCCATTTAGAACCGAAAACCCAAACAGAATAGGGCAGCTGCATTTGTGAAAATAGGACAACCTGAAAGCGTAATGTCCTGTGTTCTCATCTCAGTGTCCCTGCCCTCCAAAAAAGAATTTAGAATAAACACAGCAAGCTAAATAGTGGGGTTGGGGGGGGGCTTCACGACATGTACTTTATGGAAAATGTATGCTTCTGAAGTTTATTGAAGTGAAAAGAAATCCTACTGAAAAACAGACTAATGGCCCCCCATCCCAAAACATGACCCCTCTGTCTCATGCCCATGGCTGCCAAAGAAGCACAAATGAGGCTTCATGCTGATTGGCTGATTAATCTCTATGATTAATCTCTATGATTAATCTCTCTATGAATAGTCTCTATGAAGAAAGACCTCAGTGTGTATGTTGATGCTTCCATGTCCCACTCTCGCCAGTGTGGGGAAGCAATTAAAAAGGCCAACAGGATGTTGGGTTACACCTCTAAGTGTGTGGAGTTTAAGTCAAGGGAGGTGATGCTATGGTAAGACCCCACCTAGAATATTGTGTGCAAGTTTGGTCACCATACCTTAAAAAGGACATTGCTGCCTTGGAAAGGGTGCAACATAGGGCTAAAAGAATGATCCATGGTCTTAGAGGAATGTCTTATGAGTAGAGGTTAGCAGAGCTGAATCTGTTCAGCGTCGCGCAAAGGAGATTAAGGGGAACATGATCCAGGTATATAAGATTCTAACAGGTGTAGATGCTGTTCAGCCAAATGGCTACTTCAATATTAGTTTAAATACTTGAACTCCTGGCCATAGGTGGAAATTAGCGGGAGAACATTTTAAAATGAATTTGAGAAAACACTTCTCTACACAGTGTGTAGTTAGAGTATGGAGTAGTCTTCCTGTTCATGTAGTGCAAGCTAAAACCCTGGGTTCCGTTAAATCAGAGCTAGATAAGCTCTCATCAACTCTGATCTATTAGTTAAGTTCTCCCCAAAGGAGCTTGATGCGCTAAATGGCCTCCTCTCGTTTGTAAATTTCCTATGTTCTTATGAAGCCATTCCTAGGTGCGGGTCTGCAGATGACTAAAACATTATGGGGATCCCTAAAAACTTGACACGACGTCTGCACCTGGGGCCCCGCTGGTGCTGTGTGTGCTGAGGTCTCACTCAAACGAGTGCAGGAGAAACCCCAAAACCCAAAACTCATGTCATGCAAGGGAGCCCTTTCCTCATGGACCACAGGAGAAACTGTGTGTTTCCACATTTCCCAGTGGTACCAAGAGTGTACAGAATGTATGGAGGTCAAATCAGCTGGGAGCCCAGTATGCAGCTGGGGGCTGCTAATGCACAAGATTTTGTTTACATGGGAGTGCATTCTCTGAGTCCCTGAGGCCCTTGGGTTCAGAGGGAAGGTAGACAGGCAGCCAGTAAGTTGTAATACTCAGAGACAGTGAGAAATCCTTGATCCTCCATCCCCTTGTCACCAGGATTTGTGTGTGTGTGTCTGTGTGTGTTTTTAATGGTCAGAGAAATCTTTATGTGTGTTGGGTTAAGGCCAATGTGAGCATATTGCAAAAAAAAATTGCTGATAGTCTATCTTCACTTTTTTTTATCTTCACTGCAATTTTCCCTGACCGTCTATGTCAGGCATTGTTCATACAGTGATACAGTGCCACAGGAATTCCAGCCAAACAAGTCTTCCACATCACTAACATATACATTTCTAACCATAACCATAATCATAATTCTAGCTCCCCATAACATAAACCGACGTCATAGAATGCCTCTTCAGATATTCGCACAGTCATAAAGCATAGCAAAATCATGCCCTTCTGTAAATTGTGCTATAAATGTTTTTTTTTTTCTTTGCGCAGTGCATAAATGTGGCAGGTAAAGAGCATTTGCCTGTTTATATTAAGGCCCACTCATCAAAGACGAACAGTAATGGAAAATCAATTGCACCTTGACTTGGCTCGGAGACACAGGGAGGGGAACTGGTCCCGTGTCGTGTTACCGCATTATCGCCGGAGATGCTAATCTAGTCGCGCTGTCACTGCCAGCGAATGCTAATCTCTGAAGCTGCTCAGTTTTAAAATTAGAACCCAGCGCGCGAAGGACCCAGCAATTAAAACGTGCTCGCGCCTGCCCTGCGACCGTGTCAGACACAGCGACTCGCGGAATGAGAGCTGCGCTCCTGCAGTCAGATCGCCTTGACGGCTGGCCCGGCTTCCCCGCCCGTCCTAAAATAAACACGGCCGGGGATTACACAGAGACTCCCGAGAGGTGAAGGTCTTAAGTTTCCAAAGAAATTATTCACCGGCTGCTCGCAGGTGGGGAGGGGAGCGGAGATGAGGGGGATACATTCCCCGAATGCAGATGGTGTAAATTCCCAGTTACATTGAAAAACGTCTCACCAGTAACATCTAAAAGCAGCTGGGTTAGCACTGGAGGCGAGAGAAGGAGCCTGCTGCTGTAATCATAACCAGGACAACTGAAGCATTCAGGTCTGTAACATCACTAATCTTCACTGTTTAATTACCATATTATAGGCCTATCAATAACTATATTCCAGACCTGCAACTCTAATTGATTCTAATAGATTTGATGGGGAGTGATTTACTTCAATGGCATTTACATTTGTTTATTTAGCAGGCACTCATAACATTAAATTTAGTATAGACATAAAGAAAACAGGAAAGGGGACAACATGATAACCAAAGCTAATTTCACATACATTTAAACATAATTGTGCACTAAAAATAAAAATTTAAAGGTACATAAAGTGCTTTTGTTACTCACACTTATTTCCCGCAAAGGTTTAAATCTTTTTAAAACCTAATGTTAATTATCTTCTTTTTTTAATTAGCCTTTCTTGCTCTGATATCGTCAGGACCTTGGACTGCAGAATCAAGTGTAGCACGGCAATTTGAAATAAGCTTAGAAAAGGACAGAACCAATTTTCATATAGGCCAGGAATGCAGATGTCTTTTATGAAATCGGCATTGTGAGATGGTGACCATCAGCTCTGAAGCCTGAGACACACTGAAATGTAAGAAAGCAAGACCAGCAATATTATTCATGTTAGGACAGGACTGCTGTACAGTTCCGTCAGGGCTCACTTTAATCACTTTTGATTTTGTCAAATCCTCTTCTTTTGTGGACATCATGCATCTGAAGCCTATCACCTGTATTTTAGTATGAAATATAACTGTCACTGGTTAACTTGAATGAATGAACATGAATTGGATCTTTACATGTGGGCTAAGAGCCAATTGGGACCATGGGAGATCGTTGCTGAAGCCCCTGAGGCACTGATCCATGATTATAGAGGGGTAAAATGGGTAACACTCTCTGTGAAGAATCTATGAACACATTATAATGCCTTCATAAAGCCTTATAAGTATGGCTATAAATATTTATAAAAAGGCATAACACCTTAGCGCCAGGGTTTATTATGTATTATGAATGCTTTATGAAGCTCTCATCTAGAATACACTATAGATACCTTCATAATGCAGTACAAAGCATCCTTAATGCTTATACCGACTATTATAATATATTATGAAGGTATTTATACTGCATTATAGATGAGAGCTTCATAGGAGCTTGTAAAGTATTATAATAAACACTATAATGCCTTATGACTGTCAACAGAAGATGATGTAATGTTTTACTGCTTCTTATACCGACCATTATAATGCTTTATGATGGAATCTGTAGTACTGGCTATATATATTTATGAAAAGGCATAACACACGATAGCCATGTTTCTCATGCGTTATGAATGCTCTATGAAGCTCTATAGATATACTGCATCATAGATATACAGCACTATAGATACCTTCATAATGCATTATAATGATCTCCTATCATCCCTGGTCTCCCATCGTGACAGAATACTTCAGCGAAGCAAAGATGGATGCTGCAGACACCCAGCAGCTCCAAGAACAAGTGAACCAACTTACCTCCCTGGTTCACCAGCTGCTACTGGGGCAAGCGTCTTTATAACACATGTGGGGCAATTTGAATATCTGGTGATGCCTTATGAATCGACAATATTCTCATTTATTCGTCCTCCTTAAAACAACATGTTTTCCATGTCCGTACAGTTCTACAACGACAACGTGACCACCACTTATATGTTAAAGGGGAAAAATGTGAGTTTCGTCGTCATACCTCGAAATTCCTAGGTTAGGTCATCCAGCCCGGGTCTGTGGCCATAGACGAGGACAAGGTCAAGGATGTGAGGGAGTGGCCCCTACCTCGTATGGTAAAAGAACTACAGCGATTTTTAGGGTTCGCTAACTTCTACCGCTGTTTTATAAGGAATTTCAGCCAGGTGACCTAAGGAAAAGTACGAGGTTACAGCGGATTCAGGACGTCACGGCAGCATTCCACAAGCACCAGAATGCATTCTGCTCTGCTCCAGCTCTACTTAAGCCTCATCTCTGAACCCCATGAACTAGCACTCGAAGATTGACATCCCTAGCTGGAGGTTATCACACTAGCTAAACATCCATTCATCATGTATACAGATCACAGCAATCTTGAATACCTCCAAAACACCCAATTGGTTAAACGTGCGACAGGCACGGTGGTCTTTGTTTTTAACCTGTTTTAACTTCAAAGTGTTTCACCTTCATGGTTTGAAGAATCAGAAAGCAGATGCCCTGTTCCTGATGGCACAACCCAACCATGTTTCGTGCGCCCTGAGCTTTAATTAGTGAATGATCCTGTTCACTTGGGTATTTAGGTATTACGGTATCCCCGATGATGTGGTCTCTGATCGCGGCCCCCAGTTCACCTCCCAGGTCTTCCGGGCCTTTTGTTCTAAGCTGTGCATCACCCTCAGTCTGACCTGTGGTTATCAGTTTGGCAACTTGAATAACAAATGGCATGGCCGAGAGGACCAATCAGGAGATGTCCAAGACCTTGCGGTTCCTGTGTAAGGATCACGCAAATGTCTGGGTTCGACACCTTCCATGGACAGAATATGTCATTAACACCAGGGAAAATCCTGTGACTTGCCTTTCTCCTTTTCAGTGTGTGTTAGGTTTAGCCTCAGTTGTTTCCCTAGGATGTTCTGCCCTACGCCATGCCCCTGGCCAAGGAGTGGTACCGGAGTTGCAAGGCGGTGTGATCCTGAGCCCAACGTCTCTTAGAATGCCAAGCCCAAAGACAGAAGACCTTTGCCGATCAACAATGGTGCCCGGCTCCTGCTTATCGCCCAGGGCAACACATCTGGATATCTACAAAAAATCTAAAACTGCCTGTATGCAAGAAATTAGCTCCACGGTTCATCGGCCCTTTAAGGTGGTACACCAGGTTGGCCCGAACTCTTACTGGCTGTCAATACTGAGCAAGTGCCATTTGTTTCTGACGTTCCATGCTTCCCTGCTCAAGCCTGTCCGGTACCTCGGTACTTCTCCGCATTGACACTGTCGTCTTGTCCCCTCGGACTCTGCAAGATGGTGACAAGGCGTAAACACTCCGTGCCCTCCCAGACTCATGTTGGCGCAAGGGTCAGCTCCAGTACCTGGTAGACTGGGAGGGCTACGCACCAGAAGAGTGCCCATGGGTCCCTGCCAAGGATGTCCTAGATCTCGACCTTGTGGGCACCTATCATAGAGATCACCCGCAGAAGCCCGGGTTGCATCCTAGGGAGTGACTCCAATACCTATTTCGGTCTCCAGGAGGCGGTGGTCGGGGGGGGGGGGGGGCGGGAGCGCGGAACCGGGGAGGCGCATTTTGAAAAACTACACCCCCAAACCAGCCAAAGGGCGGTATTGGAGCTATATTGACCGTACTGACAGAACCGCTAACCCACGCGA
>JAODLD010000136.1:22300350-22312446 GCA_026781065.1 Mormyrops boulengeri | reverse complement strand
GGACTTGTGTGTGGGGCAGGGATAGCAGGAAAACAAGCAGGGCAGTGGGGCCCGAGGACCGACTTTGAGAACCACTGGTCTGCGGTCAGCATTGTAAATACAACCACGTAACAGTGGGATGGAGGGGTAGGGGACCCTTCACAGCATCCTTTTCAGGGAGGGACTGAGTAGAAATGGGACTAATGGCACAGACTAAGAAGAGAAAATAAGAGAATGATGCCCTATTGACAGAGACTGAAAAAAACCAGAGGGCACTAGGACCCAAAAACATTATTTATACAAATTACAGGGAAGGAGGGGACAGGTGGAAGTAATTAGCACACTCTGCCCACCTGATACTCTCTACTGAGACTGACACAGCGCCCCCCAGAAAAGATACTCTAGATTATATCATCAGCCAATCAAATTAATGTTGTCTCTAACTCAGTTCATTTCACTGTTTTAATCTTTTAATAAAACAACACCCAAAATTGGCTTGGAATAAACATCAATAACCGATTATGTCACTTCGTAAACAGCATGGACGGAAAACTGCACACGAATGACAAATGCACGTCATATCAACGGACAATACAAATCATTCTGCGGTATGTTCCAAGCTGAGGAGTGAACGCCCGAGTGAACGCTGGGTCATGTGGTGGCCATGGCGACGGCAGTGCCCCGGAACGGCAGCTTGAAGAGTCCCTGGCTGAGAGTGAGAGAGGTTGACAGCTCCAAGGGCTCGTCAGAGCTCACCTGTCGGGGTGAGAGGGGCTCGACTTCCCCTTTGGCCAACTGTTTACCCTGTAAAGTCACAGAGACCTCAGTTAAATAAGGACAATCCCTGCCCCACTCATCAGCAGCACCAGAAGCAGCTCTGACTTTCCTGCCCCTTGCCCACGATTAGCGAAGGCGTGCAGCCGTAAGGTTGAAGGCATTAATGCAGACCGCAAACGGTTTGACAGTTATGGATCATTCCTGGTGATGAATCTATCGGCGGCTCTTAAAAATGGCTGGATTAGGTGGCGTACCGGTTAATGATTCGTCATCGATGTTTATTTTATTACAGCTTAAGTGGGGAAATGTGCTCAGTGATGGCACCATTTGAGTGACAGTGATATGGACCGTAAAGAGCGGCTAATGGTACCAGGGTTGAGGGGGAAAGGAGAGAGATAATGAAGTAGAATTTATCCAAGATAACTGATCACTAAAAGTATGGAAAGAAAACAAACTGCGTAATTACCAAATAAACTGTAATGGAAATGTTCAGCCGTCATAATGCTACGTGCATACTGAGGCGCATCGCTGGAAATGCGAGATGAACGGATGGACATTGGGTTTACAGTAAAAACAAGCCTGGCGGCTTTGTGGTCTGGGCACACACACACGCACGTGCTGCAATTTTAATCTCTGAGCACAGGGAAAATTTGGCGTACCCAGAACCCTCGCTCCAGCCCAATACACACACACACACACACGCACGCACGCACACACACACACACACACGCACGCACACACACACACACACACACGTACGCACTCACACACACACACACGTACGCACGCACACACACACACACACACGTACGCACGCGCACACACACACAGTCGTGTAATCATATCTTTTTTGGGGACCGCTCATTCATTTCTTTGGGAAAAATGCTAACGCTAACTATGACAACCTTAACCCCTACCCAGCCCTAACCATAACCATAAGAGGAAACTGGTCCCCATAAGTTAAAAAAAAACGGGTATTCATCAAGTTGTGGGGACCTTTGGTCATTTGACATTTGGTCCCCACAAGGTAAGGTATACCTGGACCACGCACACACATACAAACACACACACCTCAAGGGTTATTTCCCATGTCAGACCTAGGCTTCCCCTGCTTGACAGACAACCAGTGTATTATTTTTTAAAGCACCCAGAGACTTGGGAATGGGTGTCACTACACCTCATGACCCCCCCATGTGACAGCCTTTAGATGCTCACTGGAGCCCCGTGGAGGGGCCACACTTTAGCAGTCTTCCGGGGTGAAGGAGTGAAATCGGGGTTCCAGTGACGCATTTACCATCATGTAAGGCTGATCTACAGAAAAATAAAAGCTCTTCGGGGGTTTGCTTACCTGGCAGGGGAGATACTATGATCACGAAGGTGGTTCCCCCAGGGTGAGGCCCAGCCATTGCACTGCGGCTGTGCTGACCCCTGCGAATTCCCCAATTGTGGGAATCTCGACTGCATAATTTCTGGTAGCGGGACTGCGTTTGCGCTCTCCCCTGATCTATTTATTTATTTGTTTGTTTGTTTATTGTAGGCAGTGGTGTCTTGATGGTTAGGGAAGCGCACTTGTAATTGAAAGATTGCTGCTTCGAATCCCTGACCAGCAATTAGCTGCCCCCTGCTATATCATAATGTCACATATGGGTTAAATGCAGAGGACACATTTCATTGTTATGCACTGTGTGCAGGGGTGTGTCAACAATGACCACTGATCACCAAATTCTAAATTTATACATTTAAACAAGAAAATGTGACTCATAAGCAAAGTTCTGTTGGTATAGATCAGAGGTCACTAACAGGCGGACCGTGGTCCGGGTCCGGACCCAGAAGCTGCCCCATATGTACCCGGACCGGTAGCCAAAACAGAAAGTTATGATTTATAACCTGACGGGGCGCTTCTAGTTTAACCGGCGCAGCTTTTGTAGTCTTTTCGGTAGTGGTTTAGTGCTAGAACCGCCGTTTCCCACTCCAATGAACATCAAACGCCTTTGACCGCCAAGTAAGACGTAGTTCGGCGTTTGCAGCCCTTTGTTTGCGCAAACGTGCCATTAGTGTTAATAGCAGCAGCGAAGTTAAGACCTGCAACCAAAAAGCCGTAATGTTCCTAACAGAGTCCTGAAATCGTAAAGCTGAAAAGTTTTCAAACCCAGTATGTATTATATAACATGTTGGATATATAAATGTAGTTTATCGGTGATTTCTTGTTTGTTGAAGTTTCTGCTTTTCAACAACTGTATAAACTGATGTTATTTGTTATATAAATCAACTCAGGTGAAACAAAAAAAGTACGTTTTCAGGGTTGCCAAATCTGAAGCATCTGGCAAGACACTCACGCTTTCAGACTCACGCAGGAAATCTTACGGCAAATCTATATTATTCAATTTGAAACCTAAAATTACCTACATCAAAAGTTTATTTACACCGTTAAATACAAAAGCAGACTGTGTACAAGGTAAGAACTGTTAGGTATGTGTGCAGACATCTCGAATTGAAAATCTCACTCCAGCCAGCTAGCCAAAGTTCTATGTCACGTGACAATAAATATTGTCAAAAGGTTTTTCAATTGTACTGAATTAATTTTATTTGACAGTCAGGTACTGATTACATGCAATGTTGATACAACTAATAGGCTACTTAAATATACTCGTATATAGTTAGATATTATGATCTTCTGGACCTTTGCTTCAAAATTTTTTTCTCTAACTGGACCTCTTTAAATTTTAGTTGAATACCCCTGCTATAGATGGTTAACATGTACAATGATTCGGAAATTGTATAATATGAGAAGGCACCTTACAAACCCCTGGAGAGATCCGCGTTTTTAGATCAGCAGAGGTGGCAAAATACTGAGATCCCATCTTCAGTTTTGGAGCAGGAACAACTCTGTCATGCTTCAGAATCGCTGGCGGAATTTTAGTGGCAGCCATGGTTAGATTAAACCGGCCCGTGTCAGGAGTGTGAAGCAGTTAATGATCTGACCAGGACCCGACCTTGGCTGTGGTCTTACTGATTGCCCACTCAAGCCTCAACCTTGGCATTGCTCTTGAACCTTGGTACGTCCCAAAATGTTGCGATAAAATATGCATAAATGGATAAAAAATTGTTGGCTAAGCAACATCAACAATGAATGAGTTGCACATTATAATGGGCTTTGAAATAGTGAAAACGATTAGCATAAGCGTTTTGGATTTGTGTCACAAGTATTTGCCAAGATTTTTATCGGAGATGTGACAATATGCATACTATATAGCTATAATGATTTGTGTTTTTTTTTTGTCAGAGAAAGAGAAATGAATGGAAAGAAAAAGCTGATGACTCAGGTGGCTCAGTTTTACTCCACGACAAATTCATTATCAGTGATGATAAAATGGCTTTTTATAATAGTATGAAAAAACGTCATAGCGGAAGATGTATTTTGGTACTTTTCAGTACACAGAGCCTGACTCAAGGCTACCATCCCGAAAGGCCTCTTTTCCATTTGAACAAGTCGTTTTCCTCCATTTTCATACAAATTCGCACAAACACTCCAAACAAATTCATCTTCAGAATTTTCAGCTTGATTCTGCAGAGTATGGGCACCAAAAATATATTCATCTATCGAACAATGCAATTATAACAAAGTTACACAAGTATCCCTTGCATTGTAAATATATACCTTATATTATCCAGCCTTACCCCAAAGCCCCAAAGTTCCATGAACTTGCCTTTCGGAATACTCCTGCTTTCCCTGAGGACAGGGTGACCACCTAATCCATGTCAGGGGAGGCGAATTGAAGTATGTCATGGTTTGTAAACTACCATTTTAACCATTTTAATTAAAAAGACCCAGATTTCACATAAGCACTAAGTTCTTGCTGTGTGCTGATTGGTCAGTCTCCTGTAATCATGCATGTGTCACTAATGTTATTGCAAAACAGCTGGATGAGTCTTTCAATCAAGGAAACAAACCAGTCAAAACGCAAGAAGAGCTGAACTATTTAGCCGAGCACAGAAGCCTTTCAGTTTGAAAGTAGATGGAAAAACCTGAAGTAGCTCATCAAAGTAGGCCCCCTGACATGGATTAGGGGGCCACCCTAACTGAGGATTCCACCTTGCCGACGGTCACCGGGCACTTGCTGGCTCTAGCTGGGGCTTTATGTCCGCAGTCTGCCTTTTGTCACGTGAGCTGAGGGTCTGTTTGCACAGCCACGACATCCGGGTGGAACGCCGTTCGCCTTGTTTTATGCTGCACAGCCACGACATCCGGGTGGAACGCCGTTCGCCTTGTTTTAAGCTGCACAGCCCCGCCTGACCACACATTCGCATACGTCTTATTTATTGCTGTAGTGACACTACTGAGTTGCCTTCCAAAGATGTTCTCAACAAATTGTGCCTGTTCATATATTTGTATGTTTTATTGGGGCAATTGAGTCTCAGTCTATGCAGGGGCACCGCTAGAGGTTTCGGGCCCCATGAAAGCATATCACACTGGGCCCCCAAACCAGACCAACCCCATTATGCATTTTTCAGGCCCCCGTCAATCAGGGACTTAGGACTCATCCCACCCCCCTTTCTGGGGCCCCTGAGTGTAGTCATGGTGACAACAGTGAGCGATTTTCTCTGTGATAAGCAGCCTTGCTGAAAACCTCAATTCCATCACTCACATCATCGGCCACATAGCAGCCATGCATATTTCGTCATTAAATATCATGCAGACGATACATCTCTATTAGGAATGAATTCCCGTTCCATTAGTCTGCATTAATCTATGTTTACTGATTGATTGCAAAACAATGAACAATAATTTTAATAGTAACTAGCAATACTGCTGTATATGTAAATGTCCCAAATATATATTTTAAATGTATATTTTATTAGTTTTCATTCTTGGACGACTAATATCCTTAATGTATCAGAAAGATATAAACAGGTAAATTGGACCGTAAAGAGTGTAAACGGCATGAAGTATGTTCC
This sequence comes from Mormyrops boulengeri, assembly GCA_026781065.1. Classification (NCBI taxonomy): domain Eukaryota; kingdom Metazoa; phylum Chordata; class Actinopteri; order Osteoglossiformes; family Mormyridae; genus Mormyrops; species Mormyrops boulengeri. The sequence goes on along the minus strand of JAODLD010000136.1, from coordinate 22,306,734 downwards.
AACATGCAGTATATTACACAAATTCAGTCACATTTAATATGGGAAAATAGTTAACAAGGAGACTGGTGAATTATATAATTGAGGAGAATAGGTTTACATAATAAAATATAATGCTATTTGTCAGCCATATGGTAAAATATACCGTTATTTTTATTACCTCAGCTTATTTATGAATCGTGAAAAGGATTCAAGATGAACTATACACAGAAATAACTGTAAGAAAAAAAAGTGATTAGTGAGAAGATGTTTTAAACTTCATTGGCTAAACTTGTCATTACACTAGGAGGGCAGGAAGGTGTGGCATTTGAAGAAGCTGTGATACGACCTGACCTGATAGGACAAAAGCGCCCATCACCTGACCTCATAAGAGAGTAGCACCTGTCTCCTTGCCTCAACCATCTGGATGCAGCTGGCTATGAGATGCAGCCATAGAAATTCCTTTTTTATGTTACGTGTTTATAAGGACCCTGCACTTGACTTTACCGTGGTTCACAGTTGGTGAAACACTATTCCTTTTAACGTCAACATAATCATGCTTCTTAAAATGCAGTGTGACTCTGCACGCTAGTGTGCTGGGGAAAGTCTTGCGGTTGAGGAGATGAGTCTGAAGTAATGTGAGGAATCTTCCATACATGTTTTATGGTGGCAGACAGGAGCATAGATGACCGGTGATGTGCATTTCCAGTAAAGATGGATACTCAGGTCACTGAGAAGGGGCAGGTGCATCAAATATGCGTATAAGTATGACTGAGCTTGTCAGTGGGTGAGGGGTGCAGTGTGTAATACTACAGCCTCACACCCCCACAGAGTTTGAATCCCATCCACGATGTGTGGGGTTTGCTTGTTCACAATGCATTTGAGTGGCTCCTGCAGACCAAAGACATGCACTGAGGTGAGTTGGTGTCACGGGCCTGCCCGGGGGTTCCCCTCTTGCGTCAGTCCCTCCACGGCAACCCCCAAAGGGATCCCCGCCGACGGACCCTGCCCACTCAGGGAGACTTTGCGTGGCCCACACCACTGGATCGCCTGTGATTTCGGCTTGCACAGCAGCCATGCCTCATCTCAACTGTTGCATGAACTATTCATTGCTAAAAATCTAAAAATAATATTTTGGAATAAAAACATGAATTAAGGTTCATACTATTCATTGCTCCCCGTCTTTTCAATTCTAGAGGCACTTAGGATTATTGTGGATTATGTTCCTTGCATCTACCTCCAAGGTTCTTCTAGTCGTTTTGATTGTTGCTTCTGAGTTTGCCTTGCCCCTTTTGTGGATTGCCTGTTTGCTAATTGCTCCACCTTTGCCTGGTTACCGACCACCAATGGCACCTGGTGATTGGATATTGTTTTCCCTGTTCTGGTTTTGATCTGGATCGAGTACGATTATCGCGGGCTGCAATAAATTTCTGCTCCCTGTATTTGATGCTCATTCAGGTCCTCTTGTCGCACACTGTGACAAGTTAAAATTTCTATACTGGCTATTGGGCTATTGGGGCTGTGCATTGGAATTCAACAAAATGATTGTGCTATGTATTTTAAGATATTTTTATTCCATAAAGGAGGACAAATGATTCTTATATGAAACACGTATGTGTCAAAATGCAATGAAACTGTCTACTAATGTAACCTTCAGAACAAACCTGCCATTTCTTTCTCCATTTTACAAAAATTGCCTCCCCATGTAACAGCCCGTGAAATGATCACTTACGCCCCGTCCACTTTACTGTTGCGAAGTGATTCAGCCAATCGGTTCAAACAAACAGACAAAAAAAAAACCTTTCTGCTTTCAACTCTAGCATATGGAGGAGAAAAAAATGAAGATGTCTTACGCGCAGAGGCCTGGGACACAAACTACCCCATCTCTATCTCTGTGGATTGTTAACCGATTGAATTTATGTCCTTGTTATGTGGTGAATCCTCCCTACTCTCCTAATGGTTCTTGTCCTTTTTATAGCCCAGATCATAACAAAGAGTGATGACCTTACCTTCGCATAGCCTTTAGCCTTTGCTATCTTGGTTCTTGGGGAGGAACTGGACACTATTGATACTGTGTTGGAGAGGAGGATGCTGTCCAGACTTCAGTGGATTATGGATAATGCTGCTCACCCGAGTCACAATCAGCCAAAGATTGGTCAACTTAAGAAAACACTCCACTGAATGCCTCAGGTAACAATCCCTTACAAGAGCCATCAGACTGTACAGCCTGTGCTTTACACAGGGCACATGTGAAACAGGACCTTTTTTCATCTATTTAACTGTTTATTTATCTTTCTCGTACAATATTTACTATAATCATCATTAAACCCACTCACTAATTTATTACCATTTCTATATGTTTTACTTGGAGGAGCTGGAACAGAAAAGATATGGATGATAGAAATTGTGATTTATTTTCTGATTTTGATCTTACTTTTAGTCCTGAGTCAGTCCTTTCCAATAGAAGATAAAAAAGACTACATAACTCATGGTCAAAGTTGCTCCATCCGAGGCTCCATCGCTAGGTGGCCGCGCCACCTAGGGAGCCACCTTCTGTGGGGGCGCCGACTTGCCAGCTAATGTCACTTTGCCTCAGATTGGGGCGCCAGCGGTGAAGCTCACTTAGGGCACCACATTGGCTGGCACCGGCCCCGATGGTGAATGTAGTGTATACTGACACTCAAAGTCGCTTGGAGTATGGAGTTCTCTCCAGACACGTCCCCCTTCCTAAAGGGTTATGTGTTCTGCCGAACATAAAAATGGTTCTTTTTTTTTGTTAATGAAAACCGGCAGAGTCCGGTAGGTGATGAAAGGGGTTTTCTTGGCACCGCAGAGCTGATGCCCCCCCCGGGATCTCAGCCCACAGCACGCGACATGGCTTTTGAAGTCGCGAGTTTGTCTCTGTCCTACTTGAGGACATAAGGGTTAGCAGCATTTAGCTGACCTGACAAATCCTCTCTGGAGCACTTTCAGAACATATCTGGCTTCAGTTGCAATTCCAAAAATGCTGCCTTTGAGAGAAATGGAGACATTCCCGTAATGGTACATGTTACAAAAAGAAAAGTGCTTCTGTGGTTCTGCAAAACATTTGATATTAAACCACTCCAGGTCAGGCTCACCAGCAACTCGGGATGTAAATCACTCGGGAGAGATTTAAATAGCTCTGTGCGACATGCTTGGCTTAGAACCCATCGTAAAAAACGTGACAAGTCACTCCTGTCATGATTGATTAGAGGATTTGTCATGAATAACAATTAATACTCGGGAGTCCCTGTCATTGATAACATATCTTACTCACCCAGAATGTTCTAGATTTATTATATTTTAACAGGTACGTGGGCTGGCAGAGGAGTTTCAGGTTTCTGCCTTAAATGAACATCAGGACGTTCTGACCTGTGACTTGGCCGTATCCTTCCAGATTAATATGCAAAGCGTTAACATCGCAGGCCAGTTGGCGGGTCTCCGCTTGTCTCCGCTGATGGGCAGACGGTGTCAGTGGGGAAACATCTGTCGAGTGGCAGCATTTGGAGAGAAACAATGGTGATTTAAATGCCAAGGAAGCATGAGGAGGTGGCGTTAAACTGCTTTGACACATACTTGATGATGGAAAAAAAGTAAAAATCTAAAAATAATATTTTGGAATAAAAACATGAATTAAGGTTCATAAGGCTGTTTGCACATACCTTTCAGAGGGTGCAGTTTTTGTCATGTTTAAGATTGCTTGCTTAAAGCACAAACCAGGATTTTATATTGCACCCAGTAGGAGATCCACGCTATGAAATGTTGAGTTATTTTGCTTTCTGTGTGTAACCCTGCTGTAGGTTTTCTCATGTCTGGCCCATGAGGTACTTAATTGGGGCTTAACAGTGTGAACATTCCTGCATTGACCGTCCATCTAGGACCAGAAAGGCAGGGCAGACAAGTCAGCTGTGTTTTTGATGCCTTGGAATCATCTACGATGCTAAACCGCAGTGGGGGGCACTTTGCTAAACAGCCTGGGCCTTCTGCTTGCGGCTGTGATCTCAGGCCACAACAGAACGGGCTGGGGAACAGGTCCAGCATCAGCCGTCTCTACTCCTCCGAAAGAGGCCATAATCCTGGCCTCACTTCCATACAAGGGAATTCGGCAGTGAGGCACAAATACCTGCAGAATGGTGCCTGGTAAATAGAGAGACTGGGGTTCGGGTGGGTGGACGTATTTACATGAATAATATCCCTAAAGCCACAGATACAGAGATAACGATAAAAACTCGGAGACCCAAATGCAGTCTGCTGCAGCTTTGTTAGGAAGAATGGCAGAGAGAAATGGAATCGACACACAGTTCTCTTGATCAGGGTAATAGAAGCAAAGAAGTCAGTGTCCCACAGGAACACAAGGGACCGGAGGTAAGCACACGGGGATCGGGGGGGGGGAACGTGACAGGACTGGAACTAGACAGGAAGAGAAGAAAGACACAAGAGAAGCGTTCACTAAGCTGCATCAGATCACCGATGCGCCGAGAGCGAGGCGCATCAAGCTTTTCTAGGGAGCAGGGCAGGGGTCCGCATGGGACGTGACATACACTGACATCAAGAAGCATTTGTCCCATTTCCAATTTCCCGTATTATTGTATATTTGCCGCAATAGATTGTATCAGCTCTTTAGACAAAAAAAAACAATGCTACACAAAGATAACCTGAATTAACACATTTTTAATTAGCATTTCATTTATTTAAGGAGCACAGTTATCCAACCCCCGTATTACCCATGTGGAAAGGTTCCAATGGCCATCAAACTCAAAAATTACTTACCGCAAATACTTTTTCGTGGCACCACAACATTTGCGGTGGCGGCACGACTGAGAGCGAGTCTCCAGGAGGGAGAAGAGGAGCTCAGTGACCGTCCCTGTTTTGGCCTGTCCAAGTGACTCAGAGAATCTGTGCGGATCAGAAGGGAGATGCTTGTTTTGACAGGTGGGTGATAAACGGTATGGCACATTTTGTTATTTCTTGGACACGGTGGATGACTAAGTCACTGTTACCGCTGGCGGGTATCTTTAGATCTGTTTGAGTGGTTGGGGCGTGTGGTGTCACTTGCATATTGTGGAGATCCTGGTTGCTTTTTCTTCAAAGAACATAGTGAGAGGAATTGGTTGAAGAAAATTACAACCTCGGCAAAGGCTCAAATGACAGAAAAAAATGTTTTGAAAGTTTATACAAGTCATAATATGACACTGTACCTGCGGCGGTAAAAGTCAGTCCTCTGTTTATGTCAGCAATGTGAATTTTTCATGTAAATCAGCTTCATCTGAGAAAGAATACAATCTGAATAGTGTGAGAAACAAGCATTTTAGGATGAAAAAAATCAGCTGGATTTAAATTTTTTTTTGCTTTTATGCAGGTGTTGCATACTTCATATTTGTTTTAAATAATAGGCAATAGTAGTTATTCTTAAATACTTCTTTTTAAAAGTGGTTCATTTTACATGCAGGCGAGTACCGGCTGCTCAAACATTCATTGTGAATTCTTTTTTATGTTAATCAATTCCAGTTCCGAAGAAACTACATTTGCAGTGTAAAAATGTCCTCTTTCCCCTCCATTTCTTCCCTTTGATTTCCAAGAAGCCAAGACTATGTCATAGTGTCCAGACGGGTGTATTAGCGTGTGGTCTGCCAACAAGGGCCCAGGAGTTTTGTAGATCCCAATAAGACTTCCTTGTTGTACCTTTGAATAAGGGGTTGAAATGTCACTTCGGGGAAATATCAATTATTTACATTTTTAGTTAATTAGTAAATGCTTTTATCTAAAGCAATGTACATTTGAGAAAGCAGGGCCGGGATTTAAGGGCATTAAAATCACTTTGCTGTCCATGTGGTTTGAACCAGTGACTTGCTGATCACAGCCACAGCATCCCCCACTGGCAAAACGTTAATATCCATCATGACACCAGTAGGCTTGCTGTATTGAGTCCTGGTAATGTTTGTGATGATCTGCTTGTCAACTGATCTTCAGTCGATCAGATCGCTGAGCCATCTGTAAGTGGTAGCCTGACTCAGTAGGAGAGTCATGCTGCATGACACTGACCCAGAGTGCCCAGGGAGTCCATGATAAATAAACAGTCGACGACTGCGCTATTAGCCTTGGTGCAGGCGCTGTGTCCTTGGAAAATCCATAAAAGCTGATACAGAGGATGACATCATACTCAGTGATATCTTTACAGGTTGCGTGAGTGATATGTCTCATAGACATGACAAATACAAACCCCTTTTTTCACTGAACAACTTCAAAGACAAAATTTAAGTCAGACTGGCTTCATATTTGCAAAGCTTGGGTGTTTTATTTTCAAACTTTGTGTCTCCGGGGGGGGGGGGGGGGGGGGGGGGGGGGGGGGGGGGGGGGGGGGGGGGGGGGGGGGGGGGGGGGGGGGGG
>JAODLD010000136.1:22282077-22293239 GCA_026781065.1 Mormyrops boulengeri | reverse complement strand
GGCCCCCCCCCCGCCCCACCAGGGAGCGAGGCCCCCCTCCCCCGACCATGTGCCGCACACCTAGAGTCATTAAAATGCGCTTGCTGGCGTTTCCCTACGTACCTCCAGAGATTCGCCAGTTTTCAAAAGCATGCGGCAAAGGAACCAGACAACCAACTGGATGGTGATGGGTTCGAATTCTTGAAAAAAATGCCTCAAGCAGGTACTTTGAATGAATTTCTCCAGCAAATATTTAACAGATGTAAATCTGTATAAAAGTTTTGAAGAATATAATGCAATAATAATATTCTAATTTAGCCACGTAAGCACTGTATTTGTGAAGCAAATATTACTGTGGGTGAGATGATTCAAGTGCATTAAATCTTCCGGGAAGTGAAGAAGGGCGACCTTGATGGCTACTTTACCATCAGGGCTGATTCAAGAACACAGGGCCACTAATGGAGACAGTTTCAGATCAGAGTGGGAGAAAAATTTTCCTTACACAAAGAATTGTGGGAGTAATAAAGAGCCTCTCTGGAATTGAGTTTTTAGATTTGTTTATATCAGTGATGGATGCAGCGTTCCTTATTCAAACATTCTGAATTGAATCCTTTCGTTTGTAACACGTCTTATGTCAGCCTGAAATGGCCAATTAATCACATCAGGGGTCCCTGTCTCCCATCAGCGACCTCGCCGAGAGCTGAGGATGGGGGCTGTCCGGGAGGCAGGTGTTTTGTTCTGGGGGAGGGGGGGAGGATATAGTCTGTGATTGCACCTCCAGAGGCCTGGCAGAGATGAGAGAGATGGAGGAGAGCTGCAGTTTTCATTATGCTCTATTTCCCTCACACAGGTCAGGGATCACTAGGGTGTGTCACCCCCTGTTGATCAGAGCAAACATTACACGCTGGCACCTTAAATACTGCAATAAGTTTCTAAAGCAAAAAAATGCATGTGTCTCTTCATTGCATTTATCGTCATCATCAAAAATGCATATATCAGCTTTTTTAGAAGTGGGAAAATGTACTGGCATTACAGAAGAAATGTTTTATTACTGAGGCTTCTGGGGTAAGGTTTTGTTGCTGAACTGAAGCAGCAAGCTGTGGGGATTAAAAAGCTGCAGAGCGTTAAACAGCTTCCCGGCGTACAGTATTAACAGCTCATGAAGAAAAGACAGCAATCACGATAACATGGAGTCAAGCACTTCAACATGGCAAACATGTTAGCCGTTGGCTGCAGTTTCAAAAGGCTTAAAGTAAACATGTTCTGTGCGGTCAAGTTAATTATCGTAGACATTTCACTGATTTTAGGGACGGCATTTTTTAGCTCCTGTGTTTAGGAGGTGGGTCCAAGCAACTAGAGGAGGCGGGACGAAGACGTCTGATTGGTTGGTCACACCTCCTATAGTTGCTTGGACCCACCTCCTGTACAATCTGATTGGCTATCTCTCTGAACCAATCATTTTTTCCCTCAGAACATTTTTGTGTAAGTAAAACTCCCATGAGCCATTTTTTAATCATCAGAAGCTTTGATAGAAGTTTCAGTAGCGTTGTCTGGACTGGTGCTGCTAGTTAATTTAATTACCTTTTTATTATTAGTTATGGACACCCATTACTGGTTACCATGACCCTACTTCAGCCATACTGGCTTCACTCCCTATAACAATGCCACACACAAATCGATTTTGAGCATTTGTGCTTCAATGCACAAGCTTACCTGGCCTGACATCCAGGGGCCTTTTTTCATTTAACCAGGTCTCATAACATTTTCAGTGTTGCTATTCTACCACTTCCCAATGAATGACTCAGTCACAATGTTTCTGGCTGTTGATTGGCGAACCGATCAGAGTGACGGATCCTGAATGCCGCCACCCCCCCCAACCCCCCTCAGGCCTGGCTGTCAGATCTGTTGTGCCGCGACACTGCATAAGTACGTCCATTTCGAGAAAGTTCAAAAGTGTAGCTGCTAAGCAAAGAGTATAGAAGCAGAAAGAAATTAAAGAACGCCAGTTACTCCCGAAAATTCCGAATTTGACAGAATCTTTTCTTCTACCTCCTCTGCTGCACCATCAAAGAGAATAGTGAGGGGCCCGATCAAAACTCAAATAGCCCAGAGGCCTCTAGCCATGTTAGCGTGTCTCTGCTAACTTGTGCTATCGTCCCCTCACACAGCCATGTCCTGGTCGTTAATTGTCGGCTGTCTTTTTCTTTTTAGATGAAATACTTAAAAACACTTGGTTTGACCCATCAGTGATTTGGCCTGGCTTGGGACCTGGACCAGTTAGGAATATCAGTCAGCGCCTCGGTCTACAGCATGTCCTTGTAGAAGAAGCCTAGTCTGCAGAAGGTTATATAGGGTATCACAGATTTCTACTGAGAACGAAAGACTTCAGATTAAATCCCCCACCCCTGCCTCACTGACCCCCGAGTTCAGGCTTCCTTTCTGTTATCAATTGCTTGCTGCACAAAGGCCTGATTTAAGATATTAAGAACGGAAGCAGACACCTGAGTGCTGCGGCTGAGGCGGAAAGTGCGGAGCACATCACACCTGCACCGGGGAAAACTGAGATTTCATTTGTCTGAGTGACTTCTGCCGGTGGGCGGACGGGCCGCCACGTTCCCCGAGCAGGAATCCGAAACCTCCTGCTTGTCTTTCCGACCACCGTCAGCCCGCGGTTCTGTTCAGAGTATTCTCTGAAGAAATCCGGGTCAGCTGCCATGCTTGCTTAGACCTCCCCCGCAATTCTGAGCCGGCAATCTTCCTCCCTTCACTTTACATCCGCAAAGGATCAAATTTGATACAATGTCGGCTGCTTCGAAGAAACTTATACAGGTTCTGGTTTAATATCTCAGAGAAACCAGGTACTATGCTTTTTGTGGACATGTTGTGGTGATCCGAAGACTTGTAGGGTCAAAATGCAGCAGGGGGATACCTGTTGTACCTTTGAGCTGGGCGCTTCACCTGAATTGTTCTACTGAAGCATCCAGACTGTAAGGACAGAACCAGCTGACATCTTCAGTCAAGCAAAGTACCTTCACAGTTGTGCAACATTAGATCCCTTCCTGGTTCTCCCTGGAACCCAAGATGTTCAAATCCAAGATGAAAGGCAAGTACTGTGATAAGGACAGATTTACAGTGTGCAATCTTTGCCTCGCTCACTCCTCCATTATAGCTAAACAAACAAACAAACAAACAATTTAAATAGAGGCCCTACATGATATTTTTATTGCTTGATAAGGTTAATGTGCTGGGGGGGGGGTGGGGGGCTCAGGCACAGGAGGCAGAATCGCAGGCAGAGATGCGACGCTCACCTCGGCCTCAGTAAATTGCTGTTGACACTGCCCTCTAGAGATGCAATGTGGAGCAGTAATGCAGCGTTGCTGGGGGCTGGCTGCAGCCAGAGCCTGCCCCTCCCACTGAGTCTAATGCCCCATTCCTCTTTTCTCTTTCCCTCCTCCACGGCGCCCCCGCCCGGTACAGCTCAACCTGGCTAGTAGTCATTTGGAGGAAGGGCTCCAGGTTGCTTATGTCATGACTGGGTGCCTCACTGGCAGGTAGACTGCGTGCTTTGGTGTTTTTAGTGTGGGGAGAGCCTTGGCTCCTACACTTGCCAAAATTAGAGACCCCAAACAGGCAGGATAAGCTTCTGTCCCTGTGATCGGAAGGCGCCAGATTGAATAGTCACATGTCCATGGGCCGTTGAGCAAGGCCCTTAACCCCCAGCTCCAGGGGCGCTGCATGCAGGCTGACCCTGTTCTGCCACCCCCCAAGCCTCCTCTCACATGCATGCTTGTCTCATGGGGAGCAAGATGGGGTTGCAACAATCCCCGTGGAGCTTAATGAAGCAATAATATTCTATCCACTGGAATGACATTCGAGGGAGACGGCTGTGAGGACATGCAGGCGCCCAGATGAGAGCCATCAGCACCACGGTCCACAAGCAAAAGAACTTACTCCATACATCCATTTATGAACTATTACGAAACCTCAAATAATGTGTAGTAATAAAAGAGACTCTTCCAAGAAGGCGTCGGTGGTGGCCGTTCAGTAATACTACTAACCTTATTAATATGAGGAGTGATTTATTAATGCCAGCCTTTCCGGAAGAGTACTCAGACACGGAGAAATATGACAAGTACTTCATGGCATGTTGCATACAAGCAGGAACTGACACACTTATTAGCAAGGGTGCAGAATTTATGCAGAATCAGGGCCTAGAACCCAATATGGACCTACCGATGCTGAGCTCACCAAACGCCAAGTCGAGTGAGTCAAGTCATCAGGAAATCCATCTGTCAGTTTTCCTTAACAGCCTATCCAATGTAGGGTCACAGGAGGCCTGGAGCCTGTCCCTGGAGGCAGAGAATGCATCCTGTAGGACAGTGTTTCCCAAGCCGGTCCTACTGGGAGCTGGGAGGGAGAAAAATGTGGACTGTCTGCGGGTTCCTGAGAGCTGCATTGGGAAACACTGCTATAAAGGATGCCAGTCCAAATGCTCACAAACTATGGGTAATTTGGAGATCCAGTTCACCGAACCACATGTTTTTGGATTGTGGGAGGAAACCCACACAAACATAGAGAATGCGCAAGCCCTGTACACACCAAGCCAGGGGTGGGAATCAAACCCACAACCATAGCGGAGGAGGCCTCAGTGCTACCCAGTGAGCCTCTCCTCCTTTAGCAGGAAATGACATTTATAAAATTAAGTTATACATATCAGCACAGTCATATAAATACTGGACATTTTTCCCATTTAGCTTGTATAGCATTATCTCTATATGCCATCGCATGCTGTTCTTATACGTGTTAAATCACTGCTTAAGAGCTTTTGGGCAGTGATGTTGGGAAGGACTCTAGACAAGAATAAAGTTAATTGGATTGAAGTCACATTTCACCTCCGTAGGAGTATATCAGTTTGCCGGCCACTCAACGGGTACATTACACACAGTTTAATCCTTCCAGACAGATGTATAAAATGACGTTGAGGCTGGTGCAGAAAAACGAGTAAAAAGTGCCCTCCGGACTGCAGCCGCACGTCGGCGTTAAGTAGATGGCGACTCGTAATGCGATTTCTACCATTTGCACGAAACGTAAAAGGTTTTACGGCACGGCTCGAGTCGCGCTGCTCTGTTGCAGAATCTGAGACCTGCCTTCAAACTATTTGGTGTAAGAAACCGATGTGAGGTGGTGCAAGTTCGGGTAGGAAGTCGAACACAAAACACAAATAAGTTGCTGATGAATCCTTCTGGAAAGGCGATGGTTTGCTGCGACCGACTTCGAGTGGGGTGGGTCTCGGGAAGAAGATGCACAGGTGCTAAGATGTAAATGCACGGGGCGGGAGGGACTACTCAAGAAAAATGCTAAAATCGGCAGCCCTGTGGTCATGCATTCTAATAGTAGTAGGCTAGTAGGCTAAGTATAGGCTACATTGGTATGAAAGATTGACAGGGGTGCCAACAGATTACCTTGTCAAGTAGAAGGACCAGGACAGGACACAGATCGAAACAGGGATCATGTTCTACACAAAGAGCTTTAGTTTTCAAGTTGCCCTCATATCTCCATAATAATAATAATTATAATTATTATTATTAAGATGGCTTATTGTCAATGTGTTAGGTTAAGGAGGATATGGAGACGGCAGCAGAACACTCTGACTGCCATAATTATTGCCTTGGTTATCTTCGAGCTGGTTAATTGACAGCGCCCGTCTTCATATTTGCTAAGCAGTCCTTCCGTGGGCGAAAAAAAAACGTCCAGTTTTATCAAGCTGGAGTTTATATTCAGATCGTCTAGGCCTAAAGTAAAGGTGAACGTACATAGATCCAAGCAAATTGAATTTAATTAAGCTGACATAAAAAGCCATCAAAATACCGAGTCGGGTCGGTCTTTGTGGTTACCCACCACGTTACCTGCTTAATTAGCACTTATTGTTAATTTATTGTTTCGAGTCCTGGATACTGCTTTTAAACCCTTGTTGTTTGGTCTATAATTATATTAAGCACACTTTGTTCACACACCTGCAGTGGGATCGTGACCCGGGGGGGGGGTGCAAACATCTACCGCCCCAGTTCTCTTTCTGTGCAGAGGCGCGTTTGAGTTTTCATTAGCATTTCAAAATACAGTGTCCCCTTTTATTAAGTCGCAAAATGATGCATACAGAGCATTTGTGTTTTAGGAATAAAACCCGAAAATCGGAGATCTGACACCTCTCGGAGCTCTGCATCTTCCATAGTCTAGATGGTCATATTGTTAATAAAAATATGCTTGATTCCAATAATAATAATAATATGTTTGGTGCTATATAACAATGCATTTGTTTCTTTGCGTACATTGTAACCTTCCTGCGGTATTCGTTTGTCTATGCAAAGGGAGACCTGTATGACTCCGCGATAAGATTGGCAGTCGACTTCATACATGTTTGAGTTTACTGAGCATGATCATTTTAAATATGCACTTCCGCCAGATTTCCGTAATGATAAAGATGGACAACAATCGTCAAATCAGTGTGTTTCATTTATTTAATAATGTAAAATATCGGATAGCGCCGTGCATGTTATAGCTGGCTGCGGAGACGAAACACAAACGGCACATAAGCGCTCCGGCGGCATCCAGCAGTAGTATGGAATAACGAGATACGCGGCTAAGGCGTCGGAGACGCGGATGTCCGCCACAGTCGTAAAAAGAAACATTAGGAATCAAAAACAAAAAGTTTAACGACACCCAAGGGTACTGCGACGTAGCCCTGGTTTTGGAGAAGCTGCGTCTAGAAAGGGTTTGTTTGAATCCTCCGTGTGCAGTCAGTAGTATTTCCAATGTCGATCCGCTGCAAAGCCGCTTATAACTACAGTGGGTGACGTTTCCATACGGTTAGACAGAGTCGGGGTTAATTCGGAGTCGGGTTAACCCGAGATAATGTGTATTGTGCCGAATATTGCTGCTCCTGTCCTGGTTTCCCCCCGGCTGGTGTAGGGCAGCGCGTTGCAGTGTGCAGAGCAAAATCTTTTTTTTTTTTTTTTTTTAAAAAAAAAAAACCTTTTTAAGAAGAGAAGAAGAGAGAGAAAAGACAAAATCCATCAGAAATAAATCGGATTATCGGACAGTATTAGAGTGGCAAGGCTTTGAAAGCCGGGGTAGAATTATGGATAATTGTGTGAAATGAGTGAATGTATATGTGAGTGTATGTGTGTGCGTGTTTGTGTAGGGGAGGGAGGAAACGAGGCAGGGGGAGAGAGAGAGAAAGGGAGAGAGAGAGAGAGAGAGAGAGGGGGAGAGAGAGAGAGAGGGAAGATGAGCATTGAGTGAAGAGCATAGATTTTCATCCAAATCTGTATCTGTGTTTTTTTTTAATCCACAATCGCTGCAGCGCTGCGACCATAGACTTGTGCAGGGGGGACCTTCGCGCTTTGCAACATTCCTCTTTTTTTCTCCAGTGGAAGTTCGTATCCGTTGTCTTTGGTTGAAGTGTCTAAATGTTTTGATCCGCTTTTATTTCCACCGTCACCCCCCTCCTCCTCTCTTCGTATCCGAATCGCAACATGAACAGTTTGCGGGGACCGCCCGGTTTCGCACCTTTGGAATGGTGTGGGTTACGCAGCCCGGGAAAGGAGAGCAGCTAAACGCAGATGGAGTTTGGGATTTATTGCGAAATACGTGGAAGATGACCGTCTTTTCTTTGTGTTTCCTCTTGTGCGCCGATCTGCTGGATTTGGCTGTGGGTAAGTCAGGTCCGCTTCTGCAAACGGCGTCGGCTTGAACGCGAATTGTCCAGCTGTTTCCCTGTGAGTTTTCTGCCATTAAAAAAAAAATCCAGAGAGACTCGAAGAAGGAACGCTGTATGCCCGGGATTTTTACGTGCCAGCTCTATTTGGGTAACGTTTCGGTTTGCTACCTCCATTGCCCATTTCCCCCTCTTTCGCCAGTTTCTTGCGTAATTCTTGCGTGTGTTTCGCAAATGTCAACTTTCTACCTTTGCTGTTTGGGCTGAGTATCCGCTCCTTTCGCGTCATGGAGGCTCGGCATTTCTAAAGCAGCGTCCCTTTCGTCCACTGGCATTTTCTGGGGATGGCACTGACGGGGAGGGTGGCAAGGGAGGGTGCATAACAGGAGGCTGATTCAAGCCAACGGTAAATATTAAGCATGAGATTCAATCGCTTGCGCGATTACGCAGCGGCTGTGCCGGCGTCTTATTTTAGGGGAACCGGTCAATACGGATCGCATGTATACTTTATAATGGTGTGGCTTTAAAAAAAATTCTTTACTTGATGTATATTCTGGATTGATCGCGATTTGAGGTTTTCTGCATCCGCGCTTGTTTGTTCATTGATCACATGTGAATGAATTCTTTGTATGGATTTGCGGGCAAAGTCAACTTGATCAATATGTAAAGTACTTCGTATTTAGGGGGAAACATATCTGTCTTTTTGTTACTGTCACTCGATCGCGATGTTAAGTCTGGCTTGTTTTTTATTTAAGCAATTAAAAGTTGTTTTTCTCAGCCTACCAAGTTACTGCGCCTCACGTTTCGCGGCCAGATGTCTTCCAGCTCAGATATGTTTCTGCGACAGCATCAGTTGTCGTCGTACAAACGTGCGTTTTCGTGTTTTTTTTTTTCCTGTTATGAACGATTTTTTCTGGAGGACATGTAGATGTACAGCAGCTGCATCTCGGCTTATGGGGGAAAATCGTTTTGAAAAAGGTGAACTCCAGGTCTCTGATATGTCATACGTTGGTGTGTTCCAGTAATGCGTGCTTCACATTAATTTTTGCAGTGAGGAAATAATGAAGGAAACTTCATGCACAAAAAATATATAAAAAATGCTAATCAAATAAGCTAATCAATCAGAACATTGGCTAATGGAGATACAATATTAATACAGAGAATTAGATAAAAAAAAAATATTCACAATTTACCTACAGCACTTGAAAATTTCTCTCTGTCTCCTTTGCTCTCTCTCTCCTCCTTCCTGTGTATGAAGTACCACAGTAAACTATGTTTGCCAATGAGACTCAGTGATTGAGACCTCATGGATAACGAGACCATATGCCAGACTAAGTTTGCGGCGTGAAAGAAGATGCATTTGGATGACGATCCCCAGCTAAGCCACGACGTCACGACACCATCTATGCTTCATGCCACCTGCTTCTCCCTAGCCGCCGACCTCCGGGTGGCATTTAAGCCCGTCACGACCTGGCAACGTGAGAAAGTGGGCCCCTTTGATCCAACCGCGTTCAGAGTGAGACGCGACTGGTGTAGGCTCGATCCATAACCTCACATGCTGACCGGTATAAGCCTCTGATTCTCGATTCATCCCTGATGGGTCAGGGTATTCCATCTCGACACCTGTTGCCCTCATACCTTGATCACACTCCAAGCCACATTCAGACAAGGTTGTAGCATCCATTCTCTTGCACCTACAAACTGATTTCTTTGCTCCAGCGATGTTGGGGTGGGCCGTACTGGTCAAGCTGGATTCCTGCTTACGCTCAGTGCTCCCAGTACTTCCACACAGGTGTTGATGTGGTCTAACCGCTGACTGGACTGCCCATAATTAAACGGCCGGAGCTTCTTTTCCGAGGCAGATACAGTTCATCTCAGCAAAAGATAGCTCCCTCTTGGAGTTTATTTGTAAGCGCTGGGTCTAATTGATGGGCTCCGCTTGCTTCATACCACCAGTTCCCAATCCTTCGAACTCTTCCGCCAGACTCACAGCCCGCTCCCCCATTCCCTTGCCGAAGGAGCCCCAGTAATTCTTGCTGATGTGTCTTAGAGACAGACCGATGATGCATCACTGGCTATATCCAATGTGATTAGCAGTTGGCTGGCTGTATTCGCCTTCTCCCTAGAGTTCAGGAGCCAGGCCCGCGTTCCGGCCCGATTTGACCAGATGGAGAATTATGTATACTCCAGTAGCCCGCCAAAATCAAATGAACAGACTTATCTTGATAGAACACCACTATCCAATCTGAACTGGACAGGTGAGGTTTTATGATTTTTATTATTGTTATCTTCCTTGCCAGGAGGGCACATGGTCACGTGGAATCAGACCCATTGACTCCCACAGAACCTGCTCAAAGAAGCGGCTGAAGAGCCCGATGAGCATCGATGCATCCGGTCCTGGGACTCGCCGTCATGGCTGTGACAAGAAGCAGCTTGTAGGGGTCTGTGTGTTTGGGGAACCGATTTGTAAAACATCCCCCAGACAAAGCGGCAAGTTGTAGCATCTCTGTGCAGCCGGTGACATATGTAGGTCTTTACTCGTAATGAGATGCCATTTATTTGCGAGTTAAAAAAGAACCCACTTGGGATCTTGGGTTATTGATTTATTTTTTTTTTGCAGACTGGACTTGCTTCACTTGACAAGCCAGTCTCAGTCTCGCTCGCTCTCGTTTTTTCTTTTTTCTTTCTTTCAACATCACATGCTTCATGGACTTTCAGTTATTGATAGACTGGGACCTGAAGTTGCTGGTTTAAATACTGTGATGGTCTTGAGGGAGAACAGTGTTAGCTTGGAGTGGTGACTGTTTGAGTGGAATCTGAAGCATGCTTTGCCGCTGATGGCTGCTGAGTCCCGAGGGAAGCCGCTGTTATTCCTGCCCCCCTGGGCCAGGTGCACTCTCTGCTGGACTCATGCCTACCATAGTGCTTAAAGCTGTGCTTCTCAGTCCGGTCCTTGGGGACCCCCAGACAGACCATGTTTTTGCTCCCTCCCAACTCCCATATCGGTGTTACCTTACCTTAGGGAGCAGAAACGTGGACCGTCTGGGGGTCCCCGGGGACCAGTTTGAGAAACGCTGGCATTAATCACTGGCTGAAAGGTTTCAAGGTCAAATCACGGAAGGGAAATTTTTGTGGTACCTTTGCGTGTTTAACCTGAATCAAAGCAGCAAAATATACAGCTGTCTGAAAGAGTTAACTGGTCATCCTGGACAAAAGCAAGATTTAAGTAACAATGCAATACTACTACTTCTCCTGCTAATAATGATACAGCACACGCAGAATATTTTATTTGACAGGACTGTTTTAGGTCTTCAATGCCAATACGGGGGCCTTTTAAGAAAAGGGAGGGAAAAAGTAATATAGAGTGAGTTGTGAGCAAGGATTCAGAGCTGGGGGGGGGTGCTGGCGGGCAGCAGGGGGGTGCATGATGCAGCAATGTGAGGTGCCTCCAGCCCCCCCCCCCCGGGGG
>JAODLD010000136.1:22264999-22281069 GCA_026781065.1 Mormyrops boulengeri | reverse complement strand
CCCGCCCCCCCCCCCCCCCCCCCCCCCCCCCCCCCCCCCCCCCGCCCCCCCCGCCCCCCCCCCGGGCCCGCGCGCGGGGGGGGGGGCCCCCAGGTGAAATTCACCAGGGGCACAGCTTCCATTTGAACATCCTCCTCCCTAGTCATTAATTTTTCTGTCAGTTTAACTCCCCAGGTTGATGCCTGTAGAATGTTCTGGACTCCTCCCGCACCCGCCAGTTTTCCTCTGCTCCAGGGAAGCAGATTTTGCCTGATTGGCCCCCATTTGCGTGAGATTGGCCAAAACCTATATGGTGGCAGTTATGGTTGCAACAGATAGTGAAATCTGTCTTTTTATGTGGCCATGAAGCCTTACGGTGTTTTGAAAGATGACCCTAAACGTATCCCCAAAGTTTGTCATGGTCATTCTCTGCTTGTTAAGATTTTGTCTTGTGTTTTAAGCGCTCGCTCCATGTGCTCATGCAAACTTTGCAATGGACCAGGACTTGACTGAAGGACCAAGTTTAACTGTGACACACCAGGACTGAACTGTGAAAGATTGGATTTCACTGCCAGCGTCTTTCACAGTTTCTCCCCATGTTCTGCAGAATGCAGACCCAGTTCTGCGGCTAATAGCAAGGACTATTACTCTTGATTGTTTTTGTGTTATTTTTGAGCAGGATTACTAGTCTGCCATGCTGTTGTTGTTTTAGCAGCTCCGCACGAGTTGCCAAACAGGAATGGTCAACAAATCTGCAGAATGGATGAGGATGGCTCAGAAAAAGCGACAGCACGCTAAGTGAAGGGAGTGAAAAAATGATTACGAGTGCCTGGGAAGTCAGCGTGACAATTAAAATGAGGGGATAGCTGTGAGAGACGGGGAGACCGGAGGAGCCCCAAGTCTGAGAAGGCCAAGCCTGCCCATGGATGACATCACACCATCGCAACTGCTTAAATTACTTGGAATTCCTGTGTGTTGCAAATGATGAAAAAGAAAAATAGGGATCCAGCTGAAAGTCTGCTATTTCATGTCTAGCTTTTATATCTCTAAAAAATTTTGTTTGATGTGTTTAGTATTTTTATTGAATTTGGTGAGATTTAATTATGTGTAATTATTTTACATGGCACTATCATTCAGTGTTTGTCCAAAACATATTTCCTGAAGGGAACAGGAGATAAATAATCTTTTTTTTTTTTTTTTAAACAAAGTGTGAATGTCTCGATTGCATTTTAAACGCTAGCTTTTAAAATCCATTGCCGCTAACAAATGCCACCTAGATTTATATCTTCATTTGGCACTGCCAGATGTCCCAAAATTGATTTGATTTTTAACGGTGAGAGTGTTTTTATGTGCTTTACAGACAGAGCTCATGTAGCAGATTTTAGATTATATCAGTCTCACACCATGCTCGCTGCCGGAGGCGTCCTCTGAGACCCTTCTTTGGCCGCGGCTTAAGCAGAGCCGTTATGGTGATTTGGCGTTGCCAGCAATGACGCCGTATGTTACCGCAGAGCTACCTGCAGGGGGCACAAGTGCCGTCAGGTGACATTCTTCAGCCTCCTTGTCCTACAGGGATCCCTCCCACCATGATGTCGCTTGGAGAGTTCCAAGCCGAACAGTCAGGATGATGTGATATTGTATGATATGACATGATGTAGGGCTAGGCAATTGATCAAATTTTAATTTTGATTGCGATTTTGACTTCCACCAATTAACAAAACAAAATAATCCAGATAAAATGATTATTGTGCCGCATCTTATTTCGTTTTGTTTTTGTTTTGTGTTTTACACCCCTGCACACCCCTTTCTAGCCCCATTTTATTTGTTGCTCAGTTGAAGTATATTTAGAGTTCAAAGCAATCCACTGTTGAAAGGATTTGTTTTTATAAAAGTTCAGTAAATGCACGATATTTCAAAAGTCAATGAGTAATCTTGTTAAATAATTGTGATCTTAACATTAACCAAAATTACCGTGATTATGATTTTTGCTATAATCAAGCAGCCCTAACATGATGTGATATGATGTAATATAATGTTAAATGACAGATGCCTGCGTATTATATGATGCAGCCCAGGCACTGTGCAGAGGAATTCCAAGATTTAAATGATACATGCTCCATTGTAGTTACTGCTTTTCCCCCGCCTCCTAGATAAGCACATTGAGGTCTGCACACAAGGAGCATTCCCATGCACTTGTTCTACTTTTCGTGGCTTTGTCCCCCTCATGAGGTTCGTGAGCCGTTGGTGCCGCGGTTCCTGGAGGAACTCTTTCTTTTTTTTTAGCCCATGAGTCAATAGGACAGCCATCTGTTCATCCCCTTTAGCCCGTCACTCGGAAGGGACAGAGAGGAATGCAAATCGAGCGCTCAGAAGCCGTGTCACCGCCCCGATCACGTCCCTCTTTTGCTAACCAGCAGCGTTTATGACAGAGCATCTCTCTGATGCCCTTTTTGACGTTATGATGGCGGACACATGATATACTCTCCTCTTTCGGAGGATCCATGATTAGGAATCCATTTAAGGCACTTAGTGCTACATTGAACTAAGTTATTTTTCAGGAGACAAAAAAGCATTTTTTGGAAACTGAATAAACTAGAACAATATTGCATTATGGAACTTGGGGTAAATTAGAAACCATTATACTGGAAGAATACAATGTTCTATTTTTCGTGAGCAAGATGTATCCCTTTTTTGTTATACAGCACAGGATTTATAAAGCTGAAAAGCTTGGTATTGAGGTGCCTCTAAATACATACGATGCCCATCCTCAGGAGGTTCTGAACTATAGCATTAGTCCTCTGAATTGAACTGCCTTTCATTTAATCCCGATTTTGGCCCTCTAACCCATGTCTTTCTATGTAAAGTCTCACCGGTGCCACATGAGAGAACAACAGTAATTACATCCCAGTAAAGGTGTTTCTGTCAATGAATGGATATTTTTGTTCTCCGCTTCAGGGGCACTAGGAGCCAGCCTATTCGAAAGGAGTGCATTTTCGGAAAGCGTCGCCCATTTTGATTGAGGAAGGAAATGTTGCCCTTGTTTGTGGTGTTTTCCGAATTGGACGTATCTGTCACTGACAGGAATGCTTCATTCACTTTACTACAAGGCGCACAACTGGAGAAACAGAAACAATGTAGGGTGTTCTTTCTGTGTTTGTTTGTTTTTGTGTTTTGACTTTATAACTGTAAAAATCTAAGTCTTGTGACTAACTTCACACATGCTGGTCCAGAATGTGTGAAGGTTTTTATCTATCTTTTTAACAAGGCCAGTATGACAAAAGAGAGAAAGCAGAAAACTGAATTTATACAATTTCCAGCAATAATTAGTCAAATCAAGAGGTTTGCATGATTGATGAGACCAGGAGCATAGGTCTGCAGGACCCAGAATCAGGAAAAAGGCTGCAGAACCGCACAGAGCCCCAACCTCATTTTTTTGTGTCTGTTGCCCGTTGTTGCATCTTGACAGTCGGTTGACTGTAAAATCCACGTCAGAGGCAGAACCAACGTTAAATGTGATTTCTTTAGCCATGGTGCACAGGAACCACCACCCCGAGGCATGAGATGACTGTATTTGTGCCGTATCGTGCCTCGAGAACGTCACGCTACAGTAACCATGTAAGGTCCTGCGGCTTTTGTCAGGACTCTCTAGATGATAATAATCAAAGTGCTTAGGGGGGTAAACATTGTGGGCGTGTAATTCAGGTCCTGCCAAATTGCATTTAGCGTGATAAAACCAAAGGTCAAGAGTGCATAGACCTGTGGGGGAAAAAGCAAACTTTTTATTTCCCGGAAACAGCAAGTACAAAAATTGATTCACGTTGCAACAGTTTCATAGTCATATCTGCGAACGGCTCGGAGCATCACGGAGCAGAGCATTGGCACTGGCCCGTGTGCAGTAGAGGATTCTTGTCACCCTGTGTAGGATATGCCTCTGTGAATATGGCCCAGCTGGCACTGATCGACCTGATTAAACTGGCAGGGCTAAATAGAGCCAGATGTGCAGGGTAATGGCGGCCAGACCAGGTGGGGGTATCTATGTGCGATAAATAACACCCCTAGCTTTTCTCTAATTGTTTGTTTGTCTTTCCTGGTGTAGGTGGCTGTTTATTCTTGGAGTTTTGTTTTCTCATTGCCCCTTTTTTCGTTTTTATATCCGCAAGATATTTTTTTACGGCTAAGAAAAACTTTTGGTATTTTGGAACCCTGCTGTCTGAGGCACCTCATGTTTTACATGTTTATTTTCTAACAGATTCTTTCAAGATCAGTTACGTTTAGATGAAGCCCGAATGAATGTAATTTCAGCATGTTTACCACAGGAATTTTGAAATGCAATTAACTTGTTTTTCTATTTTAATTGCTAATGCAGTGTGCTAAATCAAAAGAAAAATCAATGTGGAATAACGACGCGTGATGCTGACCTGAAATAACTTCCAGTTCTGTTTCAATCTGAAATAAAGTTTGTTGTGGTGGTTGTCGGTGACATCCACACTGAAGGGCAGATGACCCGCTTGGTGCCCCTAGCCTACTGAGTCAAGCCAGGCCTTTGAAATCCATTCAGCTTCAGACTGGCTTTTTAGCTTCGCTGAACTTTAATTTCTGAATGTCACAGCAGTCTTTGATTGAGCTCACTTTTTATACAAAAATCAATAGCAATATTGTTAATTTAAAAAAAATACGTTAAACGTAACAGTGAAGAGGGTGCTGATGGGATAGCATATTCCGTTGCTTTGTCGTGGTCTAATTTGAAATTTGCTCAGTACAGATTAGAGAAAAAGTCAACAAGCTATTCTAATAATAGTATTTTTATTACTATTATTTTCTAAACTTTCTTCAAAAACTTATGGTCATGGTAGACATTGCAAATGTTAATTTTGTAGTTTAAAAGCTTAAGTTGTCCATTTGATTATGAATGTCACTAGACAGTAAGTATTCCAGTTCTCAGACTAGTTCTTATCAACCCCCCCTCCAAACTAATTGAAATATCCTTCCTCCAACACTCTTGATTCTAATTAAAAATTCCAAAGCCCTTGATTACCTACCTGGGACATGCGTGTGTTGGACTTGGACCAAAATGTCTTAACTGGAAACCACTGAACTATGCTGTACTGTATCTCAGTCTTCCCTTTGTTATTTTAATAACAATACAGGCAGATCCCCCTGATATCATCTGACTTATGGACAGCTTGTACTTATGAACGGACTGCCATAAATTTTATTGTGTTAAATATTTTAGATGAATGCAATGGTTGGTAATAATGAACGCACGCACTACTTTGTGACGCTCATGAAAACATTGTGCGGCTTTAGCAATCCGTTGGCTCGACGAATAGTACAGTATCATGTGGAGTTGTATTATTATGTAGTAACCTGGGGACTGCCTGTATCCCAGCTCCGACCATTTCCTACTAACCTGAGGACTGCCTGTATCCCAGCTCCGACCATTTCCTACTAACCTGGGGACTGCCTGTATCCCAGCTCCGACCATCTCCTCATAACCTGGGGACTGCCTGTATCTCAGCTCAGACTAAATCCTTGTAACCTGAGGACTGCCTGTATCTCAGCTCAGACTAAATCCTCATAACCTGAGGACTGCCTGTATCTTAGCTTCAACCATCTCCTTGTGACCTGGGGATGCCTGTATCTCAACCTTGACCATCTCCTTATAACCTGGGGACTGCCTGTATATCAGCTCACACTAAATCCTCGTAACCTGAGGACTGCCTGTATCCCAGCTCTGACTAAATCCTTGTAACCTGAGGATTGCCTGTATCTCAGCTTCGACCATCTCCTTGTAACATGGCATCTACCTGTATCTCAGCTCCGACCATCTCCTCACAACCTGGGGACTGCCTGAACTCCAGCTCAGATTAGTTTCTTGTAACCTGAGGACTGCCTGTATTTCAGCTCAGACTAAATCCTCGTAACCTGAGGACTGCCTGTATCTCAGCTCCAACCATCTCCTTGTGACCAGGGGACTCCCTGTACTTCAGCTCAGACTAGCTTTTTGTAACCCGAGGACTGCCTGTATCTCAACTCCGACCATCTCCTCGTAACCTGAGCACTGCCAGTATCTTAGCTCCAACCATCTCCTCATAACCTGGGGATGCCTGTATCTCAGCCTTGACCATCTCCTTGTAACCTGGGGACTGCCTGTATCTTGACACAGACTAAATCCTCGTAACCCGAGGACTGCCTGTATCTCAGCTCCAACCATCTCCTCGTAACCTGGGGACTCCCTGTATCTCTGCTCCGACCATCTCCTCATAATCTGCGGACTCCCTGTATCTCTGCTCCGACCATCTCCTGTGTGTCAACCTTCTGCAGTCCGCTCAGCCTAAAAGTTGTGAATGATTTACAGGTACTGTGTATAGCCTTGTTAGTCTTCCTGTGCTCTGTTGTGTTGCTAAATGTGACCTTATTGGCGAATTTCCATCCACTCATGGAAGTCAGGAATCCAGTACTTAAGCTGTCGACTCAATAAATTAGAGCACGTAACTCAGTTTAAGTGCAAATGTTGATTTGCAATGGCGCCTTGGCATGGCGGCCTTGTGGCTAACATCGCAGTCTCGCACGTCTGCCGCTGGCAGTTTGAATCGCGTCTCCCTTTTTTGTTTGTCATATATTTACAGTCTCTCCGTGTCACATGGATTTGGTCTTTTAGTCATAAACAAAATTCAGTGGAGGTGATTGCCGGTCACCCATGAGTCTTTCTGGCTTACCTGTCTAAAACGTACCCGTCAGCACTGCAGCTAAAGAACGTGTCCATACGTCTGTTAAATGTTCCTAAACGAAGCATTAAAGAACATGATTATCGCTTTGTTAAAACGCAGTTTAATCTCACTTACGTAGAAGATTGATGGTACTGTAGGATGTATCATTAGAGCCAACAATGCGGAAGAACACAATCACTCCTAAAAATGATCTTTAGCAAACTATCGTTCAGAGACGGCTAATAAAGACAAATGACTTCTTAATGGAATTTGTCATTGAGTCAGTGACAAAATATGTGCAGTTTTCACTGTAGTTCTTAGTTAGCTTAATTTATCTATAATTTGCTCCTGCAGAAGATATGATTGTCTATTCTAAAAGCACTTTTGATTGGATTTTTAAATTTGATATAGCTCATTGGACAGGAATAACTTCCAGTGTCAATGGTGCTCATGGGTGGACTGAGGGCGATCTTTTTGTCATCTACTGTATTACTTATTTCCGCTCTTTGAGCAATACATGACAGAACCCCCTCCATTCTGGAATGTCGACGTGGTCAGAACCGGGCCGCTGTCCTGGGTGAAAAGCCCAGTTAACTTGTTTTGCAAATTAAGTTCAGGGGTGATGTTTTGCTTTTGCAAATATTCCATGTCCATCATTTTCCAAAGGTCTTATATAATCACTGTGTACTTTTTCTCCGTGGAAGCTGTCCTTGTGGAAGATGCCTCCTTGATTCTTGCAAATCAGTATCAGATTCTTTAAAACTTTCGACAGAAACCAGCATCATCCTTTAAAAACAAGTAATTAAGGGTTTGATTTTGAACCTGTTTCTCTTTGAGAGAATAAAGAGGGTAAACCATATGGAGTTCACCTTGAAGCCTGGCATTCTTCGCTGCTTGTTCCCAAGGATAATATACTGCCTCAGCTGTATGGCACCAGTCAGTGATTACATTTACTGAAATATTTTGAATGGCGTAAATACTAGGGTTCAGGAAATGGCCTCACAGCAAAGGATAGTTTGTGCAAGATACTCACTAGACCGGGGAGGGGAAAACGATAAGAGTGCGTCACTGCACACCTAGAGAATGTACAGTCTATAGGATGGAACACATATAAAAATTAAAGATAAGTATGGCTCCAGCATGGCTGACAGCGAAAGCAGCTGTTTGCATACAACATGGCGTTAAAGCTTTATGCAATTTTATGCAAAATTCTGGATTTAATTTTATCTCATTAAAAGAAACAACATTGACATGAGTCTTATGCCTTTATTAGAAGGAACATATGATACCAGAGGATTTCATATCAGAACGTAATAGTGTCTTATTCCTCTGTTGTTTGGATAGTAGAAGATGTTCTCAAAATATTCTGTAATGAATTTTTGCGGTTCCTGGTGAATATTAAAAGGCGCCTCTTACTATGCCGTTCTGCCGTTACCCAGAAAGCAATGGAGGTTGCGTCTTCTTCGCGTGTCCTTTTTAAGTCATTAAAAACGTCTGGGGCATACTTTGACATTTCCGAGCGCACCCGTCTAATTTTGTATGTAAATTGCTCATTTTTTCGGGTGTCTTCTATTGTGCGCAGAGACTTTCATTAATTTGCAATTACGCAGGGGGGTGCGGGTGGAGACAAAACGTCTCCTGTGAGCCCCACTTCCGGGAGAAAGTTGGCTTGGTGAGTTAACTAGCTGCCGGTGCCAAATTTCCCATCGCAACATGATGCACTGTGCTTTTTTTTCCTTTTAAAAAACTGCTATAATCAGTGAGCCAGAGTCATTTTTTTTGTGAAAGCTACTTTGACCATTTATCTAAGGGACAGACATTCACAGGTGCTTCTAAACATTATGCACTGCTTCTTGTCATATCTGCCGGAGTGTGCACAGGAAGAGAGTCATAATAATACTAAGGATTCCATTATTATCGTTTGTAAATTTTTTATTTTTTTTGGCTGAGCCGTGGATGTAATTGACGGCCTTCCATTTCACGACATCAGAGTCACCGCCACAGAACCCGGGTCCAGTGGGCCCTCACGTCTGTTCCCTTTCTAACGCTCGGCACCAGAGCGTCGATCTGCTGCCACGTTGCTTTCAGAGCTGCGGATCTCCGGTCCCCCGTGACAGATCTTGTGAGGAAATTTAAGCAAAAAAAACAAAACAAAAAACAGACGGAATGTCTGACATGATCTAAGGCTTCTCTGTGTGTTCTGCCCTCCCCTCTGCCCGTGACGGCGGCGACTGAGTCACGAGAAATGAGAACAGAAGCTGGCAGGAGACGCGGTGTGGCCGGGATCCCATTTCCCAGCAGCCATCCTTTGATGGGTCACCTCCTTACATTAAAAAAGTCCTACTTGTTTCCTGTTTACATCATTTGCATTTTAGATCAGGAAGTGAGCAGTCGACACACTTACCCAATTGGCCGGTGGATTTTTTTTTTTATCTTATTGCTAAGGAAAATTTTAAAAAAACACAAAAGTCCATCTTCTAACCAAAGAATCTACAATGTTTTTTTCCAAGAGGAGCAATTTTCCTATTTATTCAACACACCTTTTGTTATGTATAATTCCCCCCACCCCTCCCAAATTTCAGCTAGTCATTACCAGATGCAAATGTCGAATTATGCAATTTTCACATTGACACCTTGTTACGCTCCCGAGTCATTGGGGTCTGGATGTGTGAAAGGAAATAATACCTAGTAAATTACGCACAGGCTGATTCCCACGCCGCTACCCCGCGCCATGTAAAGGCAGCTCGCGGAGATGAGCCACATCTGCCGCTCTCTTTCTTCTGCAGCTATTATTTTGCCTTTTGTTTTTGCACTTCTTTTCCCTGTTGAGGCCAAATACATTAAAGGCTACTTCGGTTCCACAGCTAAATTTTTAATCTCTTAATTTTTTCAAGTGGTAATTTTTTTATTGTTTTATTTAGATAGTTTGTAGTATAATTTAGTTAGGTATTGTAGAAAGACGGGGGCATTCAGGCACCCCCCAACACGCACCCGGAACAATCTTAGTCCACATTGTGTGGATGGCAGTAAGCATCCCATCCATCCATTCATCCATCCATCCAACGTCTTATCCTGGGTTGGGGGATTGGAGCCTATTGCAAGGCACATAGACAGGGTACAATAAGCATACTGTTTTATTTTAAATTATTTTTGGATTTTGGTGGGGGGGGGGGGGGTGGAATTGTGCTCAAAACGATAAAAACTCCTCAGTAACTTCAAATCCTCTGTGTGTGTGACAAAAAACTGCCTGTGTTTGTCTAATTAAAAAAAGCTGAGTTAAATTACAAAGGGGATGGAAAGCACATTCTACAAGACAATACCTCAGTGCATGCAGTGGGTGTCAGTGATTAATTATATGTTCCCTAATGACAAAAGCTGTATAGAGTGTAATGGCAGCGCTTATCTCCACGTTTGATATACATTTTTTATTCTCTGTTTTCCTTTGCTTGTTCCTTAAGACACTTTGATATGATGTTTTATGTCCAGATAGTGGGGGCCACAACATTCTACGTGCTGTGAAGGACTGGGAAAAATTTGTGTTCTATTTATTTTTTTCACTTTACTCCATTCATGCCACATTTACATGCACATATAAATTAAGTAGGTGACTCAGGTTGCGATGTTCAGAGAGGAGCCTTTTTCTGCATGTATAAAGGCCATGCACGAGAGTGGGTTTCTCCCAGTGTCCATTTGTGATGACGACATTCGTTCTTACGCAGATGAACAAAACATGGTTTATACTTTAGACGAAACTGACGGAATCAACGCCGTTTTGGCAATATGACATCGTATGAGCTGTAATCACGGCGGCGATCGCCGTTTCGGCGCACCGCCTATGCAGGTTCCCCGAGATGAACTTTTTCCTTTCTTCTGATCTCACTTGGTATCCACACTTGGCTGACGTAAATGTGACGCCGTGGGCAGCAGGACTAATTATGCATTTACCAGCATTTTGCAACAAACTGCACTTTAAATAGTATAAATAGATGACATATTTATCTTAATGGTAAATGTCATAACTGTGTAATATTTACCATGGAATGCGTATGTTTCTTTAGCGTGTAGCCGGGAGTGTTTGTATAAACCGTTGGCTTCCCTGTCTGTGCTCCTGCTAGTATTAAACCAATACGGCTGTTAATAAAGAGAGTAACTTTCATTGTAAAAGATCTGTCGTCCCCTTTATTAAAATGACTCACATACTCGCCACGATATTTTTCTTTGCATTCTGTATGTGGGTCTGCTACATCAACAGCATTCTGCACCCTCTAGGGTTGTGGCGTAACATAAAACGAGCAAAGCAGCACATCGTTTTAAATGTGCGACCGATTGTTCTAACTGACCTGTTCGATTTCGTTTTGTCCGGACGTCGTTTGCAGTATACGGCCATGTATAATGTTACGCAGCACAGAGCCGTAAAACCCTCACCTGGCTCCTCCACCCTTTCCTCCTGTCACCATCTGTATATCCAGTCATCACTTCTTGTGGGTGGAGAGGGCAGTTCCTAGGTGGAGAAGACCTACCAGCAACCGACATAATCTAAAAGACCATCTAGAGCAATGTTTCCCAACGTGTTCCTCAGGGACCCCCAGATAGTCCACATTTTTTGCTCCCTCTAGTGGGAGCTGGGAGGGAGCAAAAACATGGACTGTCTGTGGGTCCCCAAGTACTGGGTTGAGAAACACTGATCTAGTGAATTCTGTTGCGATATTTGCACCCTTCAGAAGTGCAAACGCAAGGGAGCCAGGCTCACAGAAGAGTCACACTAGTCTCTTAGCATGCCTCTTTGCTAGCTTTCCACATGGTCAACACAAATATTTGGGCATATTAACCTTGTATGACTCACGTAGGCAGAGCTTGCCCCTGCCTGCATTGGATCTCCCCAGACCACCAGCATGGCTTGCGGCAAAACCTCTTAACGGTAGTAAGTGCCAGCGGCTGGTATAAATGTGCACCTGCTTGGCTCGGCCAGGTCTCAGCCTGTTAGTGGTATGGATTTTGTCAGAGCCGACAAAGCCGCTCAGAGGGGCTTTGGCTATGCCTACGATGACATGCCAAACCTTCTGAGTGTTTATGTAGGAGTAGCAGTCCAATGGAGTCCTTATCTTTTCTGGGGCAGCGGGGGCAAGATCTTAACGCCTTTGTTACATACACAAATCCAAATTCAAGACCCAGGTTTTCAGGCTGAGTGTCAGATGCTAGTAGAAAACCAGTTTATTTTGTTTTTTGTCTGACATTTTACTTTGAAGCTTCT
The DNA here is from genome assembly GCA_026781065.1 of Mormyrops boulengeri. Taxonomy (NCBI): domain Eukaryota; kingdom Metazoa; phylum Chordata; class Actinopteri; order Osteoglossiformes; family Mormyridae; genus Mormyrops; species Mormyrops boulengeri. Next base: position 22,269,129 of record JAODLD010000136.1, on the reverse strand, counting down.
TTATTTTGGGGTACGAATTTTCGTGAGTGTTTGTTTATTTCAAATTGCTTTCCCGTCTGCAAAAATGTGTCAGAAAAATCCCAGCCTCCTTTTCAACGAACATCTACCCTGTAACGTAAAATAAGAAAAATAATTGTCAGTAATCACGAGTGTTTACTCTATTTCTTTTTTAGCTTGTATCTGACGTCTGCATGTACTTTGTTCATTTTACGTAACGGTCGCTCATCTTTTTACCAGCCCAGTCATTGGTGCTGGTATTATTGCCATTCTTTTTCAAAGGAAGAATTGGATAAATTTCTCAGCAAGCAAGCAACCATAAGGTCCAATACACCACTTTCACCCCCCCCCCCCCATCCCTGCCCCAAATACCGACAAACCAATTTAAGGTGGGGGTGGGGTATCGAAAAATAAATCACAAAATGTGAAACCAGTCTATCTGCCTGGCTGATTTCGGCTCAGAGGGCACCGACATCACGCCATATAAATAACAAATGGGACATTGTGGTCGATTATCCTCTAAACCACCTTCCACACTAAAGTTGCTTCTTCCAAGTGGAAGTTTCTCAATTGGTAATAAAACATGGGGCAGATTAACTTTTCCTGGACTCAGTATGTCATTCCATGGGGTGGAGCCAAAATTGATGCTGTGTTTAATTGCTGTAGGCAGTTGAATCCTAGGGAAGTCTGTCCGTCTTTTGGGGGGTTTGTGGCCCCGCCCCCGTTAAGAGCGCTGCCTCGGGCTTCATTGGGAGAAGCTTCCGTGCATTTTAAATGGCTCATCACGCACTACTTCCCGTGTGCCGAGAGTGACAGTCCGGAAAGGAGTCTGCCAGCTGTGGGCTGTAAAAGTTAAATCTTGCTCCCACCAACCCCCTTGCTTCCCGTAAAATCATCAGGACGGCCCAGTCGTCCGCACTGTCATCCACACGGTTTGATCAGCGTCAAGAAATGTCCCCGGTCTGAGTAGGAATGCAGGGTGTCCTCCTGTTCGCATTCCTGAGGCACGTTTATTTCTCCATCCATTGGTATTATTCAGGGCCAGCATGCAGTTAAACGCCAAAAGATCCCAGATATAACAGCGGCGCTGGGATTTCGAATATGCATCAGTTGCTTTTTAACCATCCTAACTAATTTCAGCCTCCCCATAGGATATTTTTACTGCTCAATGCTGTATTTTTTATTTCCTGGGAGAAGCATTTTAAGTATCTTTTTTTGGCTGAATCATTTATCCTAAAATCGTGATAAACACTGGAATGAAGATTGAAAAATGAGATCGGAGCCACGTGAGAAATAGAGATTGCATTAATATGGAATCGATGCGGGTCAGCAGGAGACAAACGGAGGCTCCTCTGAGATCTTTCCGGGATCTGTTTTGGCTAAGATACAGTTGATTTCTCCGAAAGATTTTGGAGATAATGTCTCAAAAAAAAATCAGTAAACTTTTTCAGCAATCTTCTATCTCGGAGGTCTAATTAGGGGTCTAACATTAAAGACGAAGAAAAGGTAAGCTGAACATGTTCAGCTTCAAGTTGGTTACCTCACTAGTCAAAGTTGCTGGCTTAGTAGGGAAAACTTTATTTGTATAATTTTTATTTGCTCCTTTAGAACAATACAGTGCTACTTGTTTCAAGATTCAAGAAGCTTATTGTCACATGCAAAGTTATACATGTGCAACATGTAGTGAAGTGTAGCGCTGAATCGCTCATGAGTCTGTGCATTGCTTTAGATAAATAAAACTAAAAATATAGTAATTCGAATAGTGCTCCAGAGAGCACACATAAATTGCAATCCTTCCATCTACTGTAGCTAATGAAACGATGGCCAAGGTAAGTCTTCACCATTTCACTTAATCATCGTCACTGACCACGGCGACAGTCAGTGATTTATTAACAACCGCACCTGTGACACACCTGTTAATGTCCTCAGATCCAGCTCGACACTGCATATTAATTAATCGCAACTAATTAATTAACATCAACTTGGCTGGAGAGCGAGAGCTGGCGATGTGGCACCAAGGACTGATGCTTGAGTTTGCTAATTTAACGAGATTACAGGCGTGCAGAAATGAAGAGAGTACGGCACATAGCAGGATCTAATGGTCGCCCACACTTCATACCGCGAGCGGGTCATTGGCTGTGTGAAGCGCCAAGGTGTTTAATTTAGACGTGGTAAGCGGCCAATCACAAAGCGTAAATACTGCAATCTTTTGCTAATTTGCACCCACGGATAAATATTTTATCGTCTCCGTGCTGCTAACTGCTAATGTTGGCCAGATCTGTGGTTAATTACCCCCTCGTTGGCACATACTTACCTTTTAATAGAATTGCTTAGCGCATTATAGAAGACGATAGTGGAATTAGTGTGACCGAAAAAAATGAAGCATATTGTAGCCTTGGCTAAGTTCCATAGATAGAGTGTGTGAGGCCTGTCTTTGAGTATTTATGTAAAGTATTCCACACACTCTTCACTTGATATAGAGCCTGTTCTGTAGCATAAGGAAGAGTGAAACTGTATAGAGGAGAACAGCAGGACATAGAGGGGCCCCATGCTAACGGCAACGGATAGATTTTTACTCTCAACTTTGCACACCGAGCCACAGTTTCCTTGTTCGTTACCCTTGTATCTGCAAATTATGTTTATGCAGGGAATGTGGAGCCAGACACCAAAAAAGTAGCGGCTGACAGCGACCCACCATGAATGATAAGCGCGTTGCTTTAGCGTGTATGTATGCGAGTGGCGGGGTAAATATATGGAAATGCCTTCCCGGCAGCCCTTATTAATATTTAAGCAGGGAGCGGTGCTCTCTGCCAGGAGGGCTGCAGGAGGAGATCTCGCCGACTTCGCATGGGGGATAATTATTGGGAGGATTCGGCGGGCTCCATGGGGAAAGACGAAAACGAACAAAAAAAAATGTAAAATGCGTTGGCACGTCAAAGACGGAGATGTCTCGAAGGTGATATCAACAGCGGGGACAGGGGAGCAGGCGAGCGATACCCACGTGCGGGCAAGTCCCCCGCAGTTGAGGCCTTGGCCTTTGTCCCGACTGCAGGGTGGCGGAACGGTTCGACACGCATGGCGAGCACCTGTTATCGGCGGATAGCGGCGAGCGGCAGGGAGGCCCAATGCCTAGTGTAACACCTGGCCATGCCTGTCTGCGCGAACTGTGGCGTGAATTTAGTATTAGAAGGACATCTGGGCGGGATGCTATGGAGGTGCATTCTGAAAGTTGGCCCGCTGCCTGCCGGACCAGCTCTCGCTCTCATTGGCACCTCTGCATTCCTCCAAAGGTTTTTTACATGAATGGCGCGCTGGCAAAGGTCCGGGCAACTATTTTATTTCAGCGCCCCCTCGCTAAACGGAAAGCGTAAGACGTATTCCCTCTATTAACTGAACAGCCACGTTCGAGTCCCTGCAGCAGCGGCGGTGGTGACCGGGAGGACACCGTCGACAGGGACACCGTTATTGTCTTAACACAGCGGAATATACCCAGTGTGAATTTACAACATTTCTGCAGGAAAAATGGCATTTGTTTTAATAGAGTTCACCAGAGACCAGACCATCTGGCTTCTGGAAGCAAAAAAAGAAGATAACTGAGGTTATAGCAGTGAAAGAAGCTGGCTTGGACAAACACGCATGTATTACAGGCTACGTGCAGAAGAAGAGTCGCCAAGCTTAAAGAGAGCCCCCCCCCCGGATTGCTTTGAGACTAGCTATCGCCAACCGGGTGAGGGGGCATAGACAGCAAACAGGAAATGAATTTTGAAAGGCGTCTGCTTCAAACAGATGATGGCAGGATTGGCTGGGAGGTGAGAAACGTCAATCAAACATGCAACAGAGGTTACGGAGGATAATGTTTCTCATTTTCTGCTTTGCCGCAGACCTGCGTGTAAAACAGACGGATGGCTTCTGCCTCTTTTCCCGCCTGTAAACACACCTTCGTTGACACGCCGGGATGAGGCGTATCGATACGGCTCACGAGTAAAGCTGTCACGCACACAGACAGGCTGGGCAGACTGACTGAGGAGGTTCCCTGTAATTTAACCAGGCATTAAATCTTCTGTTGCCTTGCGGGGGGGGGGGGGGGGGGGGGGGGGGGGGGGGGGGGCGCGGGGGGGGGGGGGGGGGGGGGG
>JAODLD010000136.1:22248689-22263538 GCA_026781065.1 Mormyrops boulengeri | reverse complement strand
TGAGGTCCGCCGCCGCCCCCGCGGGTTGGGGGGCGTTGGGGGCATACACCTTGGGGGTTTGTTGGGGGGTGGGGGGGGGGGGGGGGGGGGGGGCCAGGGGGGATGTTTATGAGCCTTGAATATAGCATTCAAGATCATAGAGGACTTCAGTGTTTTTATAGCTCTGTCCCAGTTTTGATACATGCTTGGCGTATCACAGCATATCTTTTCGGCGTCACGTGGGGGTAGTTCCTCTCTGCGACCCCCACTTTAACAGTTTCGACGTGCATGACCTTGCTTTTCCTCGCACTTCGGTGTGGCGTCATAACAACCGGCATGGTTTCCATTACCACATATGGAGTGTATCGGCGGTGGTGATGAGACTCGAGTACGATTCCCGGTCTGCAGGGACCCACTCCAAACCTGAGACCGTAAAAGGTAAATTACGTGTTTGGCGGCAATGGTCGAATTTACGGCCACCTCGAGATTAATCGGTGCTGCTGTTGCTGTGTCGTTTTCCTGGTCGCCATGGCGAGCGACGGCCTGTGTGGAATAACGACCAGTCCCATTATAGAGGTGGTCCACGGCACCTTTATCAGTCACGAGGTGCTGCTCCTCCTCTTTCCCGCTGACCTATTTACTACATCAGGCTCCCCAAACCGCTTCTGACTGGCATTTCTGAGCTTTATTAAGATAATCAGCAAGCTTTTTTTTTGCTTGCAGTCTCCCATTGCGTGCGCTTATCCACAGGACTTCTTGTCTGGAAATCACCTTTCTGGGTTTCAGTTCCAAATGACGCCCCCTGCTGAATGGAGGCCATATATGCTTGGACCTCGGTTTCTCGTTAGCACACCAAGATGGGTCAGGCAGTCCGCCGGTGACTTCCGCGGACCCGGAACGCCGTTCATCACATGGTGGCTGCTTTCCTGGCCCGCGCTTAGCCTGGAGCTGGAGTGGTCAACCTTTACTCCCAGCAGAGGTTCTAAGTGCGTAGTTTATGGGGGAACAATATGGAGGAGGATGGGGGTGGATTAGAGGGTGAAATAAGCAAACAGAGAAAGATAAATAAATATTTATCTACACCTTGAACATCAGCTGGTGGATTGGAAGTGGGGGGGGGGGGATTCTGTGGGCAGCTCATCTGACGAGAGATTATTCCGCGTCATGTAGCAGCTTATCCCCTCGAGATTGTGTTCTCCGGGCTTGTCTGCGTAGATGAGCGTTTTTGGGGGGAAAAAATAAGACAGTTTACGTGAGCATTAATCTCCACCTACCCCCGGCTTCTGAGGTGGGCACCATGGCCTGGGGCACGAGGCGACGTGGATTTTTGCCAACGACAAGATGACGGGTCAGACATCACACACATTTACAACATCACAGCTGCGTTGGGAGCATCTATGTCACTGTGCATCTTACTTGATCCCTAAGTCCCCAGACAGACAGCTCCTGGGTTGCATAATTGGATTAATTTAAAAACAAGCACATTATAATGAATAAAATATCAGTATGATGAAGTAAATATTAGTAAATAACTGATAAACATCTCTGCAATGGCCTGACATCCCATCCAGGATGTCCTCCTTCTGGCTCACCATGACCTAGTACAGGATAAGTAGATGGAAGACAGATTAATGGATTATGAATAACTGAAATTTACAGTATACAATTTGAAACCTCAGCATGACACACAATGTCTAAATTGTCTTTCATAACTTTGCCGGAAGGAAAATAAAATGTGGCAAGTGGTGAAACTCTTTCTCCGACAGCCGTAAATTAAACTCCATTTGCAGAGCATGTTCTAAAGGTCGTTGTATCTCTGCGAAGAATTCATAGCTCACCGATCACCGGGAACTGCTAACCAACAGGCACATGGGGATCGTGAACGTGCGGATTAGTCAATGTCATAATAGCGTTAATGGCACAGTAAGAGGGACTGCAGGTGGTGATGCTGCAAGAAGCCGAATTTGCTTGTTAGTCAGTGAGCCTGTATCCTTGTGAGTCGCATTGGCCCACTGCTCATCCTGGTCTTCTTCATCTCCCAATCCCCATGACATGCTTCTCTTCGCCCTCCCAACGAGAGAGTTCCCGCACATTCTTTGCATTATAATGAGCATAAAGTGGAGTGCATTAGGTTTGGGTTTTATGGGGGATCAGCGCTGGTCTTCAGGAGACCGGTGTCCTTAAGCGGGATCTGAGGCTACGTCATAAAAGCAGATCATGTGGCAGATTATGCAGGCAGTTTAGACAATTTAATTTAGATTTTGTCTGCGGTCTTCAGAAGCCAAATGACCCCACATAAGCAGAAGATAATGCTTGGCGAATGGCAGATGCGGCCTTCGTAATGTGTCAAGGTCACTTTGTTAACACATCACCCATGATGAGACATGCTGAATTCTGGGAAGGGAGCAAACAGAATTGTGGGTGCAGAAATTCACCATGGAGCAGAAATGCATTCTGGGAACTGCGACACCAATAAGCCCGATCCTAACGGTTCCAGGCGCCAGGAGGGAGTTCAAACTTGGCGTTTTAGCTGAGCAGCTCTAGCAGAATATGAATCTGTGAAAAGGTCATTATGGACAAAAGTTTTTCAGATAAAATGGTGCGTTTCTACTCAGAGATATAGTCAACATCTGGAGCGTTCCAGTTGCCCATTTGTATCGAGAAGCGCTTGCACGTTTGATATTTACTCACGGCGGCCGGCCGGTGACCCGGATCACCGAATGTCACGTTGGTGACAACCACATGCAGGGGCCGCATATGCCACTGCAGATACAAAGCTAGCCTGCAAAATTAACGGCCATTCATTACAGAGGACAGCTGTAAACTCTCTCGAGCTCCAGGGGGACCCGAAACAAAGCTGATTAGGAAAACAGGGAGACACTGAGCCAGTGAACCCTGCATTTCTGCCACTAATAAAAAACGCGGGTGAACATTGAAAGATTCTATGCGTTAGGTGATGATTTGAGAACAGTGGGATGCCGGATGCAGGCTTTTTACCGCCTGTCTCTGTTTCTGCCCTCACGCTTCAGACCACACAATGTTGAGAACAGATTTGACGGGGACTCTGGCCCCTGTGCACATTTGTTGGTCAGCCTCCTCTCGAAAGGTCAGCTGATCTCAGTGGCCTCTCATCACTGAGAGTTTCAGGGGACCTGCTGTTTCTTGTCAATGCACTGTGCTGGGCTGGTGTCCCGTTCAGGATGTCCCCTGCCTTGCTCCCCATGCCTTCTGGGATAGACTCCAGGCTGCCAATCTCCCTGTCCTGGATAAGCGGTTATAAGGAAAGTGGATGGATGGATGGATGGATACTCCTAGTCATTCTCTTAAAGGAATTCTAACCCAAATTGATGCAGCTGGTCCACAGCATGTCAGTAACACCGTACTCTGACTTTTAGTTCCTTAATAAAACTCTTTCTTTCATTGTAGGTTCATTGTAGATGTTTCTGCTTCCTTGTCATGTTTTTTTTTTTTCTTTTTCCACCCCGTGATGGATGACAGGCCTCAAGCCCAGCCTGCCGGTTCTACTGTGACGTCTGATAGACACCCTGCTGTTCATAGGGGGGTCCCAACAATGTCGGGGCTGTGCGTCACCGTCGCGGACGAGGAAAATGAAACAGTGGCAAGGCTATTTCGGGAGCTTCCCGCGTGAATTCTGAACCGGAGCGTAGAATAATCCGGAAGGCCGTCTGCTGAGACGGTGGTTTTAGTCGAGCCGTCCAGCGCAGGCATTTACTTCTCCGGTGCTGGGTCACCACTGGGTGTGTTGTGCATGTTCAGGGACCATAATAACTCCAGGATTACGGAGTAGCATCATACTTATCTTAAAGAAATGGCAGGGTTTAGACCCTTACCAGAAGGTTTGCTCCCTATCAGTGACTCAGGCGTGTTTGTGGGGTGGAAGCTGTCTGGAGTGTTTGGAAAATCGGCTACCTATTTTGTCCCGACAGCAAGGAGATTATAGCCGGAGTCTCGGGATGGATACAGTCCCACCTGGAATTTTAACCTAAAATTTGTTTATCACTAAGTAGTTTCTAACGAGATCACCCCCCCAAAACCATTTCTTGGACAGTACATCTACACCAGTTTTCATTACAGTGCAGTTTTCAGTGACCAAAATGGACCTCCCTCAATAAAAAATGCAGAAGCAAAGTTTCCATCTTCAAAACACAGAGGGAAAGAAACTGTTTGAAATGACAGTGGTAGTACTGCAACCACAAAAGTACACCCTATCTCTGACACACACAGAGCGGCGCGCCGGAGGGTGGGCATATAAACGGTGGCCCAAACCCTCCTCTCAAAAGAAGGTATATGGGAACATTGGATGACTTCCACAATACACACACTCTCTCACACACACACTCATATGGAAGCGTGGACACTATTTTAATCTCATCAGCCACATACGGAGATAATTCCCAGCTGGAAGTTGCCCAAATACTTCCTGACAGCCCAGAGTTTAAGCAGAGCCGCCTTTTTCATATTTAAAGTCAGAGGGCAGAGCCAGACATCTGCCAACACCGGCAGCCAGGATGCGACGACATTTGTTTTATTATTATTATGATTTTTTAACGTGCTGTCAGAGTGCCTTCGAGGTGCGTATTAAAAGCAGGCCGCAGTGCTCAAGGTAGAGCAATCGAAATCAGCCGCCATAATCTCTCACCGTTAACCGCTTTCAGACAAATACGATATTAATCCCGTTGACAAAGAGCAGCCTTGTGTTTGTTCTCTAAGGGAATTTGTTCCATTTTATATGGCGGGGGGGTGCTACATCAGATGCATCATAGGAAAATACAAAATGTTCTTCTTTATGCCTATATGCTATCTGATTATCTCCAGCCGTTTCTGTCAGAAATCATCTTTTATTCAGAGGCAGGGCCGGTCAGTGAGTCCTTCCCTGCGCTATTTTGTCGTCATGAATAAAACATGGTGTGTATCAGTTCGTTGTGTTAGGTTTCAGGTGTTTCGTTTGAAAATGTAAAAGGGACCCATTTGTCATTTGAACAGGGAGACACGCAGAAGCCGATGTCTACACGGACACGGAGAGATTCGGGGTTGGACGCCCGCGCTTCCGGTCATGGGTCACGTGACTCGGTGTGACAGCACTAGCCGTGGGGCTCAGAGGGACCGTATGGGATCACAGTGGGATGTGGGGTGCATGGGGGGCGGGGTGGTGGATAGTCCCGGATAGCATTAGCTGTGAGTCAAAATGTATTAAAAAATGAAAAAATTCCAAAACAGTTGATATATTTGGGTTTCCAAAAAATCCTGGAAAGGGATTCCAGAAAGGATCATTAGACACAAGTAAATATTTATTTTTCGAATGTCGCAATTGCCAGATAGAGATTGGAAAGCTTGTATGAATTTTGTTCATATTGCAGTCACATAAAGTATTTAAAAATTTATATACTTCTGCCTTCTGAAATACTTTTGCCAAGTAAGTGAGTTTTAGGCAAACTGTTCCTCCCTCGGCAAGCAATGCATCTACTCTCATCAGGGGAGCTTTCAGAGTAACAGCACTGAAGCCTGTACCGCGTGTTTGGAGACAAGCGGCTTGCGGTCTTTCCCGCAAAGAGCCACGTCGCCGCCGGGCCGTTCGCCATTTGCTCGTTTAACACTTCTGGAGTCGACGTTGTGGGGAGAAATAAAGTTGACAAGTCCTCCGGGTTCCTCGAGTGGAATTTCACACAAGCGTTTTTTATCGAATGTTTCCTTCAAGACAGGATTTTCCTGTTATTGCTTTTTAGCCCACGGGAGATTTACGAGATAGCGACAGGAGATGGATGGTAAATGTATACTATCAAAGCTGAGCAGCTCCTCACTAACAGCAAGGTCACCATCAGTGTGTCTGTATGACATATTCATACATGCCTTTTATTTTGTCTATTTTTTTCCAACTGAAAAAATAAGAATCGCTCCTCACTGGCCAGGATTTGAGCTGTCTAAAGCATGAAGTGCAGACCCATTCAGAAAGAATAGAATAAGAGTATATATAGAAGACTAATGGAATAGAAGTATATATATTTGGCATATGGGAACTGATTGAATTCCTGTTAAGAAGTCTGAAAAGAAGTCCGTCGCATCCCAACCGTGTGGTTTTTGTTCCCGGTATTGCTGACAGTCTGCATTTGTCTCAAACCGTTACCAAAAAGGAAATGTTTCATGAATCCTTTATTTCATGCACCAGTAAGAGCACAATGAAAATTAGTGCTGTCACAGGATCTTATCTGTGCACAGTGCAAAATATCACAATCCGTACCTCCCCAGAGATGGCAAGAAACCCAGCTGTTATGTATTCTGCATACATTCTGTCTCCCTGCAGAAACTGGGATTATTACTCGACAACACATTCTGTCCTGTACACTGAAATAGGCACAGCTGGATAGGATGCAAAGGACAGCTAATATTCCGTTTGCTAACTGATTAGGTGTATCTGGGTCTTCAGCAATGCAATTTTGACAGTGCATTTCAGCCTGGGACCCGAATGATGGAAATGATATTTCGTCCTTTCTGAATGTTATCCATAAAGAGACACAGTTTTGAATGGAACATCAAACTTGATTATTTGAGATAATCATGGGCGAAAGCCAAAGTCAGTGAGCAACGTGGTAACAAATTAAAATAATAGGAAAGTCAAATTATAATCTTCTGTTTTAACATTGTATTATAATGTACAGCCCATAATATTCAAAAAGAAATTGAAAAAGCGAGTTTTTTTATTTGTTGTTGCTGTTCAGAGAAAAAAAGAAAAATGATAACCCCATCACTGTGAGGGAACAGATGATTCCAATTTGTGGAATAAAATCTCAAAATTTGCACCTTTATATATGTAGATGTAGGAAGCATGCAGGTCCAAGTCGGCCAGAGACACAGCTTGATATGTCGCGGTCTCGATTTCATAGTTTTACCAAGTCACTGCTGTGTTGTGCTGAAAAGACGTTTCTAAAATCTGAAGACGGGGCCACCCGAGGTTTCAAATATCGTCTGCTTGAGATAAACCAGGTGGGAAATATGGGCACAGGGGCAGCCAAATAAATGATTTCCCCCCTCTATCGAATTCAGCCACCTAGACACGATAGCAGGACAACAGTTTAAAATATCACGCTGGTTTGGTGTCATCTCCCCTCTTTGCGGGAACAGAGCGCTTCGAGTGCAGATGAGTGGAGGAGATATCAATGAAAGGGGCAGAACATACCACCGGCTGCTGATGTAGCACCCCCCATCCCCCAATCCCACCAGAACAAACTCGTGGAGAGAATATCCATTTTTGAACAGCGATACACTCCTCATTCCAAACATGAGATGAAGGGTGGGAAATGAGATTCTGAGGCTGGCGATCACGCCCAAACGCGACGAGCAACAGCGATGAGATTGGCTTTCGTTTCTTTAAAATCAGTTAAGTACAGTTGGACACAGTCTTTGCAATTCTGTGTGTGCCGTGGGCTTTTTTGGCCATGCACGCTGCTTTTTTTACTCACTAAATGAGACCCTGTGGCTGTTTGTGCTGCAGACCAATCCTGACGGTACTTACGTACCCTACAGTAAGTATCCAGGTCCACCACAATCAAATCAGAAGGAGGGCAGTATGTATTGAGACCGATCATTGGTCCTGGATGACCTCTGTGACCCTGTTATGTCTTTGATTTGAGACACCGTTATGATGTCATAGGAGAAGGAGTCACTGGTATTTCCTGTGGTCATCGACTCCACCCGGGGTGGTATGGTGGTGCAGTGGTTAGCACTGTTGCATCACGCCTCTGGGACCTGGGTTTGTGTATGTGGAGTTTCCTCTGGTTTCTCCCCACAGTCTAAATTGCTTGTCGGTGCGAGTGACTGGTGCTCTGCGATAGGTTGGCACCCCCTTGTTTCCTGCCTTGTGCCCATAGCTTCCAGGATTGGCTCAAACCCTCCGTGACCCTGAATAGGACAAGCGGTTACAGGAAATGAATGGATTAACTCCACCTGTCCCTCCTTCAAGCCCAGTGGCACCTAGTGATTCTCATTCTTGCAAAACTGATCAGACCTACTCATTCACAGACCCACTTACACTTACCTTACAAGCAAGCCGCTCCACCAATCAGACGCTGAGAAAATCACCGTCAGGAGAATGGTTACATGGTTTGGATTCTGCTCTGTTACCAGAGCGAGGGATGAGGGAGTGGGAGAACAGATGACAAATAGGCAGATCACAGCTGCAGCTGGCTGGGGGGTTGGAGGGGGTGTAGGTTATTCTGTGGGGAAGTTTATTTATTTCATTATTCTATTTATCATGTCACACTGGCAAAAATACACAGCGGAGTGTGGGCCGGCAAGGAAAATGTCAGGTATTTACATGGGTTGGCATTAACAACTCCTAATGAAGCAGAGAAGAGTTCATTATCTTCCGGCGGACGTAGAAGGAGCTGCCTGGCTAGGCGATATTCTGCCTGTCTGGGAGGAATTTAGAAGCACACTGAGGAGACTGAGAGCAGGAACCACACGCCAAGCCGCACCTCCCTGCTATTTGCCCATCGTCGCTTTTCCAGGTGAATGCGGTATGGCTGTGGGACCTGGGGTTAGCAAAAGTCGTTCCAGTGACGTCAGCTGTGAGCCCTGCCACCCATATTTTTGTTTTTTTTTTGGGGGGGGGGATGAACTGCGATACAAACACATCAGAAAAGCATGGGCAGGACAACACATCACCGCAGCATCCTGATGTTCTGGCATTTAGCTTCCAAGATGACCCCGTACTGAGAAAGAGAGAGAGAGAGAGAGACCCAGTGAGAAAAGTGCAGATCATGCACCAATTGTTGTGTATTCTGACAGAAGACAAACATGATTTCAAAGTCAACAGCAGTATTTTCTAAATATATATAGCAAAGGCTGACTAGGATCATCTATACTCCCCCTGCAGGGTGCTATTTTATCATACTGCTGAACATCGCCTCTTGGCAGTATACACTAAAAAATCACACGCAGGGAAATCTCACATGTGTCAACGACGTAAATCGCACCATTCAAAAGCATTCAGGGTATATCACTTCTTGCATGCAGCTGTTTTATTTAATTGCTTAATAGTTTAGTCAGTATTAGGTACCTCTGTGGTTGATTAATCTTAATGAAGTTATAATTTTCACTAGTATTTCGAAGTGTGCAAATTAATCAAACAGCGTGGAAGTAGCTAATTTCATTGCTGGTATTGTTTATGTAAATGTGTAATTAGGAGTTTGCTCAAAGGGTCTGTACAGCGTAGATGGAGCTGGTTCTGGCATTAAACCAAAGTTTCATACAATTTCCAATCCAAACATGTGCAGGAACCAGATGTGGAGTCAGACTGGACCAGACTGGGCAATTCTGAGAGGAACGGCAGTAGGTAGAGGAGACCATGGATGGGTGGAGATGTATTTAAGCATTTATATTGGTGTCCTAGAAGGTCAGGATCCTAAGCTTCAGAATCCTGCTGCAGGTCATCATTCTTAGCACGTTGGCCTTTGGTTCAGATGAATATGCACACTGAACTTGTCCAGCTAGCATCACTACTTCGAGAGGAGAGGGTAGAACAGAACCATCTGCTTAGCTACCATACTCAACTGGGACTGGTGGCAAAACCCCATAATCTGGGGTTTTCCATACAGTACTACATGGAGACATGGTTCCTTTCACATGGTTTGTGCTCCCTTCAAACCACTAATCACTTAAACGGATTGCTTATCACGGCCAATTAACACAGGCACTAGGAGTTCCTTCTCCGTTTTTCTGAGGCTTGGAAAATGAGACGGATTACTCCACCACCACCACCCCCAGGTAACGTCCCTGTAAGGATTTAGAGCTAGATGGTCCCGGAACCCAGAGCTTGACTTTAGGATTTGTGAAAGTATCTATTAATGGCGCGTAATGTCTAAGCCACTAAGAGCTATCGTTACACATCATCCACCAGCGGTCGAGGACGCCGGAGATGCTGGGACCCCCCGCCTAGCGGGCTCCAGCAGAGGCCATTTCCGTAGAGCAGCCCCCGCTCGACAGTGTTTTCTAGCACTTTTCTCTGTGGGGACGTTCGCCTTGAAAGACCCCGGGGACCAAATCAGTCACCCGCCAGCCCACAAGGACCACAGCCGACAATCAGGGCAGGACCGGCCGCTTGCAGGACCACCCATCACAGTATGTTAGCACTTCCCCCTCCCTCAGGAAAAAAAGGGGGGGGTGAGATGCAGGAGGAAGTGGAGGGGACTGACAGGTTAAATGGCTCGCACCATTCCAGATTGGAATTCGGGAGCACTGTGGGGATAGCGAGTGATTTTATTTTTCTCTCCCTCCTTTTACTCCTCCTAACTACACCTGGAGCTCCATTTCCAACCCCCGCCCCTGTTCTGGAGTCAGGCTGTTGATCAAAACTGAAGAAGCAAAATAAACAGCAATAAACAGATTATGTCTAAGCGGTAAGGGCCGCAAGGCAGCAGTATATTACCGTTATATACAGGCACAGTTGGATGCCCCGAACGGACCAATCGGAGAGGAGGACCAGACCGATCCGCTTAATAAAAAACTTTTATTTCCCCTATCCAGTCGTCATGGTTTCCTTCACGCTCGACATTAGCCAAGCAGCGCGTGGCGCTCGCTGCCTTCGGTCATGTGGGAACCCAGGGAAAAGGGAGCGTGGCCCTGCGGCTGAGGCAGCCCTGTTTGCACCCAGAAACTACATGGAGAGCCATCCTCTACTGTTGGGGGGGGGCAGCCATTTGGGGGTCATCCGGATGCCTACACCACTATCCTCTCAGGACCGGTCACATGAGGCACGGCTCTGAGGGTAAAATTGGCCTTTGGAGGGGATGTGACTATGACGGTATCGGGGGAAAAAATGGATAATAAAAAAAGATCAATGGATAAATTCAGAAGCCATAAAATCAGTGACAGCATTCCAGCCTCGGTATTCTAATTCTCCAGTCATGATTCTAATCATTTTTACACCTTCGAACACACTTTTACGTTTATAAGATACGTTCACATGCGCACAGCATGATTCCATGGCATAAATCATATTATATGACTGTGCAGTTGCCTGCACTGTCCTCCAGGGGGTGATCTGGGACGGGCAGTGTAAAGTGCCGTCATGGTGCAGAGAGCTCGCGGTTTCTGAGAGTAACCTATCTGAGAGTAACCTATCTGACAGTAACCTATCTGACAGTAACCTATGCAGCTGCACACACAGAGCGGGTGTCTCGCACACGAGGTGCGGTGATGTTTTCCCAAACCTGCATGGACAGATGCCTACGGAACAGCCCCGCATTTCGCATAGCGGTAAAATCAAAAGGCACGGCAATTATCAGCTTGTGGAGGAAGGCTGTTATTTATTTTTGTTTATTTCTCCCCTTCTGCCGCGCTCCACGGTAATTTAACACATTTTATCCCTGTGCTCAGATAACAATCTCCTCCACAGTTATTTCAGGGGCTGTTTCGGCCTGTTCCATGAATATCCAATCAGCGGCATTTCTGTGGGGGCTTCATTACAGCATCCCGTCCTCGCCTGGTCCTGCAGGCGAGAGGCAGAAATCTCATCTCGTCGCTGTGGTCGGTAAAACACACACACACGCAGACAAACACACACACACACGCACACACTCCGCCCCCCCAAGGTCGCCTACTGAAGTGCCTCGTCTGTAGCCTTTCCAGGCCCATGGCTCATGGTGACACGGTGACAGACTGTGTAGCCCCTCCCCAGATTCCCACCACATGCGACACAGCATGACCTCATCCTCCAGCAACACTGTATCTGCTAATGATCAGCCGGCACAGCAGACCAACAGTTTAATATGCATGTTTAGCAAAAAAAAATATATAATAAGTTCAATTCGAGTTTAGGAGTATTTGGAAAGAAATCTAATCACACAGAATGCTGTATGGAATGAAGGACATCGTCGTGCATGTCAGAATGTGTTTTTATTGTTGGGAAAGGGGCTTCTTAATATATTTAATCATAGTTCTCAGTTAGGGGTTGGGGGACACACTCAGATTTAAGATAAAAGTGTGCCACCCCATACATATGGGTTCTCACACTGCTTTATCTTTTCCCACAGAAATAATGACTCTAAAGACAAGCAACAGCCTCAGATGGATGCTAATTACGTAACCAAATGATCCTGAATAAAAAACGAATCCTTTATATACTTCAAGACAAACTTTCTCATTTCGTGTATTTACATACGCTTGATGTCCAGCTATTTTCCTTCTTAATGAATTAATTAGTTTGATTACCATTTAAAACGATTCCATGACCCGGGTTAAACGGATGTTAAAAAAATACAGGGTTATGTACATGCTGGTCAATCACTTGGTTCTGGAAACAGCCTAAACCCTCATTTCCTTTGTTTCAAGAGGTCAGAGTAAATTTCTCAGAGCAAACTGACCTTAATTTGGTTT
This sequence comes from Mormyrops boulengeri, assembly GCA_026781065.1. Taxonomy (NCBI): domain Eukaryota; kingdom Metazoa; phylum Chordata; class Actinopteri; order Osteoglossiformes; family Mormyridae; genus Mormyrops; species Mormyrops boulengeri. The sequence goes on along the minus strand of JAODLD010000136.1, from coordinate 22,251,169 downwards.
AACCAAGACTTCATTAACAAACAGCCGAGAGCGTTGAAGCCTTATTTGACATTACTGCAGTATGTTTATTTATTTTCACACGTGCGCTAACGTGAGATGGGGCCGACGCTGTCGCTCGTTTACAGCAAGTCCTTGTGTCTGTTTAACAGCACTGGAGTCGTACGATTTGTTCAACCAGGGGCTCAGATCGAAGCCAATTAATTAAACAGGTCGGGTGAGATACTCCCCTGGTGGGACCAGAGTCAGAACACTGCTGCACACAGAACGTCCCCATCCCCCTACTCTCTCTCTCTCTCTCTCTCTCTCTCTCACACACACACACACACACACAGAACGTCCCCATCACCCTACACACTCTGTCTCTCACACACACACGCACTCACACACACACAGTTTATGCAGTTTTCTTTCTGAAATATCTGTATTCTAGCACATTGAAATTCGAGCACATTAAGCTTATCTCCGTATAATGACATCTGCTACTTATGCGGTAACATAAAATATGTTTATACTGTCTAAACACCGGTATGACCTGTAAGTAAATGAAAAAGACACACTTCTTAGTAGAATGAGGACAACATATTTAGCGGTAGATATTTAATTCCACCAAAGCTCAGTCCAGCTTCTAACGGGGCTCGAAAGCTGCTACCAAGCAGGTTTCAAGGTGGTATTAACATGGTTCATTGAAGGGATGAGGATCGGCACAAGGCCCCCCGCCAGTTAGGCCATGGCCCCACCCTCTCCCCGCTGAGCGAAAGCCCGGCTTCCCAGCATCCCCGGCTGCTCCGCTTTCCCTGCACCGCAGTCAGCCAGCCCAGCAGCTGGTCCTGGGCCTTGCCAGTGGCTGCCACCAGTACCACCTGCCACCTTGCCCCTCACTGCCCCTCAATACCCCCCTCTGCGGATCTGCCCTGTTCTAAGGGTCACTGATCGTGGAGCCCCCTGGTGTTAGGAATGCACACAACAGGCCAAGAACACTAAAACTGTCCTGACACAAGAAAGAAAGAAAAAAAAAAAACATTGCTTATGGATTTAAGCTGCAATAGCCTCCTTGTCACGGTGTGATTACTAAATCACTTACTTAGGGATGAGCAGTCCTGTCCACACACCCACCTCAAAGGTGGCTGCCAGTTAGTCAATTAAATTACCACCAGCACTCATGAACCTCCAAAAAAACCCCAAACATCCTGGGAGAAAGACGACAATGTTTTTACACAGCAAAGCAGACGGGCTGGTAGTGCAATAAGTCATCGACCCTCCCATGTCCTGCCCGGCCATGACTCCTGAAGAATCACATAAAGCAGAAAAGTAAACGGGATCTAGGGTCATCTTCTGTTAGGCTCTGACGTTTTATTAGAACTCCTGATATTTACCCATTCCAATGCCCTTATCACTTTAAACCATAGGTGAGTGATGGAGAGCACAGTTTGATTGTGAATAGTTTTTTTTTCCTGTTTTATCCACCACTGCTAAAAACAATACAAGCAGCCCACCCCCAGAGCTACATTTAAATAACTTTTACGTTACTGCACCTGCATATAAGTGGACTTGAGCGACTGGTGCTGAGTATAAGGATTGCAAAGAATGCAGTACAAAAACAGACACAGCCCCACCCCTCTATACCTCCCCACAGAACTTAAGTGGGGCCGAGGCTCTAAATGGCCGATATGGTCTGCATTCTGACTTCTCTGATATAAGATATTACAGCCGTCACCGGCAACACGGCAAATACTACGCAGCCTGTTTAATCTTGTGCAGGAAAGAGGAAGGTGGTCTTTTAATGATTTGCTGTTAAGTTTTACAGTGTTTATTTGAGCACCTGCTTGTGCTGATCTTTCTGCTTTGCTTTTTATCGCTTGTAACATAGTCAGCAACATTTCTGTAACCTTTCTGCGGCTGACAGGCATCGTTTTTATGCTTCTAAAAGGTTCTGATCTCTGAATAGCAAAACCCCTTTTTTTTTCTTCTGTTCCCACCCAAGTCACAGATTGATTTTCATGTTGAGTTGTCAGAGGTGGCAAATTGACAACTAAATTAGAAAAAATACAGAAGCTGACAGTTGTGTCTCTGTGAGATTTATTTGTGAAGTAACATAAAAAATAAGTTTTTAAAGAATATTCGTTAACACTTTACTTAAAGCAGTCATATAAATGCATTATAGATACCCTTGTAATGCAATGTAATGCATTCATAAGGTATTATAAACACAGGCGTAACACATTATAGCGACGTTCATTGTGCATTATGAATGGTCCCAGCTATAATACACTATGCACTTTATGTGATTCCTTTAAGTAAAGTGTAAACACAGGCGTAACACATTATAGCGACGTTCATTGTGCATTATGAATGGTCCCAGCTATAATACACTATGCACTTTATGTGATTCCTTTAAGTAAAGTGTAAACACAGGCGTAACACATTATAGCGACGTTCATTGTGCATTATGAATGGTCCCAGCTATAATACACTATGCACTT
>JAODLD010000136.1:22205087-22218753 GCA_026781065.1 Mormyrops boulengeri | reverse complement strand
GGGGGGTCTGCCACTTAGGTTTGCTAACAATATGTTACATCCGTCAGACACGAAGCCGACTTCGACATGAGCCATGTTCCAGCTCAAAATGCTGTCAGCACTGAAGCTGGGAGTAGCCGCAATTAACGTGAGACAAATCACTCGCATGCTTCCCGGCTGCCTTGATAGGGCCTCTCCTTTGTTCTCATGTAAACACAGTGCCTGTAATTCCTGCCTCCGTCACGATGTCTTCAGCTCCTTTTAAAATATCCCCCCCCCCTTCCCACCCCACTGATCTTCAAATCTATCGTGACACAGTCTTACAACGATCCTCTCGATGTTACAGATTGGCCGGCTCTCCATCACGCTGACAACATTTTTTTTTTTTTCCTTTCACAACAAGCCAGGCACAACCCTAATCAAGTTCCCAGCAGAAAGTGCAGCTATTGGTTTAAACAGTTTGGCAAATTATTCTTCTCCAAGAGCTAATGGGGAAAGCTTGTGTTGGTATCCTCTACCTTCTGTTTTGTGGCCACATCAGTGGGCCGATCAATAGGTGAGACTGAATTCATGCACAATGTACCATTTTTATACAGAAATGCTCTTCTACCCTGTTCTGAAGATCATACTTAGCATACCTAGACATGTATGGAATGTCTGGATGGAGATTCTTCATTGCAGAAAAAACATTCTGTTTACTGTTGCTGTGGTCCATGTAGCATTGTCTAGGGCTTGTGAGAATCGTCCTTCTGGGTAGATATGCGGGGCAGCCGCTTCAAATAAAGTGAAGGGCTTTACTCTTCCACACAAGGAATTATGCAAGGAAAATGTTTGGGCTCTAGGGCACAGCCAAGGCAATGTGCTTGTTTAAAGGGCTTATGGGGGTGTTTTGCCTTGGGTTGGCCCTCACTGTTCTGCAAAATGAATTTAAAGAGTCTGAGTCTTAAATATACATTTCTCCGTGAGGTTTCTGCCTGTTGCATGTAACTCACCAAAACAGCAGAATTTGAATGTTTCATGGAACTAAAGAATGCTACTTCTTGTAGGTATAGTACCCTTGATCATATTGCTTATTAAAAATTCATAATTGCCTTTTCAGTCCATAGTTCTTTCAGCCTGTTACCAGGGTTTTTAATACATGACCAGGTGGAGGAAAGGTCCCTGCTAGGTCTATGATTATGGCTGTGTCCTGGCTGGCAAGTAAACGTAAAAAGCCTCTGATAGGCATGGTGGTGGTGTGGAAGACACAACTGACAATTCTGGAGTAGCTATACATGCATATTAAACAATCTTAATTTAATCAGCACACTCAAGGGATATTTTCACGGGAAAAGATATGAGAAGATAAGCACCGCTAAATATCGAGAGTCATTAACAGGAGCTGAAGCTTTTAAAACTAAATCCCTACCACTTACTCTGAAAGGCAAGATTTTCCCGAGGCCCACAGAAGTGGCGCCGTGCTAGACGGCTCTTTGATGCTGCCCCCGGTGGGTAAGGTGGATGCAGAAATATCCAATTTAATGGATACTCACTAATTATTCAAGTCTGTTACATGGAAATTCAATCCTTATAGGAATGTTTCATTCACACACGTGGATCTTGTCTATTTTCATTAGAGGTAAATAAGCAATGTCTAAGGTTACGACACAGACCCGAGTCTGGACTTATGAAATGCGCTGCTGAGATTATTGTTTGGAAGTTAATTAAACCCACATCAAACTACCGGTTCACGCCATTTAGAAAGGGTGTTGAAGATGCAAAAGCTATAGAAAGTGACAGACTTATTAGATGACTGACTCATATGTCAGCGGAATACCTGTGTGTCTCCATCTGAAATGATTGTCTCTTCAGTTAAGCGTAGCATTTATAAGAAGGGGGAACTGAAATGGCCCCGTGACCCTGACTTGGGTAAGCACTTAGAAGATGGATGGATGGAACTGAGGCAGACTTAGCAGAAGAATGATGTGGGCTTTAAAGAGCAGTGAGTGAGGGGTTTGACCGTCACAGTATTCGGGCTAAATGGTGAGTTTATTAGCCTAAGAGAATCCTTCATTATCTGAATCTTGCAAAGGAGGACCGGTCAATGACTGGATAAACAGATGTCTCATGTCAGGTTTGGGTGTGTGTGTGTGGAGGGGGGATGGAGGTTTGGAGTTTCGGAGGGTTACCTGGGCGGATGCACAGAGACGACCGCCGCAGAAGACCTGGGGAAAGCGTTTCTGTCATTTTACCCTTGTTGGTTTTGCAGTCGGTGTCTTATTTTGAATTCTAAGTGTTTCTGAGTGTCAATAATCTCCAGAGAGCTGGAAGTTAATGCAAAGCATTCAGTGAGGCAGAAGCCCAGAATTTGTTTTGGGATAAATTGATTCTTCATGATTCTCTTGATGACATGGAAAAGGGAAATTCAGCCAGGTGTCCATTTGACTCGGGGGTGGAGATATTTTAAAGCAACTCTCCTGTATATGGAACATGTCCTTTCACCCACACAAACAGTGGATGATGAAGGCCTTTAGTTGCTACATTTCTCAGCTGGCAGTGAATGCAAAAGCCAATTAGGAAGGTCACTTTCTCATTTGCTGTTTATGATCAGGGATTTCTCTCTCTCTCTCTCTCTCTCTCTCTACCTCTCTCTTTGTCTCTCACACACACACACAAACAAGGAGTATTTTTATGTCCAGCATGAATTTCAACATTTCCTTCCAATAAATATCAGCAATAAAACTTTAAAAAGGAGAACAATCTAGAAATGCTAGATGTATAACAGTAGGCCATGGATAGCATCCTGGTGCCATGGAAACGCTGACGGTCACTGCAGAGACTGAATAAGCTTTGTCAGTTTCTAGCTGTCGTGTAAGTCTTGCTGTTGTTTGTTTCTATTGCTTATTTTCTGTCATGGTTGTCTTTTGGAGATGGTCTGCTCATTAGCATTCCTATAGCTCGATGAAAAATCAGGAGACTGAAGAATGCATTGTAATTTAAACCGTAAACCTCCTAGTTCCACTCTAGGAGATGACTCTTATATAGCAGTCAAATCTCAATGACTGTGCAATATTTGTGTTGACGTGTCTGGGATACAATGATTCCATCATTTTATTTTCCTGTGAATTTCCTTAGTTGGAGCTGTATTACCCGGACTTCCCTGCATTCCGAGAGACATAGTGTCCTCTGAGGTTCAGCCTAGAAGAGCCCCCCACGCCATAGCCAACACTTGGAGAGGACTGCATCGTCAAAACACAAGAAAAACTATGAAAGATTTATTTATTCAATAAGTAATTATTATCAAGTACAGATTTTAAGGCACAGGCTGTTATAACAATGCCATTGACTTCAAATCCTGACATCATTTTCATTAGTCTTCTTAAGCATACAGCAGACGTGTTATATTTGTTAACATTGTTTCAGTTGGCATTCTCATTTTTGGAAAGAGTTCCATTAAATCATGATTTGGTAATAAGATGCGCCCCTAGATTTTTTGTAGGTTTTAATACATTATTATTTGTTTTGAAGGATTCAAACAGGTATGCCTGGGACAAACAAACAGGCTCTGTTTGAGCAGCTTGATGACATTCGACAGAACAATTGGATAGCTGCACATTGTCTGTAGATGGGATCTCACTGTCCTGTATGCCAGGTGGCTGAGACGTGCTCATGTCACGTGTTTGAGAGCCAGCTGTAATGGGCTCATCCTGTCAGTCCAGCACTGAATTTGATCCCAGATCTGCTTGTAGTTTTGTACTTTCTTTGCATTCGTATTGATATCCCATAATTCACGGACAGGTTTGCCAGGTGGATTCCTGAGTCTTGAATATAGCGACAGGAGGTGGCACAGTGATTAAGGACAGAATGTTGCTTGTTGCCTTGTAGCCCTAATTCTCTGGAGTCCAGCTGTGGACTCCACTATAAATTCTGCTTCCGCTTCATTAAAGAAATGGAGTTAAGCACCTTTTATTTAAAAATAACATATATAATAGTGCCTGTATTAGCTCATGTCCTTGGAACCAGGTATCTATGACAGGTTGGCAAGCCCCATATTTTCTATATAAATTGGAGAATCTTTGTTGGTGCCGAGGCAGCAGTCATTGGTGTTCACATGCCTAACGAGTTCAAAGCTCTTTTTATTTTCTTTGATTGTTGCAATCGGAATTTTTTTTTGATGAATGTGTTTTTTGGTGCGGGAAATTTGACCAGGTTCTGTAATTATAGTCATTAACGCGGTGAGATAGGGTTACTGGGCACTTGACTGTGTATCATACAAAGAGGTCGGCTCAAATCAGAAATAGCGTTGACGGCCTCATGGAAGCTGAAATTGATTTACCTTGCTGATATTCTGAATGGACCTTTGAATACCTGTGGATATACTCAAATAGGGTAAAGAAGTCGATTACAGAGACACTGCTAACAGTATGGGAATTAACAGCGTGTTCTTCATGGTGCAAAGAACCACTTTTAACATCTTTTCAAGACTTTGAGGAGAACCATCAGATTTAAACTTGGTGCAGAAGGAAACTTCCTGAAGGGTCAGGTACTGCTCACTCTTGTGATCTTTGGGGAATTCAGAAATGGACGTATTAAGGAAATCTTTGGCTTCAGACCACATTGTATGAATGACATAACTATCAGAAAACCGGGAACCTAGAACACGGCGTGTATAATGAAAGGCTGGGAGCAGTATCAGTAAAAATGCTGAGGATCAAGCAGATTTTTGCAAATGATTAAAAGCCCCCTGACAACTGAATTACCTCCTCTAGTCATCTGCGGAGTCAGTACATCCACTTGTGTATTTCTTTTGGCTATTTTTCGCAGGAGTCGGGCCCTTGACGGATGCTGACCAAACTGAATTAATCATGTTCAACATCCATTCAGAAATCAAAGGATATTGATGTTTGATGTAGACAACGTTATAATTCATATTTATTTGAAACACTGAATAATACATGCTTCTCCTAGACTGCTTTAAGTCTCCTTTTAAATATATTTAAGTAGTTGAATTAATGCTGATCTCTCAGGCATCATTTTTCAAGTTCTTCGCGGCGTCTAAGGAGATCGCTAAATACTTTCCGTGGAAAAAAAAGAAGCAATGAGGGCCAGAGCTCACCAGCATGACTCATTCTAATCCCAAGTATCTATGACCGTAAGAACATCACAGTGGGTTGGTAATAAAACTGTTTATTTTTCTTTCTTTTTTGCTAACGCTGGGAAAAGGTTCACAGCTTTAAATGTGAACATCAGTTGTGGGTCCCATCTCCTCCCGTAGGACATGAACCCACCTGGTAGGTTGTTGGGGTCCTTGGTGGACCAGCTGGAAGTTCTGTAGTCCCTCCCGTCTCTGTCTTTGCATCTATGTGTAGCTTCTCATCATGTTTGCGTGGGTCTTTTCTGGACACTCCAATTTGAGTGATCTTCTCTAATTCGCCCATAGTGTGAGTTTGCGCCATGTTCTCATGTCCAGAATCTCCCGTGCTGTGTGCTCTCTGCTTCCTGGGATAGACGCCAAGCTCACCGCAGCCTTGTACTGGGTAATTAGCTACGGACGATGGATTGACGGTAAATTTACAAAACAGCACCAGACACCGGCCAGAACAATCAGTGGTCTGTACGTGTGGTCACATCATGGTTGTAGCCATTAACTGACCCCAAATGCAGTCATTTGGATACCCTCTCTTGAGCCTTATCTGTAACAGCTGATGAGCACCAACGGACAATTTTCTCAAGGACCTCCGGTTCATTCTGTCCCTGCTAAACCGGCAGCATCCTCCGTGGCATGGCAACACAGATGCCGTGGCAACTGCCGATACATACTCAGGACTCCTATAACCGAAAGCCGCCCCGTATCCTTCTCCTCCTCTATGTCTGGATGTGTCCACATCTACTGATGTGTTTCCGTCTGCAAATTCCATGACAAATGCAGTTAGCAAGATATATTTTTTTTTAAAACTCCGTGTTACTACTAGGGAAGTATAATGTATTAAAAACCCTGGTAAATATTTATGGGCATAAAAGGCAAACACTTTACCTTAACTGCACCTTCATAATGCCTTTCTAATGCATTCATAGAACATTCATAAGCAGAATGTAAGTATACCTTTAACATCTTAACATACTTTAATAGCTTTAATATATATTAATAAACATTTTATGATTGTGTGATTATAATGTTTGTTATTAATGCATATTACAACTATCATGTCTTGTTTATTGAACATATTATGAATACAGTGCTTTTAGACATGCTAAGCTATACTTGCATGCTTCTTATGAATGTTCTGTGAATGCATTATGAAGGTGCACTGACCGTTCTATCAATGTGTAATGAAAGCATTATGAAGGTGCAGTTAATGTAAAGTGCTACCAGAAAACCATTGTTGCACAAAGGATGCAATAACTGCATTTTTGTAGATATTGTGCCTATTTTATGCCCTTGAAAAAAGACCAGTAACCTTATCAGACAAAATTGTTTCACTGAGCGCACACCTGTGCTTAGTGGGCTTCCATAGCCAAACTGTTAAATAACAAGGTCTGCGTCACTTATTACATGTATCGCTGATGCCACGTTTTGTCCTCCTAACAGACAACGGCTACCAGTCCGTGCTAATGGCTTTTTTTGTCGAAGCGTTAAAGGACTTGGCTGAAATATAGACACCATTGTGAGGTGTTAATTGAACATCTGTTCCGCCACTTTAACTGCCCGCTGTGATGTTTGTTTGCGTCCGGTGGCGGTACAACAAGCTTTGGCGGAGGCTCGGGCAAACGGGCCACGTCGAACGATGGCGGATGATGACACATTCAGAGGTACTGGTTGGCGTTGATCAACTGGTGACCATTTCCAAAATACAAGTGGGTAACTCATTTCATTTGGTTTCCCACACAAGGATTTTTTGGATGAATTCCTCTTACAGCAAAGAGAAGTCATTATGCGTTGATGTCTAACAAGCTGGCCGCATTAAGAGTCATTTTTGCCTTTTAAACCTCCACTAGAGAAACTGCAATTTATACTAGACACTACACACCACTGAGGTAACAGTAAGAATCGACCTGAATGTGGTTTCATGTGTCTCCTTGTCTCTTCCACAGGTTATCTGACTGTGACCATCGAACAGCACCCTCCTGTGGTCGTGGGAGAGACGGCCACGCTTAAGTGCAACTTCAAGACCGACGGCCGGTTGAGGGAGATTGTATGGTTTCGGGTAAGTGGGTCTTCCTTGCTGGCAAGGGTTAGAAATACCATGGTCCTGAGCTAGAGATTACCTGAAAAGACGGGCCAGCTTTCGTACAGGTCACCAGATCAAATTTCTTTTCAGATGCAGGTGCTGAAACTTTTGCAGGTGGCACAGATAGACCCTGCCCGATGTGTATCAACCCCATTCTACCTGCCAGTCAAATCCTGTTCTCTGATGCCGATAAAACCAGGGAGAGTGACAGTGTAACACATCCAAACTGTGACTGATTTATTCCCTCTTTATGGCAGAAAGAGCATTCTGCACCGAACGATTTATAACCATATAGAATGAAATCAGTGTTGTGGGGAAGCCAGTATTAGACAAAAAAACTAAGATAGTGAAGAAGTTAAAGAGGGATTCTGGCTAATGATGGTAAGGAATCCTGTCACTTGCCATAATGTGACTGGTTTTTATATACATTGTCAGGTATAAGTTTCAAATGCAGAGGAATACGCCTCAGCAGTCATATTTCACTGCCGCAAATAGCCCAAAGATTTGGCGGAGTATTTGGAAGGTGGGCCAAAACAGCAGAACCACTGCACAGATGCAACCAGAGCAAAATGACATTGTGATCTTCCTCAGCTCATTGCAGCCCTCCCCAGCTGTGTTCTCTCAAGCCATCGAAAATCCTGTTTGGTCGTTTTTTCAAATATTAATTTTAGATACATTTGTGTGTTCAGTAATAAAAGGTTTCTTTGTTCTCGCTGTGAATCTGCCAGTGTCTGTGGATAATGAAGACGGAAATGCAATCCTTAATTACGCAAAAGCGGGGAAATGGCTGATGCCGCATTATCAATAATTAGGGGGGGCGGGGGGCCTGGCTTTTAAAGAAAACGCACTTCGGGAGAAGAGTCACATATGATGGATTTGCCATTGACATTGGCAGGAATATTATGCTGCGTTCATTCGACACTGTGACGTTTTATTTTTTTTCTTTTAGCTGGTGTTAAATAAGCCCCTCTGTTTGTTTAACTAACATTGCAGTTTGCACCACCAGGCTCATTGCCTGAAACTACATCTTAAAGGAGATGGTTACCGATTCTAACAGCAATGTTTTCATAATGAAGCAAAGGCCCTCGTTTCTGTAGCTCGGAAGCACTTTTGGAAAGAAAAGAAACTTAATTAAGAAATGGCTACCCTTTGAGGGGGCAGGAAATATTGAAGCAGGATGATGATGATGATGATGTCTAAACTAAATGAGACCGACCGTCTGCTCTTGTCTGTCTGTTTGGCTTATAATCGGTTGTCTTCCAGAACTATTTATAGACATGCTAACCTTTCAAGGCAGGAGGTAAGGTTAATAGCGCTTAGCAGGAATTATATGTCATGTATGACATGACAGCCAGACATGTTTGTTGGATGAGGGGAGATTCAAAAAGCTTGTAGTTTCGTATTGTTACGCGTTTGCTTTAGTTGGAATAGTTTGGCAGGTGCCTACACAAAGATCAAGCTCAAAAACTCAGCTGGAACCTCTTGGAAGTCATGGCGCTGAATATTTGCTTCCAATGAATTTATAACACATGGCGAGCTATGTGACACTGTTTAGTGAGCAGCAAGACTCTCTCACCTACAGTTCAGGCGCTGGTTTAGTATTAATAAAATGCAGAAGACCCCGCCTGAGCTTTGCCAAGAAGGAACTAGCATTGTCAGGCTTTTGGAGAGACATAGCAGAGGTCTGGGAGCAGCTGGCAGCCTGCGATCTGCTTTATCGTCCAGACAAATAGAAAAAAACAATCTAGCTCCTTTCCTGAATGGGCACAGATAATTGAAGTCTACCAGCTCTGCTAGGTACCAGCCGCGTGGTGGTCATCAAGGCCCTCAAGGTCAAGGCAAAGACTTCTGGTAAGGAATGGTAAGTCAGGGACAGCATGGGGCTCCTCTTAGTGGCCTCACTATGTCTCTGCGTTGGCCGGCACCTGTCATAGCCCCATCACATCAGTAGATCTGACGCGAATTGTGGTTTGAAAAGATTGAACACAAGTATAATGACAATGGTGATAGTAGGCATAGTAATCGCCACAAAGAAAGAGAGTGACCACCAGGGTTAGCTATGGCATGATAGCCGGCGTTTTTATTAAGTGTTTGAATTAAAGTCCTTTATGTTCTATTCATCCAGCTGTAAAACTGCATTAAGACCGGAGCTTTTGTGTGTAATAGTTTGCCGTAATGTCAGTTTGCGATGAGGAATATGATAATTCATCACAATTCACATTGTAATTCCTCTTTTGCAAGAGGAACAGGAGATTACAGGATGGTTCAACATTAATCAGATGGAATTAGAATTCAGTGAATCGCTGTATAGATTAGATATTTGACCAAGAACAGGAACGGAAGAGAACAGAGAAACTGAGGCACTTTTTATACCCAATTTTACTGGTTTTCCTTTCTAAAATATTTAATTTCCAGATATATCATATATCATTAATTGATTTATATGTAATTTACAGATGTTTTGAGATTTGAATCTATTTTTAAAATGTACATGTAAGGCCCTCTTTGCACTTGGTTTGAAAGTATGTCTTGGGTGATCAGATCAGTGGACAGCCGAGACACGTCACCGTTTACACGCGTGACCACCATGTGTCTCTCAAGTGTCCAGCTTCTGATGCATTTTAAAACCAAGTGTAAACAGGGCCTAAAAGATTTAGCCGGAATAATAATCAGATAACCTGAATTAATAGCCAGAGACCAATAAATGTTTTTTTTTTTTTTTTAAAGTCATTTTAAGATAATTAGTCTTAATATACATGTTTCGTGATATCTTAAATTTAGGGATTTATATAAACTGGGAGAGAAGATAAATTATCATAAAACTTTAAATGTGTTTAGCTGAAGAGGTGTCTCACGCTGAAATTTTAATCTTCAGAGAATCATTCATCCATCCATCCATCCATCCATCCATCTATCCATCCATTTTCTTCCACTAATCTGGGGTTGAGTCCTGGGGGCAGCAGTTCAAACCACCTCCAGCTCCATCCGGAGAATTACCAAGGCGATCCCAGGCCAGCCAAGAATTATAATCTCTCCAGCATGTCCTGCGTCTGCCCCAAGGCCTCCTCCTGGGTGGACATGCCCGAAACACCTCCCCAGGGAGCCGTCCACCTCAACCGGTTCCTTCCGATGCAGAGGAGCAGCGGCTCTACTCTGAGTCCCTCCCGAATGACCGAGCTCCTCACCCTATCTCTAAGGCTGAGCCCAGCCACCCTGCGGAGAAAGCTCATTTCGGCCGCTTGTATCTGCGATCTCATTCTTTCAGTCACTAACCAAAGCTCATGACCATAAGTGAGGATAGGAACATAGATCGACTAGTAAATTGAAAGCTTTGCCTTCCAGTTCAGCTCTCTCTTCGCCACGACAGCACGGTACAGTGTCCGCATTACTGCCCATGCTGCACCGATACGTCTGTTGATCTCCTGCTCCCTCCTTCCCTCACTCATGAACAAGACCCGAGGTACTTAAACTCCTCTGCTTGGGGCAGCAGCTCATACCCCACCAGGAGAGGGCAATCTACCCTTTTCCGGTCGAGAACCATCAGACTTGGAGGTGCTGATCCTCATCCAGTAGAGAATCACTTTATTTAAAAATATTTTTAATGGCCAAGAAATGATTTCCATACATCTTTAAATGATTAAAAGATTTCTGTAAGGAGACAGGAAGTAATTTTGAAATATCTTTAAATCACTGGGAAATCCCATGAGCCAAATTGACATTTATAGAGTTTGAAGATATCATTAAATTAATTTTTAGATATCTTTAGCTGGTTTTTAGATATCGTTAAAAGATGCCCCAGAGTGTGCTGGGGTGTCATTGCTACGAGTCAGCTAGCGATGTGCAACGCATGCGGTCATAAGGCACAGTCCCTGGTGGATGTCGCTAAAGGCAGCCGCTAATATATTAAAAATTGACTTAAACCATAGACGGCTGCCAACGTGTCATTAATCTCTACTTCTATTTGGCTAAAGTGTCAGTTTAGTTCACCTCATCTTTTCCATCTGGACATGGCAGAGACTGACCTACACCGGGGAAATTGGCCTATCTGTATGTGTGACCCATGGTGAGGCGGGGGGCACATGCGCCGATTGGTTTGGAGGAATTACGGATTGTCATGTATCAGGAAAACAGAACAGAGTGAAAGAAAATCCAACTTTACTAGCCAGGTCCTGAGCATAGTACTTGGCCCCTAACAGAATGTTACACTCTAAAGTGTGTGGCCCCACATCGTCAGGTTTTTTTTGTCTGTCAGTCCTTTCCGTTAAATACTCAGTACTGACAAGACAAGAGCCACTGACTGAGGCGCATAGCTGAGGCAGCTAAGAAAGACACAAGTACCTAGTGACAATGGATATCACTAATCACAGAGCTGAGGAACTAAATACAAGATGCTGAGTTAAACATGGAACAAGAGAACAAATCATAAGTCGAGACCAGGACCAGTCTAGCTAATCCAAATCACAGAACTGAACCAGAGACCTGAGAGATCAGGAAGCCAGACCTAGAGAATAGACACATAAGACTGAGTAGGGAGACCCAAACCATCACATGGAGGCATTAACCAGACCGAGCATGAATGTTTTGAAATTATCTCAAGGAACCACCATGCCTGTGACAGGTAACTGATGAACTGGATTCATAATTGGTTGTGGCAGCATTGCACAGCATGACAGCTCTGCCGAGCCGGATGAGATCACAAACTGCCACGGCCCAGATGCAGTCAGGTTAGTCTGGAAAAATTCTTAAATTAACAAATGGATTCTGTACTGAGGAAAATGATAAATTTAGAAGTATTTTTGAAACATTGCATTTTTTTTTCTTTTGGAGTCCAAAATATTAATTGTGTATGGAAGCTCATATGGCACATAGTTAATATTCTGAGAACGAATGAAGAATTGGCATTTAATGAGAATGTTTACAGACAGTAATTCCAAACTGGTTGATGCATAACTTCCTTAATTATTTGTCTATTATCATTATTGCATTTTTTATGTTTGATATCAACATGCTTCTGAAGTAGACATTCGAAATTGTTGTGCTTGTAAGACTGATGATCTGGACCGTTGGGTCCAGCATGCAACGAGAAACACTGGACGTGTATGTCACCATCAGTAGAATCCCTATGGTTACTCAGAAACGCCGCACACACCGTGGGCTGATCATGTGTGTTCTGGGAAGATTTCTCATTACAGAGCCTTATGGGAAACTCATTATGATATCATCCTAATTAGGATCTTACTTCTTTCCCATTGGATGGCCCTCTTCCCAGGTTCCTTCTGGCTTGCCACCGATTGGCTGTACCTGTCATGTCTCAGATCTATATGGGTTATTACTCATTTGTGTCATTACCAATGCTCCACCTCGCAGCGGTGCTCCCTGCGTCCACGGGAGAGAGTCCTTCAGAGCTACTCACACAACAAGAAGTTCACAGCTGAGACATAAAAGGAAACCCCGCTCCCACCAGACCACCCACATGATAACTTTTGCTGCAGCATACATTTTCTCCGAAAGGAAGTTTGAAAATGGCCTTCTGCCTTAGGTTAAGTAATTCCCCGATTCAGAAGCTTTGCTACGAAATGTATGGCTACTTTGTGAGAATGTACCAATAGACCCATTAAATTGCGTTCCTTACATTGCTGATGAAGGACACTCCATGAGCTTTTTGTTGCACACCAGGAAACACCATCGCCATCTTTCAACTCAACTCAAAGCAGCTGTGTTCATGTTTAAGAGTTCTTTGCAATAGAAACCTAATGCATGGCTTTTCTGTGAAATTATTACGAGAAATTATATTGAAAGAAAACTCATGTAAAGTAACAATGATCAAGGCCTTTTCTGAACCCATAAGATAGATATCGACATTTTTCATTTTTTAGAAGATTGCAAGATTTCTATTATGTATTTGTTCTCTACCTTCTTTGCCATCTTTGACTTCTTCTTGTACACCTTGTGGGCTGACAGGGGTCCATTTTTTCTAAGCTCTCTATAAGTTTTCTCAATAACCAAATATAACTAGTTACAAGTGACTTCAAGCCCAAAGGAATTACATGGGTCCACCCTCCTGTGGGGGTTGGACACAGTGTAGATTGGGTCCAGCTGAAGGCAGGGGCCTCAGCGGACCGACAGCCGGCTACCAAGACTGGGTCTTGGCACGTGGAATATAACGTCTCTGGTGGGAAAGGATGGACTTCAAGCTTCACCACAGGGCAGGGATGGGCAACCCTATCTGAAAAGGGCCAACTAATATGCAGCTTTTTGGGGTAACCTTTAGGGCGGCTGCTTCAGCCAATCAGTTCTCTAATTAGCGATCTAATTATAGAGTTGCAGTGAAAATCTGCATACCCAGTGGCCCTTTCTGGATAAGAGGGGGGGGGGGCCCCCCCCCCCCCGCGGGGGGGGGGGGGGGGGGGGGGGGGCGGGGGGGGGGGGGGGGGGCGGGCGCGCGCGGGGGGGGGTGGGGGGGGGGGGGTGGGGGGGGG
>JAODLD010000136.1:22177148-22188359 GCA_026781065.1 Mormyrops boulengeri | reverse complement strand
ATTGTAAATTACCCAAGCTGTACCAAGCCGTACCCGAACCATAGCACAAACTGACAGTTTTGCATTGTAAATTACCCAAGCTGTACCCAAGCCGTATCCGAACCATACCACAAACTGACAGTTTTGCATTGTAAATTACCCAAGCTGTACCAAGCCGTACCCGAACCATAGCACAAACTGACAGTTTTGCATTGTAAATTACCCGAGCCGTACCTGAGCCGTACCCGATTCTTCTGCAGTGGAAAACAAGTTGGCACTACGCCATAACTAGTCTTTCTTCATGGTACGGCTCAGGTGCGACTCGGTTCCTCTGTGGAAAAGCGCCTTTGGACCCAGATTATTGATAACTATGTGGACAGTGAGACGTGACACGTCTTCCTCTGGGGAAATTGTTTGTATTCACCTGAGTATGCTTTGTAAAACCAGACCTTCAAGCTTTTACATCAGAGCATTTGTTTGTTTGTTTTTTTTTAAATAAATAAATACACAGTCTGCTTCAGATAAGAATGCACCTATCAAATCAAGGTGTCATGCGGTGAATGTATGTTTGTGTGCTGGAGGTACAATGAATGACTCCTCCCACCCTGATTTTTAATTTTTATTCCGTACCTGAACTGGTAAGTGCTCCCATATCTCGGAGGTCTTCCCTCCTCAGTGAACAGCCCCTGCATCAGCAGGAGGTGGAAGAGGAGGTAATGGATCAGCTCCCTTCTTCCAGTCAGGTGTCACACCATGGTGACCTCACCACCTTCCTCTACTGGGCACAGCCACCCGGCAGCCGTGTGGGAAAAAAGAGAGAGAGGGAGAGCGTGTTTTATCTGTCCCTCCACTGATTGGGCACGCTCCCCCCACTGCAGACACACATCAGGTCTGCATCCCCTACGCGGGGAGTGCCTTTTGGGGAGGCTGATTTTTAGCAGCATATTCAGAGGCCTCCTTGCACCGAGCTCCGCCCCCGTGCAGCAACTCTATCCACCACATCCACGCTCCTCACTTCTCAAGCTCCTTATCTCCATTAGGGAGAGATAGAGGGGGGAGGCAAGGAGGGGCCGACTGACAGGCTCATCTGTTCCCAGCTCCTCCAGCACCAGCCTCTTCCATAAGAGGCCCCGGGATTGGTCACCCCCTACCCAATATGTCACCTGCCTTGTCACATCCTTTCCTGATAGGTGTCCCTCCTGGCAGGCTATCTAAAAAAATAATAATCCTATCCTTATCCTAACACTTCCAGCCTTCACAAAGATTCATTTATTCATTTTGTAAAGTCCTTTCAACAGGTTTGGGTTTTTTTATCAGCAGAGTTTTAACCTCCCCACCAAAGACATCTCTGACCTCCGTTCAGCGGTCATGTGACTCCCAGCTGTCTCTGGGGGGGAGTCTCCCTGAACTCAGTAGGGTGGCATGCGACGTGACACTCACGCTTTCAGACTCTCACGCTCATGCAAGAAATCTTGCGGCAAATCTATACTATTCCGTTATAAAACTAAAATTAGCCACATCAAAAGCATTGGGGCAGTAGCTTACAAGGTAACAAAAACTGTTACATACATGTAAATGCACGTGCATTTGTGTGCAGATTTGTCTGCTGTTTGGGATCCTGTCAGCCCAAGCCTTTATGTTTCACAGTGAACTCTGGAATCGTGTTTCCTCTCTGCTCATTTTATGTCCTGTGGTGTGTGTCAGCGGGAATCTGTATGTTTGAGGTACCGGTTTCATTGAGGGATGCGTTTATAGCGTCTAGTCAGTCTTCATAGACCTTTATCTCCACATCTACCACAGGATAGCAGAGAATGAACGCCGCTGTTATTAAATCACTTATTAAATCACATATCGGAAATTATTTTTAAAATAGATTTGCTGTAGAGACGCTCTCAGACATGCTGTTTATATGCAGCATTCAAATCATCACTGTTCTCTTCCCATCAACTTCTATATTTATTCATTAGTCTTATCGGCATTCTAGTACTTATATTTAATATTGTTTTATGCATTTTTCCTTGTGAATTCTTGGTGTTATTTTAGATAATTTTCAGTAGGGGGAGAAGTCTGCAGTCCTCATGCTGTGTAACTAAAAATAAAAATGCTAATTTGTACAAAGATTGCTGCTAACGCGCAGTATCGAAAACATGACAAACACACAAGTGCAATTATTGCAGATGAGTGGACATCCCCTTCAAAGGCCAGACAGCACTTTCCGTATTCATTCTCTCTCCCCTTAGAGGTAAACGAGGGCCATGTAGCTGCATGGTAGGAGTGCATCAGGAGTTACGTCTTCTCTCCTTAAATTGGCTGCGAGAACGAGGCAGGCGCGTCGCGTAATGAATCACGGATTCGCCTGCTTCTTGTTCAGAGGCATAAAACAAACATGCCAAATGCTCCTCGGACAAAGTAGAACATCCAAGGGAGATTTCCCATTCCCCTGTTGGAATTGTGACCGTATTTCTATCCCTTATCTTTTATCTTTAATATTTGAGATTATGGGAATTTGCGCTTGTTTATTATATTCTTTTACACTCGTCAGTTGGTGTGAAGCCTCATTGGAATGAAAAGTCCCTTTGGTGCGCGAACAGCCTCGGCGGTACGACGCAGGCAGCCTGGCGCTGAGCGCGGCTCAAAGACCGCGCCGCGCTTTCAGCTCCGTTGTTTTCATTCAGCGCCAGACGCGAAGAAAACCCTCTTTGTCACTATCGTCTCTGCATAACTCTTCTCTCCTCCGCTGTCTTCAGTTGCCTCACGTGCATTATTTTGTTTCGCCATCCATTTGCGGCGGAACGCTTAAAACTAGCACATAAAAGTGAAAAGTTTGCCGCATGGCGATATGCAGTCTGTGTGTGCAGGGAGAGGAGATAGGGGTGGTGTTTAATCAGGCACGGCCAGGACAATCAGAGAAGCATTCCCTGCATGGTAGGCCCCACTTTTCTGGCCAGCATTCCTGCACCGGTGCTGCATCCAGGCATTCCCCAGCCTGCAGCACAGCACAGATTAATATCTCATTCCCTCTGTCTGGGACAGGCAGAAGCAATATAGCGAGGGTCGGATCGATCCAGCGCTGGACTGCGACCAACATCAGTTATCAGTCAGAGTTCCAGATAGTGGGGAAAAAAGAAAACATGCTACAGTTTTCTGAGAACCCACGGAAAGTCTTATCTGCTGGGGGGATCCGGGATGGGGGGGAAGACAGTTGCTAATTGCTCTTCCTTAGTGTGAAGACTGAGTGGGAAAACACCCTCACTTTTGTGTTATATCTCACCCATTGGAAAATGGTGATTTATTACTTAGCCAACACTCCACCTTGCATCCTTACAGCGAGCATTATAATAATCTAGAAATAATATTTATATCATAGGCAATCCTCCATGACTTAACAGAAATGGTAACTTAACATATTAGTCACTTATACGTATTATTTTCATAAAACAGCCAGTGATTGCTGTAGTTGATATTATTTTTGCCGTATCATCCCTGAGGGATTTGCCGGGTCGATGGTGAGTTGCTGGCAGTCAGTTGGGTCCTTGAAGACGTGCTCTAGGGGCTGGTGGGAAAGAAGGTGTGACCTCGCAGGAAGAGAAGAACTTCACATTCACGGATGATTGACGCGAAAGCGAGTGTGCAGCTTGATTAAGGGCCAGAAGGACCAGCCCCCAACTGGGGGCCGCAGAGTTAAGTCTCTGTGCCACAACATCATCCGGAAGATTACCCCGGATCAGAAGTGAAGGGTTCTCTTTCACTTGGGCTTGCGGGGTCACTCTTTCTCCCTCTGGTTGGAGCAGTGTTAGAGTGCTCCTGATCGATCTTCCATGGGCATCGGCTTTTCTGTTCCTGTTTCCCATTACACTGCCGGTGAGGAGTTGATCGACAATTGGCCAGTTTGTCATGGTAACCCGAGTATGAGTGGCATGTGTCCAGAGCTATGGCGGACCACTAACTTTGTTTAAGTTAACTAGGTGTTAATCCTGGGTAGTGCCACCATTGAGTGTGTTGCTTTGATTATTACCATCCATCCATCCATCCTCCAATCACTAACAGGGCTGGGAAGTGAGCCTCCTGCACTGCGGGGCGAGGCAGCGGTACGAGCCAGTGTGCTGCCCAGAGCTATAGCTATAAGCATAATATGCAGTTGCCAAGGCCTCTGAATTACCTGGGCAGTGGAGGAAGTGAAATTGTTATCAGTTTTCTTGGTAGGGGGGGGCCCAAGTAAAGCTTTGCCTAGGGGCCCTGAAAAACTAGAGAGAGCCTCAGTACTGCCCAAAAATGGTCACTATTGTAGGATTAATGATTAGGCTAATACCTTCTTTTGATATTAATCGGGTTATAAAAGACAAATAACTGAGTTGTAGCTGAGAAACTTAGTAAGTTAAGAATCACTTTCAACTCCCAGACCAGGTACTGTAAAATGGCCGGGAAATCTTTACTGTCCACTTTGTAAACACCTCTGTTGGATCATGTAGCTCAGTACTGAGCAGTTAACCGTTCAGTGAAGGTGCAAACAAATTGACATGTGCGTTTAAAGTTCTGGCTGTAACAATTAACTAACTAAGAATGGTGGAGGGCTGGGATTGGGGGGGAGGGGCTATCTCAGTTGCGATGAAAGCATGCTTTCACCAGGGCTGGGGGAGGGGGGGTTATTACATCTGAGCTCTTAATTGCTTATCGAGTTAATGACTTGCTTAATTAACGCTTCTGCGGTGCCATAGCACATGGATTTGTACTGTATTGTATTCAGATAGTCAGGCGTTATGGTAAGCCCAAATAAAGTCAGCGCGGTACCACATGGAGGACGGTAAAGCTTACTGCTGCAGTGGGTCGCTCAAGCACGAAGTAGCATACTGTATGGAGGATGGAGAGGCAGTTCCGGATTCAGCAACAGGTCCCTTTGCGAGCTCCTGAACAACTAACCGACCTCACGCCCCCCAGGAGAATATGAGCCCACCCTACCCCACAGTTTGAGTGTGACATGATATGGGCCGCTGCTGTGGTGGGTCATCCAAATGGGGGCTATTTCAGGTGCCACTCTCTGAAATGGTTATAAGTGCTGAATGGGGCCCTAATTAGCAATCAGTGTTTCAACAAAACCAGTGACCCTCTTCCTATACCCTCCCTAAAAATCGGAATTTCTGGATGCATTTTATGTTAAAGACACAGAAGAGCAGTCAGCAGAACAAGGACCAAGTCATAATATCTAAAGTGGTTTTAGATTTGTTAAAACAATTCACATTGAATTATTAAGCTAGGTAAAAATACATTTTTAAACTTTAATTACATATTCACACAAGTTTGACAAGTAAGAGTAATAGTATGACCAAATGAGTAAGACTGACTATTTTAAGGCTGCAACCTGGTAGCTGTTTGGTGATAATGAGAGAAAAAGGGCTAATCTTTTCATCTCCTCCTCTTTTATTTTTCAAAGGTAGATCCCATGGAATTAGGGAGAATTTTCCTTTCATCTGCACTCGTTGTCATAATTATGGCCAAAGCCTATGATTCTAGCCTTCCGCTGTGGTTCCAGGACCTTCTCCTGGGTTATCTGGCATCCGGTTAAGCTGCCTTTTCCTCACCCGGCTTAATCATGGCGGCTGCAGGAAGGCAGACGACTCCTGAGAAAATACCTACCCGACACCTGCTATTTTTATTTTTTGATTCCTCTATTGCTTTTTGCCTTTTTAACCACGACGCCCAGCTGGGAGCTTAAAGGGTGACCACTGTCGGTTTAAATATAGCCTTAATTGCTCAGGAGGAGTCAGACATGGAACAAGGCGTCATCGTAGTCCGTGTATGTATGTCTGGAAGTGTCCCAGATACCTAAATTGTTCTTGCTTGCGGTATCCCCCCCACCCCCGTGTTCCCTGGCTTGTTTCGGCCAACCAAAGATACGTCTCCACCTCTACAGGTCCATGAGTTTTTGTCCTTGTATGGATTGCCTTTAGGATCCAGCCTGATTGATTTGGGAGCTCAAGTTGGTAAATACATTCACAAAAGCAGACTAAGCTGAATTTGAACCCGTCCCTGGGACCTATGGGGGCCCCGGGGCCCGGTTTCAAAGGGGTAGGCGCGCCCGCCTTGCCATTACCATATAAGGCTATATTCTCCGACCGTGCCGACATCTTCATCACATGATGTATTTACTCACTCGATGACTTATTATATTTAATAACTGACAGGATTGAGGAGACCACAGTAATTGGACTTGTCTGAAGCTACCTAGTGAACGAGGAAGAGGCACAGAAAGAATTACCAGCTAGTCACGAACGAGTGAACCTCCCCATCACCCAATTAGGGTCTGCCGCTGCTTTATGACTATTTTATAAGTGTCTACCAGTAGCATATGTCTGTTTTATGCCCCGTCCGTCAGTTTGGCTGCTGGCCCTCCGCTGTAAAAGGCGTCGCTTGATGCCACTGCTCTGTATCGATCTGAATCAGCTGCATCTGAGCCAGAGGCCTTTTGGGCCCTGCTGACTGGGAGGGTGGCAAGTCCCTTCACACAGACGACCAGCGAGTTAAGATTCAGCTACAATTCCTAATTTTTCACCGCAAGACACTCAATCTGTTTATTTGTTTAGACAACACTGTGTCCGTCGGTCCTGTACTCTTGATAACAGGGTTGCTAACTTAGGTCAGCTCGCAGGTGTGAAATTTTCAGTTTAATACAAGTCTGCACACACATTTACATGTATGTAACAGTTGTATTACCTTGTATATAGTCTGTAGGGTTTGCAAACTACTTCAGTGTTTTTGATGTAGCTAATTTTAGGTTTGTAATGGAATACTATAGATTTGCTGTAAGATTTTTTATGCGAGGGTCAGTCTGAAAGCCACATGCGTTGAGAGTTGGCAACCAACTGACTAACGTCTGACGCATGTAACAAGGTTAACCAGCTAATTCATTCGCATTTTTCCCAAAAATTAAAAGGTGTATGATGGGATGACAGAACCATCAAAAGCAAAACAGAAAGCAGGAGTACCGAGATTCTCTCACTTATCATCCAACATTTTCGTAATTAGGAGCAGCTCAGATAAAAACATGGCTTCAGAAATTCTAATCTTTTCTTGTACTAACCTTCCAATTGGCATCCTTTAAAGATACAGGGGACCTTTGGCTGATTAAGCTGTGCTCCGTCTGTAGATGCAGGCAGGCCTGGGTCCAGCGGACCCCTCGCTGCCTCGCCGGATGGAAGCAGCTTCTCCGAGAGATTCCGGCAGAGAAGACGCACGTGAAATAGCGGCTGGCTGGTTACTTAGGAGACGGCTCAGCAGGCCAATTATACCTGTTCAGGCAATCTTGGGGGTGTTGGTGGCAATCCACGGTGCCAGACAAACGTGTAAAACTGTTTGATTGTTATTAATGGGCTCCTAATGGCAGGATGGGTGCGATGGGGAGGGGGGGGGGAGCAGCAAGGAGTTTTGAAAGGACGGTAGGGGGCAGTGGCTGGGTGAGAGCAAAGCAGAGGGCATTTAGTGTGATGCTGCAATGCCCCCCTACCACCAGAGGCATGTTGACATTAGCAGGCCCCAGGGATATTTTCCACACTGTTGTTATTATCTACTGGGTGGGGGGTAGCAAAGTTTTAAACTGGGTGGGGGGTAGCAAGGGTAATACCTATCAACTGGAGTCAGGGGGGGTGGTGGAAGTTGTTGACGGGAGCAAGGAACAAGGTTAGTTGAAGCCCCTTTTGGCGAAGATTGAGCTTAGTGACGGCCCCTGTGCGTCAGGCTGGGTAAGCCTGTGCATTAAAGCAAGTAGCATTTCTGCCCCCCCCCCCCATGGGAGGTTCCGTTATTTTTGTTTATCATTGGGGGTGGGAAACACAATGAAGCTGAGAGACCCCCCCCACAGCCCAGGCTTGGCTAAGGACTCCACATCCACTCCCCACCTGACAAGATGGCCGCCACAAAAAGCAACACTTGTAACCAGGTCTTCCTGAGGTCAGACTCCACCCAGACAGGGACCTCACTCCCCCCCCACACCGCTGTGGCGCCGAAGCGGGCCGGGGGCACTGGGGCTGTTTCTGTGTGCCTCGCAGTCTCCTCGTATCTGCAGCATGAGCCGACGCCTCAGACAGATTTCGGGGCCGCCATTCTTCCGCTTTCATGTCTGTGAATTCCCCCTCCACTGCCTCTGTTTGATCTTTTATCACCAGCCCCCGTGAGGAGACAAAATATATCGAGAGCGGCTCATCTCTCTTTGCATGGAGTCAGGCGAGAATCCGCCGCTTTGAGCCTTAAACTCTCCCCAAAAGACAGACTCTCGGGATTCGCAGGGCTGAGGAGAGGCCGGCTATAGGCCAGGCTTAGCAGTTCTCCTCACACCTCCCTGGAGCTATTGTTTTCATGGCTTTTTTCAAATTAATATATCTCCTCTCATTGACTGTTACTAATAAAGGTACTTTACCTTGCTTGCTGTCTGAACCACATAGACTCATTATCTGTAAACATCAGGAGCACCAGCAGCTCCAAAGCAGTGCACTGTAATATCCCAGAATGCATTGCCTCCACATCATGGAACCTACGGAAGGCATAGGTCAGTGCCAGGCATGCTCTACATGTGTCCGTTTCCTACCAGGGCTAGTATATGGCAGCCAGGGGGCGGAGTCACGTAGGTGATGGATGTTTATTCATCCTTAACCCATCCATTTCCTGTCCCACTTAGCAGTGTGAGGATCGTTATTATAAAATATCAAGCTGTATAAAGCCAAAGGGGCTTTCTCAAAAAGCACCTGCTTCCTGTAATTATCAAAATAATTAACAGCAGTACTGGTGTTGCTGTTGCCTTGTTCCTCCCAGTCCCAGAGGCAGGGGAGGGGGGTCCTGGGGCTGCGTTTGCGAGGCTGTGCCTTGCTGGTGGACTTGCCATGTAGTGCTAAAACTATTATAGTATAAATTCCTGGATAATTGGATGAATGGATGGATGGATGGATGGATGAATGGATGGGAAAATAATTTGAGTCAGGCACTTTGCGGGGCACCACATAGCATAGCTGAGAGGACGGACTATGGCACAAACCCTGCTGTCTTCCTCACCACACGTTGCCATCCAGGGGCTCTGTGCTACAACGGCAAACCCGAGTGCACTGAGGACCCCCTGAGCATTCCGGGGTCAATTATTCAGAGTATAGCGGGCGACAAAAAAAAAAATCCTGTGGGAGCTGGGGGTGCGGTTTAGCCGCTGGTGGAGGATTCCCCGAGACACCGATAAGGATTCTGCTCCTGAAGTGTGTGCTGTGACCCTCCTTTGGGCATACCCCCCCTCACTGCAGCAGGGCGAGTCTCAGCAGACAAAGGACTATTTTATCTGCGAGTCTGTTGATCCCCCTTACACAAAGCCCCCGCACCATAACCAGCGCTAAAATAATTAACATCTCCCCCCACCCCAACACACCTGGAGGCCTCTCAGTCATTACAGATTTCCCAAGAAGACTTCCCAGTAATTTCCAATTTACCTGTGTGCCTGTACTGTACAGCTTCTGTTTTGTCTGCCTGCTTGACTCCGCCCTCCCGTCCTGCCTGTGAGTTATATTGGTTTTGTACATGTCACTGGCCCAGAGGCACCCGGACGGGCTCCTACCATAGCAGGGTGCCTGGCGAGTCACGCCGATACCAGCACATTCGTTCTTACAGCTAACGGCTCTCTGACAAGGTTTCTCATTGGCCCCGGCACCACGGACGCTGCGAGTCATACACATCGTATCGAAAATAAACACGTGGGGCCCGTGGGTTCTCGCTTGTCTGCAGTACAGCTTCAGGCTACCCACATTTGGCACAAGACAGCTCTTTCCAGTGAAACACTTTTAAAATGAAGATTAGATTGCGCGCAGAATCCAGCCTACGCCAGGCTCCTGAATGTAGGTCGCAGGTCTTGTAGCAGCTAAAAACTTTTTTGTTGAACGTTTTGTTCCGTTTTTTTTTTCTTACACAGAGCTGGAAACTTTTCCGTCTCTGCCATACGGGTTCTGCGGTCTGCCATTCCGGCACTCTCCGCGCCATATTCCCAAGGCCTCCATCACCTGGGAAACAATGGGGGGGCTTTTTCTTCCTCCTTTTTATCTGACAGCCCTCGCTCGCGGCGGACTCAAAGCGACGGGCCCGTCCGCTGGAAGGCGTTTAATGAGAGGGGCTCTCAGTCAGGATGGGAGGGCACAAACACAAGGCTGGCTTCCTCCTGTCCTTGCAGATCTGCCGTCTCCGGCTTCGTTAGCCACTGGGGAGTGATTGCGAGTCCCCAAAGCCTATGCCGGGAGGAGCGGAGAAGCCTCCGGTCCCCCCCAGTCTTAATGAGGAGCCCGGCGTCATCTGGCTGGGTCCTCTTGACAGCGTGAGCTGATGGCCGTGTCTCCTTGACCGCAGCCTCCGGCGAGTAAACACTGTAAGCCTTGACACACTCTCATTTTTCCCCGCCACCTGCTTGGTCACCAACTAACGGAAAACAGTACCATTTGCGCAAATTACTTGTCGGTGACATGTGACCCCAACTCTGTTTTAAGAGCTTGGAGAGAGGACACTTGATGACTGGGGGAGTCACAAATTAAAAGCAAAACAGCTGGGATTTGAACCCATAACCATCCTATCACTGACACAGAGTCCTGCCCACAGAGGCACACACCAGAGGACAGCCCAACCCTTTTCGGGGCCCTAAGCAAAATTTGATCAAGTCATTTGTTAACTTCCTTCCTATTGTGACAGACTGATCAGATGGAGGGCCCCCCGGTGGCCGCTGGGCCCTAAGCAGCCACGCCACTTATTCCTTGGCTTGACCCTGCACCACCGGCATACTATATGATCCACAGACAGCAGCAGTCGATACCGGAAAGCTTTTCTGTCTAACGCCACGTCGCACCCGCTTTTTAAAGTGTCACAAACAATTCACACTTGCCATAAAAAAGTCTTTCAGTCAGCCACCCCGCCTTAATGCAGAAAATTGGCCCTTTGTTACTCGAGAACGACTTGCTAATTATCACAAGCCATCCGCGGCTTAATGTGGATTGCAGGGTGGAACTGGAGGACCGAGTCAGGCTCTTCTGGCATGATGCGGATGTGGGTGGAGCTTCCGTCTGATGTGATGTCCTCCCAGTGCCATTGTCTTCTCACCTCAGCTGCTGGGGAGGACACGCCCAAATGGAGGGGGGGGGAGGGGGGTCCTGGAATGGTAGAGACAATGATAAGTGGGGTAGATAAGAGGAGATTGTCATTCTTCTTGTGCAAGGATCAAAATCTACTAAT
>JAODLD010000136.1:22151563-22165364 GCA_026781065.1 Mormyrops boulengeri | reverse complement strand
CCCCACAAACGCTTTCCCCGCGGGGCCCCACCCCGGGGGCACCCCCCCCGCTTGCGCCCGGCCGGGGGGGGGGGGGGGGGGGGGGGGGGCTATTGCTATTGGGAATTCGCTGAGGTGTGTTTTACTCTGCCTGGCTGGGTGCGAATCTCCCCCTGTGAAGGAGGAAGAAGAACGTATAGGGGAAAATGGCCCGTAGCATTGTGGCTAATCTCTAACGCAGGCTGAAACAGAATTATTCATAAACTATTAGCACGCCAAGTTCACCGGGTACGGAGGGAGGGGGAGAGAGAGAGAGAGGAAGAGACAAAAAATAATAATACAGCTGCAGCAGAGAAAGAGAGACGGCAAAATGAGAAGAAAAGTTAATAGGATAGGCTGTACAGGGAGACAATTTCAATAACAAGGACTTCATAAATAACAATTATCATTTTAATGAATCCTTCACAAGGAGCCGTGCTGCTTTCTCCTCGCTGAAGCCGTAGGCTCGGAGGAGGAGAGGAAGGAGGCTGTTTTGTCTGTTTACCGATATGTTAGGGAAGGGGGGTTAATCATCAGATCCACAAGAGGAGGACGGTGAGCAGGGGCGCGGAGCCTGGGGGTGCCAGGGAGGAGTCAGACTCCTAACCAGTGCAGGGAAATTAATGGAAGTGAAACCAGTGGTAAGACTGGCACTATGGTACGGACGTGCTCCACCGCGCGGCCTTCAGGGGCCAGTCAGGTACCAGGGCGGCCTCCGTTTTCATACAGCTCTTTAATTAAATGCTTTAATTACCCCCGGAAAGTGCATGAAACACAGCTGAGGTGTGGTTATTTCATGGCACCTCCAGCTCTGACCCGATTTTGCGAAGTGTCTGGAGATGGGTCCAAGGCTGATTTTCAGAATGCCCTGAGATCTTTCCGGAACACCTCTGCGCTAGAGATCAAGACGCAAAAACTTCCTCCCCTCTCATGTAGTTAAATTACCACCGACAGCCAGGTCCTCAAATGCATTCACCTCAAAGGCATTTTTCTAATGGGGGGCCAAGCTTTCTGTCACACTTTCTTCAAATCTCCAGCTTAATTAAGCAAGCCTCTCTCCAGACAGACCTCGCAAGCTCCACCACACCTTCTTTCGTTTTTGTTTTACGTTTTTTTTCGTCTGCTGATGCTGAAGACGGCGACCTTGAAACAATGCTAAACGAGTCAGGCTAAGCGAATGATTAGATCAATTACATTAACCAAGAGCCTCGTTTGGAGTGAAAATCAGAGGCTCCCCCCGGGACCCCGGAAAGGTTCATGGTGGTGACACTTCTGCCTAATCATATTACAAGAATCCATTTGTTCCCGTTTAATCGCCAATTAATTGCACGACGCAGAGCTGCTTGGCGTAAAAAAAAAGAATAGAGGGACAGAGAAATACAGAGAGAGAGACAGAGGTGGGACTGCTTGTCTGCGTTGCCGTGTCTCTGTGCTCACGACAGCTTAAGTGCCGAGGTCACCATGGGGTCAACACGCCTGATCCCACTGCCAGACCCCCCGTCGGCATGCAAGTCCACATACCCCCAAGTCCATCCCCTTTAACCTCCACCGAGGGGCGCTGTGGCTAAATGGAACACCGTTCATAATCAGTCAGCATCTGCAAACACAGGCAAGGCTCTGAAAATTACATTCCTGTCCCATGAAAGCTACATTCCCTTTAATTATAGACATACGGCGTTAATTAAGTCACATATATTTAGCCACTCTGCCTTCAAAGGTGTTAATGAAGTTACTGAGCTCAAGTGTATGGGTCTGCTTTTATGACACAAAGCCCTGTAGGGGTAGCAACTATTCCCAACAAAGCCTTTTAAAATAACGCCATCCCAAATGCACAGCTTTTAACCTGTAATATTTAACGCCCCCCCCCACGAATTTCTCTCTGTCCCGCAGCGATTGTTTAAATCTTTTCGCTGCCCTTTTTCTCTTTTGTTTTCTTGTTGGAGAGGGTGCGCTGGTGGGTTGGGGTCCAATCTGTCACGTCCAGATGCCAGCACTTGCCGTCACTCTTGCCGTGACAGAAGCGTTCACACACACCCGCGTCCCGTGAGCCTCCTCCTGCTGCGAAAGCCATTCAGCAGTTGAGCCTCTTGGATTCGCCGGGAGATGAGGGAGAGTCAGGCAGGCTGGACTGGATGTGCTGCGCTGACACAATAAAATAAAATGGACTGAGTGACTAAGGACACAAGTATGGTTTCAACATTGGTAGGAACTAAATGAGCTCCGATACCTCCACCCCCCACAAACACACGGAGCTCCCGCAATACTGTTAGGTACGTGTCCATACCCAAATCTTCGTCCTTGTGATGGACAGATTAATAATTCGGTTTGCGACTGAGAGAGATACTCAATTACTGAACGGAATGCAAACATCCGTTGAGTCTATACAAGGATTTCTTTCCAAAGATAATTCCGACAGCATACATCTCCTTACAAAGGCCACAGGGTTCTTTCAAATTGCCAGCATCCAAATCTCATGATTTTTGAAAAACATTCCCTCTTTTAAAATGGCTTGGTGGGAACATAACGGGTGGGGGGGTTATTAATGAATAATTAACTTTTGATTAATGGAGTAATCGCGGGTCATCATCGTGCGGCTGACCCTGGTGATCTTCAATGATTTCCAGCCGCCCACCCTAGGCATGCTGTCTGCTGGTGCATGCTCAAAGTTACCCATGGAAACAGGAAGGCTATGTGGGAATATAAACTGATTTAATACTCACAGTTGTACTAATTTCTGTATTTTTTATGCTGGGGGTGAGGTCCATTGCCGCAGGGATTTTAAACACGCACAGCAGAGAGGACGCGTGGTTTTCCGGAAAGTTCTGGAACAGAATTAATCCTTGCCTATGTAAAGATGCTATGTAGTTTTATGATGAGCTTGAATCAGCCTTTCTGAGACATCATTAGCCTTAGCCTTTATTCTGGGTAGAATAATGGTTAATGAACTGGACCTGGGACCAGATGGTCCGTCTGTTGTACCTCCAGAAAAGGCATCTCAGTTAAACATCCAGGGCTATAAGTGGTGTGCATGTAGAAGAAAATGACACATTAAGCCGTTATGAACGATGGGGGTTGCTAAGCAAGGAAATACCACAGTAATAAGCTGGCCTGTTGTTGATGACATGCAGTTGTACTACATGCCTAGTTTGTAGAGGATCTGCTACTATTTTCATAGTCTAAGCCAAGGACTGTTAGTGGAACTGTATTGTTGATTGCAGCCTTTTTAGACCCAGCTCTTCCGCCGCGCCTGCGGGTCTCGGCACGGCATCGGACAGCCACTCGAGTGCCGAGGGCGGTAATTAAATCAGGGGGCACTGAGGCATGAGGCCGCGTAAATATATCAGGAAAAAGGTTTAAGAAAAATGCATCCAGACATCAGCCGTCTTAGCAACTGCAAGAGCGGCTCCTACACACATGTAACCTGTGAGTCACTCTGCCAATTTAGACCTTTCCGGCCATTTCTGGATTCTCTCCAAAATGTTTGACCGTCACTCAAAAGCTCATTTTATTTTCAACAGGTTTTATTCAATTTGGCTCTGACGGGAATATGTGGACCAGAACTAAAAGCTCTCTCTGGCTTGCACATGATGATCAAAAACAATTTTCCAGTAGCCATCTTGATTTGAAAGTTTGGTAGCTAAGACATAGAATTTTCTAGTATGTATTGTCTTCTGCTTTATATATATATATATTGGCAGCACTTTGTGACAGATTTGATCTGCTGTGATTCTTGCCACTTCCCTTCTCGAAGTTGCTTTCTTGTTTGTCTCCACTTCGGGAACCAAATAACACTTTCAGGCGACACCCAGCAAACTTAGGATTTGCTTTGTATTGGATTCTGTTCTCTTCACACCATCTACATGAACTGAAGGAGAAGCAAGATGAGTGATTTCAGAAAGCTGCAAAGTTTACTCACCTTTGGGTTCAACAAATTATTCAAATCATTAACCTTATTCTTTGTATACGGACACGGCAAAATGAATAAAGGTTTTGAAACAGTGAGTGATGATAACCTTGATGCATAAGATGTGACTGAAGTTGCATTTTGTTTTTCTTCCAGCCTTTTCTTTTGTCGTCTTTTTCATACATTTCCATGCTGCCTTGTTTATTGTCCGTCGCTCTCATCTCTCACCCACACAGACCAGAAAAGTGCTAACTAGCGATACAAGTTTTAGAATTTTTAGTTTCCTGCTTGTTGTTTGTTTTTGTTTCTAATTTAGTTTTTTGCCTAATGGGAAAATCCCCGCAACGTCTAATTTTTCATCAGTTATAGCCATCATGGTTGGTTTTCCCCAGAAACCCCAGACTCCTCGTGTAGCAATGGGGTTGGTCTTACCTGGGGAGGTGTGCCATTGCACCCTGGGAAAAAAAAATCCATATGGAGCATAACTCTTGTTTGTGAATATGGACAGAAATACCATCTGATGAAGAATAACAAGGCAGGAGAGCCAAGTCGGGAATGTAGGATGTCACTCCTGTTGTTCTCAGAATGTCCTCCTGCCTGGTGGTGCTCTGTAAGGCTTCACAACAAGAGGCTGCCCCAGAAACATCGCAATTATCCCCGCAAATATCTCTAAATGTTAGGGCAGCGTCATTTTTTATCTGTAAAACCAAGATGGCTAGTGTCACACAGAAGCTTCTGGAAACGATGGGGACACAAAGCCCAGGTTTTGGCATGTTTCGCACACTCTGCCTCCTTCTCCGGCGACGCCTCAGGACAGGGCTGTGAGGTGAAAGCCGGGCCTGAGAATGGAGAATGGACTCATGACCGATGGCGCTGTTGTCTGCAGGTCCTTAGGGGCGGAGAGGATGTGTAGAGGAATATCCGTCACGCATACCTAATTGCCTAAATGGAAAATATGTGTTCAGCATGGATGTTAGGTCTAGAACTCTGGTTCAAGGGAGCAACAAAATATTTGTAATGACCCCTCCTGGGATGTCAACACACAGCCTGCTGTTTTATTTATCTGGCGGTGGGGTGAGTGGGGGCTCATGGCTGGAAACTCACGAAGCACGCTGTGCTTAATCCTATAACCAGCCGACTCCACAGCAGAGCCCCTGAATGGAAGAGTGTTTACACATCAAGGTGACCGTCACCTGTCTCAGTCTCCACGACATCGTGAACATGGGTGTATCTGGAGCTGTAGCGGGGGGGGGATTGGAAGGGAGGTGACAATCTCTTACACGTTGCTGGCGGGGGTCCCCAGTGAAGCTCAAGAGGCACTTTATATAATATTAGGCCCCCGTGGAATGTAGAAGAAATATTTTTTTTAAAAAAAAGAAAGAAAGAATTGTCATGGAATCCTGATGCAGGAAGAGTCAGCGCAGTAAATAATCACCGTTTCCCAATCTGGTCCTCGGAGACCCACAGACAAGGAGCTTGGAGGGAGCAAAAACATTCTGAGTCCCTGAGGACCGGATTGAGAAACACTGTTGTAAATGATACCTTATCCTGTGTGATGACGTCAGCACCGCACACTTTCACATCACAACATTGCAGGGCATAACCTCGACTCCCTCACGCCCCCCCCCCCCCCCCCCCAAAAAACCCTCAATCGGCAGAAAAGGAGAGCCAGCCTTTGTACCTAACATACAATTATAGCGTTACTATTTCTGGGGGAGCAGGGGGAGGAGCACGTCTGCACATTGCCGTGAAACAGCAGCCAGCTCAACATCCTCGAGGTCGCCTCTGTTGTACAGATGTGGGTGGATGTGTTGCTCATTTAATCATAGGGATCCAGAAAGTTCCAAGCAAGCCTGCTGTAAATAAATGGGGAGATTACTCCTGTTTCTGTGCAGGCTGTGAATTCATACATGGATTTCTATTAGATTGTTATTCAACCATCTATAACTGGTATAGTATCAGCAGTTTTGGCACAGTAAGTCCACATGGGTCACTCAGTGGATGGTACTGAGACATCCTACCCATGGGCATCCTACCCATCTGTGGGTAAATGTGTAGGCCAAGACATCTGGGTGGTCCCACCTCCTCTAGTTGCTTGGACACACCTCCTCTACAATCTGATTGGTTATCTCTCTGAACCAATCATTTTTCCTGCTGCCCTCAGAACTTTTTTGTGTAAGTAAAACTCCCAGAAGC
This sequence comes from Mormyrops boulengeri, assembly GCA_026781065.1. Lineage (NCBI taxonomy): Eukaryota > Metazoa > Chordata > Actinopteri > Osteoglossiformes > Mormyridae > Mormyrops > Mormyrops boulengeri. The sequence continues at coordinate 22,159,246 of JAODLD010000136.1, read as the reverse complement.
TAAATGGGCATCCAGGAATCTTACTGGTGGACTGCTTCAGTTGTACCTTGTTCTTCTTTGTTATTAAACCTACATGCTGGGGAAAAAATTGCGCCGTGAGGATAATTGACCATGGATCTTTGGTCTCTTTCGTGGAAACGCAAAGACGGTCTGAAGAGACACGCGGTGCTGCTCTGAACTCCCCAGCTGGAAGGGCCGTGCCAGTGGGTCACCCTTCCAAATGCTTTCGCTTTCTTTTAAGTCAGAGTTCATTTCTCGCGATTGTGAAGTGCAGGTCGTTGTGTCATTCTTGCTTTTATCCTGCAGTCAGAGATCCCCAGGGGTGTCACCACACTTTGTACGCCACTCCATGGAATGCAAGCGACCACTCTCTGGCGAGTGCTTCTCCGACGTTTCCTTCAGACATAACATTTCAATTTATGTTGCACTGCCTAGGTTAGAGCAGCATTTCCAAGCTCCCCGCTCCAAGATTACTAACATAGTTTCCAAACACTCATGTAAAGTTCATTACGCTAAAGAGAAATATTACACTGTACCTAACTGCTCTTTGCTGACGACATCTGCACTTAAGTTGGTTTTTCAAGGGGTACTTATACGCTTGGTCTGCTGTTTGTCTTGGGTATTTCTGCAAACGTCTTTTAAATGTACGAGGTAACATCTGAAGCGGTATCTTAAGGCTGTGTCATCTTCTTTTAGGAGGGAGAAGATCCAAAAAAACGCAGATGACACCCCGGGTTTTTTCTGGAGACACCTTGACTGGGCGATTATCCCTTCCCTGGAAGCTGTGGCAGCAATAAGCCTGAGATTAATCCGAAATCGCTGTTTTGGTGCCCCCATTCCCAGGTTCACACGAGGCGACGCCGTTGTTTGTGATCTTTATCCCCCTCGGTACGGCAGTCGTGCCTCACTCCAATCTACTAATACAGACCAAGGCCTGTATCCCACATTTCTGAAGATTGCTAATGAAGATTGTAACGGAAAGCAGTGAAAGAGACCTGATATTTGAAGGTGATATATTCAAGTTCAACTCGGGGCGTTTATTTTCCTGAATGCCATCGGCCTAAGAGAGATAACTCGAGTGGAAAATGGGGGAGGCTGGGTAATGACAGGGCTCTTTAAAAGGGTCACCTGTCACCATTGAGCCTGCTTTCCCATCAATTAATTGAGTGTAGAGACATGAGAAATTTCAAACCATGGTCATACTGGAAGAAATATTGCTGTTTAATTTTTCATAGATGACAAAATCCATTTTTATGTGTATATATGCACCCCCCCCACACACACACATATATAAATACAAATGTATATACAGACATATATACATATATATACACACTAAATGTATATATACATACATATATGTGAGTGTATAGACAGATAGATAGATAGATAGATAGATAGATAGATAGATAGATAGATAGATAGATGATAAAACACATACACACAAATCACAATAACACTAACCTTGGCATTTTCCCTCCTCCTCTTTTTTTCAAATGTCATTAATCAGCAAAGACTTTAGTTCTCTAAACTCATGTTCCATAATATAGACTTAATTACATCTCTTCATATCTCTCCAAAAACATGCAGGTGTATTAATTTGGAGATGCAGTACCTCATAATTCTTACCTCCCCCCCCCCAAGTGGAACTTGATGAAAGCGATCCATGCTGTGGAATAATTGTATGTCTCGTATGCGAAGCGACAGCTGACTGAACCATAAAACCATAAACTCACACGTGCAGAAGGAAGAAGATAGATTAAGAAAATTAAAATCACTATCTAAGGTGTTATGACAGGGGGGCGAGACCCCTCAGGGTTCAAAAACAAGAGTAATCAGCCAGGTCTTTTTGGGTATTGTGTTACATTCAGAGATAAAATTGGGCTTGCATAAAATTTTAATCCAAACAGGAATAAAAACTAATTTACAATAAGAAGGTTCTTAGACATCCTGAGGTCTGAATGCCAAACTGGATACCTCAGTGACAAGGTCGAATCTTTAATAAGTTTAAAGAAAATATAGCGACATAGAAATTTCATAATTTCATAATCACAGCCCATCTCTGTCCTTACCGCGTCACCGTTTTTTGCTCAGCCAGGAGTTCACCATTGAGCAGTTAAAAAGCTGAGGACATTGTTATCTGTACAACTTCTATAGCCCCACCACTTTGGGATGAGTGAAACAGAGCTTTGAATCTCTGGGGGGTGGAATTAGAGTGAGTAATTCAGTCACAATTGGTTAAAGGATTTGATTGACAGTAAATCCCACCCAGCAGCCTTGTGTTTCCCGTTACATCCCACTCCACTGTCAGGCCACTGTAATCTGCAAAGTACGGACCAGTACTTGTCCCCTGGAAAAATGACTGCTCCACAGTGGAACACTGTCATACCACCTGCCAGAAAAACTAAATTAATCCTCCTTATCAGACACAAACAAAAAAAACCATCTGAGGGTCTGAGAAGCCCAAAAGTATCAAGACAGCCACTGGCTGTTTTTGAACTGTGAGGTTAATTGTAATTTCAGCAAGTTTTGACTTTTAAGTACATTCGAAGTACAACTTCGAAGAATTTCAGCAAAGCTTCATTACACAGCCTACTGCCTAGGTACGGCGTTTGCTTGGGTTGCCAGATTGTGCTGTGTTTCCTTGAATCTTTGTATAAATACATGTTTACATAGCTATCCATCCATATATTTCCTGAACTGCCTGTACTATTCCAAGACAGAACAAACTCAGAAGGGAACATTAGAGATGCCAGTCAATATAACCTACATTTCTGTGGATTGTAGGGTGAACCCCACATAACGACAGGGAGTGGCAGATGTTTGTCAAGGTCAGGGACCTTGCAGGTCACCAGTGTTGAGGAACTTAACTGATGCCACCAAATTTCCAGCAAAATGGTGCCACACTGGTATATGAATGACCAACACTGCAGTAACAACTGTGCCCTCATCTCCCTCTTACTCAGGTATGAAAATCACACACATTTGTTTTTGCACTGAATTCACACTTGAATGCAAAGCATTCATTCTGCCTCCTAAGTGATAACCCGCTATTCTCACAGAACAGGGTCCAAAACCACTCCCTCCTGGTATCTGATCAGCATATTTCCAGGACTTCAATTATGAAACAGTGTCGCTATTCCCAGAATCCCCTGGGCTCAGCTCCGCTACTCCTCTTTGTCAGCAGTTTGTGTGCTCTTTGTGGACACGTTGGGACTGAGAGCAGATTTACCTCCCGACCTTTTCGCTCAATAAAGTGATTCGAATGATGACGACCCCCCACCCCACCCGTCCAGCACCTTTCTGCAGTTAGTGCGGTCATTTTAAGTCTATTTTCACTTCCAGTCTGAAAACATTAAGTAAAAACTATTATTTATATTTGTGATGTAGACGATAGCAGCCTATAGCAAAATTGTGTGATTGTGTGTGAGGCCTCAGATGGGTCAGAAACCCATAGTGTGGCCCCTAGTCTTGTTCCCTGTGTCTCCTGAGAAAAGCTTCAGTCTCACCTGACCTTGTACTGGATAAGCAGCTATAGTCAACGGATGGATGTTGTCTTTTCTTTATTTTTATGAGAAACACCTTACATTACATCTCGGGATGGAATCCATTTGACTTTTGATAGCATAAAAACAGAGATATCATATAACATATCGCTAACAATTTACACATGATCAGTGGAGGTCAGGAGAAATGATGGCCTAACCCTTCTTGTAATTTCACATATGGGTGCTCTGTGAGTGGAGATAAAGAAGAACCTCACCAGGATGCTGTAGAGCTACTTCCTTAGATCCATCAGAGCCTTCCATCAGTCTTTAAAACTAATTTTTCATGAAAAAAGTCTAGAAGTCTGAGGAGTTAGTCTCATCTTCATATCTCCACAGATCCTGCAATCATTTTGAAGACCAAGAACAGACGATCGTGCTGCAGTTTCTACTCCCAGTTGGGAAATTGGTCTGTGCCGAGGAAGATTATAAACATTTTCAATACTCAGTTATCGTTATTCAAGTCTCTTTCAATGTCAGACTTAATAGCCTTACCTTTCAGGTCTAATTTAAATCCTTCTGGGGCCTATTTGGATTCCTGCTGGCATTTATGGCTTTCCCATAGGCCGCTCTGCTTCTTGGCCTGCTCTCTCGTTTCCATATTGTGCCGCTCAACTGCCTCGCCTGGCTGTCATAAACTCTGACCATTGCTACAAGGGCATGTGGAAGCGATAGATATTTTGCTGGTGTTTCAATGTACCAAATGAGCACTTACCGCCAGACAATATATGGCCTTCTTTCATTCATGATTCCTCCTCTGCACTTGTGCCCCCATGCACCTCTAGAGCACAGCTGATGCAATTTGATGTTACTGAATAGCTTTTAATGGCCTGAGGGACGTTAGTTTTAGCTCACAGGTTGGGATGCCCTCTAACTCACAGATAGATCTCTGTCATACCTATAGCTCCCCCCTTCTTTCAGATCTGGTCATGGGTACATAAAAGCCTGAATTTAGCCTTTGCCGTCGTCAACAAGGTGGTCAACACGAGTGAGATGGTCCGAAGAAAGCTATTATATAGTTCGCACTAGTTACCACCAAGCTGTGATTGGTCAATTTATAAACAGTTTCGCTATAGGTAACATCTAGTTACCAGGGTTATAAATATTTGCGATAAATATTTCCCTGTGCCCTGTCCTGCCTGGAATAGGCTCTAGGCCTCCCCAGCACCCTACCTGGGATAAGCAGTTAAAAGATTGATGGATGGATGGTGAAAAATGCCATGTATGAAGACCTTTCTAGGTATTCTGTAGGAGATGTTACTGTTATTAAAGGTCTATGTTTTCTGTTTTTTAAAAAACAAAAAGGAATTTTTGGAGGCCTGACCAAGACTGCTTTGCACTACCCTGTGCTTTTACATAAAACATCGTATAGCTGCATAGAAATGAGCCTCGCACAACATGGCTCCTTCACAGTAAACAAGACATCAAGACGCCCCATTCTTCACAATCCCTTTGCAATCTCTTTACCAAGGTCAGCATAAGCTGGGAAAGTCCGTGGCCATCCTACTTGGTCCCTGTGGCTTCCGTAGCGACCAGAAAAATCCCAAACCATGACGGTCTGGCAAGGTGAAAACTCATAAGAACAGGATGGAAAATGTCAGATGACTTACAAATGCAGTCGCTCTGATAGTGAACAAGCATGGTCTGTTTCTCCGCACCTCTTTACCCCACATACACCAAGCTGCTGAGTTACCAAACTCTAATTTTGTTCCAAAAATGAACAGCTTATATAAAAAGTGTCAGCACTGCATGTATGCCTTTTGACTGTGAACTCTTCTGAAAATTAGGATATTTTTGTCACATAATTAGATTTCTAATTCTAATTAGCAAATCACATCCCTCCAGTAAGATCTAAATACCAACTATGAGCCCCTGGCCTCTGCATTACGTGGGTGGCGGTAGAAACAGCAGAAGCAAAGATCTAATGCTTTGGACACAACCCCTGCAATTGCTTGCCCTGTAATGTAAATATTTGGTGTGTTTAATTTTCTAATTTCACCAGTCTAGCGGTTTCTTAAATGCCGTCGGGCTTAGCACCGCAGGACCCGAAGGGAGGGTCAGAAGGGGTCACATTGGCAAGGCATCGACGCAGGGCTGGCAAGAGCACTGAGAAGAGGGTTTGACCTGTGGGTTTGTCTGCCAACCGCAGAAGTCCGGCGCACTGGCACAGATCCACCACACGGGGCATGGAGGACCACCGGCATAACCCCGCTTTGCGTGCATGGCGGCGAGGCCTCGGCTCACAGTGGCCACTGTGAACCCGCAGGCAGGGACCCTGGTCTAGAACTTCACCCACGTGTGGCTTAGCCTGAAAGATCGTCTGCAAGCAAGGATACCAGCCCACCCCTAAGCAAGCGATGTCTCGCCTCAACACTGCTTCGCTCTTTCCCCTTCACCATTGCTCATCATTTTATAGCTGTTTATCCCTCATATTCCTGATGTGTTGTTTTTTGACAAACACAAACCCACGCTTATTTCTTTCAACATGTAGCATCCAGAAAAGAGCAGAAGTGAATACTGGGCAGAATTCTGGGGGGGGGGGGCTCATGTATCCTAATAAAGCATTCATAATTCAATAGACTCCATTGTTCACATAATTTGCTACACACTCTGCTTGTTTCAACACACTATCATCGTGAACAATGGGCGCTAACGTGGCACTATATGTAATGGGGCAGTCTCACAGTTTTCCAATCCATCACACCCCACCAGTAGATTCTTCATACGGCCCTCGTGGATTATCCTGTTCTCAAACTATTAGCATCAAAAAATGAAAATCAATGTATCAGGTGCTTGGTCTACCTGCAAATGGTTTACCGGAAGCCAAGTCTTTGGGGCACGCGTCAAAATAACTAAAACATAACTCCCCAGCCCCTACCCCCACGTACACTCAGGGCCGGCATCTCCTGTCGCATGCCAGTGGCCATCTGGTTGCGGGACGAGCAGATTGGGCATCCTCTCAACCTCCCAACAGAGACCGTTCAGACTTTGGAGCCAGATTTTGGATGCCTGGGAATTTTTGTCAGGCTCTCTTTAGCCTCATAGAACTTCATAGCCTGACTTTTCCCACCCCGTCGGTCAGGTGTTACAAAAATTTCGTTTGAACAGGCCTTAGACCACACCAATCGGCCAATTTTCTGGTGACATCTCTGGCACTCAGATGCTCTAAAGGCACTGCGATCATCAGGGCACAGAAATTAACCAGGATGGTTTGGGGATAATGCCAGATAGGACCAGATTGCTCAGAGGCCCCGTGAAGGATACGGGCCGGATTCACGGTGAGATCGCCAGCCTTGGTATTACCAAACCGACGCGGGGCGTTGAGTTTCCATCTGCTACCTCCATGGGATCTTAGAGCCGGGGAAGTGGGGAAGATTTTAGTCATTGCCGGCAAACTGCCTGGCGTCTGTCGATGTCACGAAACCACGTCTGGCGTCTTCCAGCTCGGCTTTAAAGGAAAAGGAATTACAGCACATTGGCTTTGCTGCACGAGGATCCGGGAGACAGCGGAGCGGCGGCTAATGCTAACAATGACCGTTTGCCATTGTGCTCCGCAGTCGGGAAGACAGGATGGAGAGTCCACTGCCTGCACATGGCCGGGTAATTCTGCAGCGTGTGCATCCTTTGAAGTGTGGCACAGCCTCTCTCAGCACAGTGGTTTAAAAAAGTGCTCAGGGATGAAGCGTGTAATTACGCATCCCTTAAGCTGCACCCGTGACCCACACTCAGAAATAGTTAGTCCATGACTGTTGGTGTTGAAGTTGGACGGCTAGTTGAGTGGCATGGCGCTGCCGGTGATGGGTGAGGAGGCGGGGGGGGGGGGTTCTTCGCTCACCTGTGTTTTTTTCCCCCCTTGCAAGCGGTGAATAGAATGAAGTTGTACCATTTCTATAGCTCACCCACACACACTCAAAGTCATTACAACAGAAAGTCACGGCATGATTAATGAGCTGTGTGGCAGTGGAGCCCGTACAAATGTGACTGTGGCCTTTGTCTCTGAGCATCACACCCCCCCCCCCCCACAACAAAGGGCCCCGCAAACATTGAAGTGGGACCCCAACAAACAACCCAAACCCAGGGGACCGTGAAAAAAAATGACAAAGAAGAAAAGAAGAAAAAAAAAAAAAAGGGCGGGGGC
>JAODLD010000136.1:22116463-22141713 GCA_026781065.1 Mormyrops boulengeri | reverse complement strand
GAACAGCCCTCATAGCCTGAGTTCAGCACCCTCACGGGGGCTATTTAAAATGAGCACTGCAGCCCTACTCGTGCTTTTACGACTTTACATAGCTACAGGAGGCCTGAATTATTAAAGGACACCACACCAGCAAGTGCACACAGGAGGGGTCCCAGGGCAACATCCTCTGCAGTGGCAGACGTTCTAAAGGCACGGAGAAGGACAGGCTTCTTGTCTAACTTCAGCACATGCTACCTTGAATAAAGAGGCCACCTTGTTCATAACTAACTCACCAATAACCTTAATGTGCTCTGTCCTTCAGGGCCCATCTTCAACCAAGAATGGAAACCCCTCCCCCAGTGATTGGTTAGGAGAGCTTCTGGGGGAAGCATTTCGGATTTGGAGAGTCAGAATCTCTTCTAAAAAGTCATCTTCCTTTCGAGTGTCCTGTTGATATGGGTTGGAATTTTATTATCTTAGGCTCGTCCGCCTCTGACAGCTTTTAAATCCATAATCCGCAGAGCAAAGCCGACAGGCCGGATGTCACTGGCCTTCACAAACCCCTGCAAAAAAGGAAAAAAAAATAACGGACGACCTTGCCAAAAGTATAGCCGGATTAGTGCTGACCATGCTCCTCCTTCTCCACAGCGCCCCCTCACTCCATCTCGATGATGGCAGCAGACACCCCAGCGCCATTCAGCCGCTACCAGGTCCAGAACTTCACCTTGGTGTGCAACGTGTCCGGAGGCAAGCCGGCCCCAGTGGTGAGTGCCAATCCCCCCTCCACACACCCCTCTGCCTCGGTGCCGCCAGACGGCTTGGTATAAACACTGTGTGACTCCTGACACTTGCCGTTAATCCTCTCCAGGCCATTAATCATTATCTTAAGGTGTATGATATTGCAGGCTGCAGACATCAGAATTCTGTCTCGAGCAATTAGGAGCCCACTGAGAGGGGAGCAGGAGGTGAAGGCGATTTCCGGGTGCTCCCCCCAGCGATCCATGCTGCCTCGCTGCCCCTGGCCCTATAACGATCCCTGAGTGGAGGTTGTTTATGATTCCCTGGAAGGAACGGCCTTCAAAAATCCCTGAAAATGAGGGGCGGGGTTGATTTTGTCTTATGCTAATCAGCAGCTGGGGTCTGGCAGGGTCATCTGAAATTCTCGTCCACAAGCCAACGAATGCATCGTGTGTGGAGTTGGTGTGTGTGCTGGGAAATAAAAAGGGGAAAGCTTAGGAAAGTGGCTAACTGTGTGAATTCGTGGGCCAGAAAGCGTGCAGGTGTTGCATAAGCTGAAGCAGATTAGAATCACGGTGTGACTCTGGGATCAGCTGTTGGCTTGATGGCCTGGCTGAGAGCGGGAAGCAGAATGGATGAACCAGGCGGCCGATCTTAGTTGGCCACTATCTTGCGGCTTTATTGACACGTCAGGTGCCTGCGAGTGCCTTCCCACCAGTGTATGTCACAGTATCCCTCCTGCTGGTGCTTGTTCGTTCTGTCATTCATAACGATCCTCTCTGTGATGGATTTGGACCGGCAAGCATGAAACCATTATCTTTCGTACTGACAACGAAGTGGGAAAAATTAATTAAAATTCTAATACAGAGAAATCAAATTGTGTGAAGCAGTCAATACAAACATATTAAAGTCGTAATGAATTAATTAATAATTGGCATTTAAAATGACTGGGAAAAACAAACAAAATATTCAAGTGAAATATTGAAAGATTTAGATTAATGTGCACAGTGTGTCAGACTGTGACACATCGCTGTAGGTCTTTGAGGATCAGCTAGAGTCTCTGAAGTGCCTCTACAGTCTGTTAGGATCTACTAGACTTTGTTAAGTGTCACTGTAGGTCTGTGAAGATCCACTGGACTCTGTGAAGGTCCACTGGACTCTGTGAAGTGCCACTGGTGTATCTGAAGATCCGCTCGACTCTCTGAAACTCCACTATAGTACTGTGAGGATCCACTAGACTCTGTGAGGTTTGGGGCCCTCTGGGCTCCAGAAATTAAGTAACCAGAACCAGCTTTTGTCTGAAGGACTAAAGTACGAGAGGGATTATTTTTTACGACAACATAACACTTGTGTGGGAGTTAATCTTGGCACTTCCGCCGTATGAAATGCTTGCGATGTAACCGTGCCGGGATATCAAACGGAGCCGATCTCCAGCACCGTAAATCCACAACCAGGGAGCGGATCCAAGCCGCTGGAATCCACACAGGGCTGCCAAATCAAACGGACGCAAACGAGGCCTGACGCCACACAATGGTACATCTCATCACTGGAAAGCAGAAAAAAAATGAAACCCGTCAGGTCCTCTGCCTTTGTGAGCTGCTTTAATCTATGGCGAGAGCTAAAGTTAAGAGCTTCCAAGGCTGCAACACACACAGACACACCTGCGCAAGGGTGGATAGAAGCTTCTAGAACATCAGAAAGTCTGGGCTTGTGCTGCTCTGGGCTCTCTGTACCAAGCTGTGCCATTCAGTGGCATTAGGCCCTTTCACACCACTGGGACTTTTTTTTGGAACCAGGGACTTTTGTTATATTTCCGGAACCCTTTTCCGGAACAGTTCCGGAACCCTTTTTTAACACATACTCCATACTAGGTACTTTTCGTTTGAACACAAACTACTGGGGATGTGAGGACAGTGATACATTTGCAGATTGGTTGACCACAAGCAACAGCGTTAACTTGGAAGGCGGAAGTGCAGAAAAAAAGATGTGGCGGAGCAAAAATTGAGCAGATGGAATAATTTGTCTACCCTAATTACATTTAATGCATCAATTACTACATTTTTTTGCTTGTGTCTCCATATTTCTGCATCGGAAAATTTGATCACTAACCAATATGCTTCTGTCTAATATCACCAATGAATCTTATTCGCGCTTATTAGCTGGATAAAGTTACATAATTTTTTTAATCTGTGGAAAATTAAAGATCGATCTGCTGGCCGGATTTAATAAGAATCATGAACATGTTATGTGAGTAAAATAAAAGGAAATATAAACAAAAGGCTTTGTTATCCTTTTGATCACAGTTGATCCCCCCAATAACTAACAAAACTGCAACAAAAAACAAAAAACATTGTTTTTGCGTGACAGTTTAGTTTCGTATGAAATTATGTGTGAAGTTTAACCTGCAGACTTGTTGCGTCTCCCATGCTCACTTAGCATAAAGCTCCTGGTTCCTGTTGTGTGGTGTGAAAGCGACACACTAAACTGGCCAGGAGCCACAAAAGTTCCAGGTCCAGACAGGCCAGGGACTTCAAAACCAGGTCTAGGAAATTCAGTGTAAAAGTGCCCATTAACTGCACTGTAGGAAAGTACAAGAAAGTGCATGATGTGGGGAAGGGGGTATGGAACGGGGGGGAGACAGGCTTTGCAGAATCAGCTGGAGTAGAGGCGTGCAAACAAATGAGAGAGGAAGAAAACGAATGAGAAATGAGTCTGGGGCAGGTCAGGCTTTGGCAGGGCCTCCCCCCCGCCCCAGGATATCCACACCACCCTCTATATTTTAAATGTTTCATGAGTATCAGATCAGCAGGAGAACAATACTAATCACCACTTGACTTTATCCTTCAGAACAGAACTTGAAATACCAGTTAATTTTTGTTTGTCTAGTTTTCAGGGATAGGCAACCCTGATCCTGCGGTGGCAGAATCCAGCAGGTTTTCCATCCTGCCCCTGGTCTAATTTTTATTAGGCTTGATCATCTCCAGCAATAAAAGCTCAGGGCCATATTCACTGCAGAAAGTTTCCCCAAGCAGTCACTGCTCAGACGCATGGGTACAGTCCAGTGCCCTTTCAAGGTTTAAATCAAACCAAGCGACGACGGCAATTAAACTGAGGAAGACCTTCTGGAGGCAACCATGACCAGACGGTTTCTTTTGTAAAATGGAAAAAGAAACGTTTAAATATTTATATCACTGTATGACATTTGTGATTAAATGTAAGGGGTGTGTCTTTTAAAAATAAGAATAACAGTTCAATAACACTTTTTTCTCTTTATAGATCTGAATCATTACCAAAGAACAGAAAAATCAAATACAATCACCGTTGAAATTACTATATCTGAAAATGCAAAACATTATGTTCCAATTGTGTACAGTTATGGAAAGTGAAAAATGCAGTGTGACAGTGAACATTACCACATATTAAGTCCGTAATAAAAACAAATACATCCCTGACAGCTGCCTCAATCGCATGTTGTGAGTCAGTTACATGAGTGGGACAGAGACTCAAGGGCAAAGCCCTACTAAAAATCTGCAGAAACTGACTTCAACCAAAGAGAAAACTCAAACAAGGAGGAATATCTTACTTACCTCACAACCTCCCAAACCTACATTACAAACACAACTCATCAGGATAATCCCTCCGACTCTCAAAATGGTCCCAATATTAATCCCAGTAATGTAATTAGTCCAATAATGGTCAGCTGGGTGTTGTACGGAACCACGGCATATCAACCAGACCTACTCTTTTCCCTCCAACTTAAACCTGGGTAATTAAATGTACTGTAATATGTGTAAATAAAATTAAATGTGATTAACATTAAAACCCAACATAGGCTGAGATCTACTGGAGAATCCCAAAAGCTTAGCGATAAGGGTGCAAATCATGATCAGCTGGTTTTGTTACCTGAAGCTGGTCCACACACTGATTCCAAAAGATCATGCAGAGATTAGCTGTTAAAGGACAACCATTCTCTTTTTGTCTCTTTTTATCGCCAGAATTTGCTTACAATTCTTTATATTTTTTGCAAGGCTAAATTAATGAGCAGTATGGTGTCCTCACACTTCTAGGGTCGGGGCTTTGATTTGCGGTGAGATTTCATGATCTTTCTGTGACATGCAGGTTTCCTCCTGCAGTCCAGCACCAATGCTGAGAAGGTGATGGATGGATGGATGGATGGATGGATGGATAAATAATGTAATTAGCAGTTGATTTCCACTGATACGTCACAGAGCTGAGGGGTCACGTGAAGAAATAAAAAAAGATTTAATGTCTCTCCAGTGCTCTCAACGATCTACCAGAGGAACTCATTCAAAAATAATTTTTCAGCTAAAAAGTTGAATGGCAGCAGTTACTTCCTGTGCATTAATTTACGACTTAAAAATCAGGCAGGATAAGCTCTCTTGACATTTTTATTTTAGTGCTCTCACCCTTTTAAAATGGAATCTTCTGGGAAAAAAATACTTATTTTTCCTGTGTGTTAAAGTCTGTTAAGAGCACACAACCTGCTTTTTTCTCCTCGATTTTTGTCTAGCCAGCAGAAGAAATATCACCCTGGCCTGTTTGTTTTATTGAGTTCCCAGCTAATTTCTGCTGTGTGCTGAGAAACAACAACAAAGAAAAAACATCTTAATGTGAGCTTACAGTACTTTGCTTTACAAGTAACTTTATATTGCCAATTGTCAACTGAGAGAAAACCAATACTGTAAAAATAAAGCCATCCAATGGAGTCTTAACTGCTGATAAGGCAACATGAGCCATTGTTTTAATAATGGATCGTTCGGTACAAACAAATGGGGGATTTCAGGGGAAATAAAACACTCATGCTCATATGACACCAAAGAAACATCCGTTTCATGGTTTGCGGCTGCATACCCTCCCACCAGAAACGGCTGTCATCTAAGAAACCGTTTTGTGCGCCAAAACGAGACAGGGGCCCGTTAACAGCTGTTATCTATGCTCTTCCTGAGTGTAGAGTATTGTGACAGCTGGTTTACTAATATCTGCGCTTAGAGGTCGTGTTACGTACAGAAAGAAAGGGGGACAGGGTAGCTGAATGGAAGAAAATTAACCTTAAAGCAGAATTTTGTGCTATCCAGTCATTTGGTTCATATTAACGAACCGCGGGAACACGTCGCCAAAATTAGCTTTGCCTTATTTCAGCAGAGGTTGCCCTAAAAAAGTCATTTTACACAAATTCAGGCTCTGTTTAAACACTGATTGAATGAGGAGAGAATAATGGACTGTAATGGACTCTCATGAGGCAATGATGGCTTAGCTTCCAATCAGAGGTCAGTCTTGATTCGTGTCAGCCAATCACATTATTGGCACTCCTTAGACAGGGGCAGGGATGAATTGTAACAAAGCTTTGATTAGGTAGATGTTCAAGCTACGGTGGGGTTAGTGTGGAGCAGCATACCTCTGCAATTCACTGGTCAAACACTGCTGGTTCTCAAATGCTGTTTTGATCGGAACTCCCACACACAGTGGACATCAGCTGCAGAGTACGATGTCATCAGCATGAGTAAGAATTGCATTCATCAGTTCAGTTCCTTCACAAGTTCATAAGGCCTAGATTGTTGTCGCGCAGAATGCTTTCTTCCAAGGTAATAACAATATCTGGAATATTATTGGAAGCATTTTGTTACTAAGAGGAAAGAAGCAGCTGATTAATTAGCGAAAAATCTATTCAATATTTTCGTAAAGTAATTAATACTTTGTTTGATAATGGAATTTTCCACTGAATGGTGAGGCACTTATAAGACACATGCTACCAATGGGATATAGACTATGCTACAATGCAACCTCTTCAGTTATTTTAATTTTTTCAAGGCCCTCTGTCTTTTGGACGGAGATGTCAAATCCAACAGCAGGCAGAACATTTCAAGGGCAGTGCAATCGCATCATTCAGCAGGATGAGAGTGTCCACACGCCTGTTTATCTTACATGAAAAGACTTAACTACTAATGGATGCCATGGTTTTCTCAGAACAGGCACTAAGTCCTTGTACAGGCAAAGACAAACATTTTGACAATTAGATCTGAGGGTTGTTTTTGGGCTGGTGGGTGAACATTCGGTTATCATCCTTCCTGTTTTTGCGTCATTTTCATCTATTTCTTTGTTTGTTGATTTGTTTGAAAACGCTGTCATCCAACGTAAGCGAGACAAATAGCGTATTGCAAACGTACGTGCTGTCAAGGAGTTCGACGCGCAAATGCAGCTTGGCTGAGCTTCCAGTGAATGCCCAGGTATCAGTATTTTTATGTGAGTTTTTCCAGTGCCTTATTTAACATTGAGGTAGTAACCTTGAGAAGAGACAGAATAAGAAACAGCAATAATATATAGGCTATGAGATGCTGAGACAAAACAGATACCCTTCATATGAGTCTTCCAGTTGAACCAGCTTGTTAAAAAGGATGTGCAGCTCCACCCACTGGTAGGAATAAGATACTGCAGAGGTTCATATTTCCCAAACTGGCCCGGGTTACCCTTACTTGGCACGTTGTGACTGAGGCATGAATAATGCTCACCGTAAACAATACAGAAGCAGAATAATAACGGAGTGGAGTGCAAAATGTGTGTTTATATTCCTGTTTTATTTCGTCTCATGAAGGAAATTCCCTGCAGCCAGAAATGTGGCTCTGGCTTGCGTTTGTCAGCAGTTTCAAAGGGGCAATTAGCGCCGAGGAGTCTCGCAGCTCCTCTGTCGCGTTTCTGTGGAGTGAGCAAGGTGCCATGTTTTGAAAATCATCCTTTTGTTCCCAGCATGATGGATGTGTTACTTGTGTGCGTACGCGAGAAAAGAGGAGGGCGTGTTTTTTCCAGAAAAGCAGCAGGTGTTTCCAGATCTTCTGGACGGTCGGAGAGATGGATTGGAATATGCGTTTTGCTCAAGGGCTTTTTGTAAAATCGATGCAGGTAATCTTTACCTGCCGACACATCCTGTGAGATGGAGGTTAATTGGTCGTTTCCTCCCACCCCATCTTTTTCCAAGAACAAAGCTCCAGTTGTGCATTTTTGTTAGATGAATGTTCTCAGTTCGGTATCAGAACCGAGCGAGTTTCAGACCCAGCAAACTCTAGTAAGTTTGGACCTCCATCTGACCCTTAATTGGATGCCATCATAATTGGATTGTTCTGTTTTTTTTCTTCCCGTCATGGACTCAAATTAAAGTGGGAAAGAGACACAAGCAGCACACACTGTAAAAACACACTGGAAAGTCACCGGGAATGCTCTATGAAAACATGTTGCAAAAACAGTGTAAAAGCATACTATAAGCACACTGTACATGCACACTGTAAAAGCACACTGTAAAAGCACACTGTAAACATACACTGCAAACACTTTAAACACCTATGCTTTACACATAAATAATACAGTAATTGTAGTCTGTCACTGAGCAGCGGCCTCTGTGACAAACAAAATGTTCAAGATCTGCTCAAAATCACTTCCTGGTGACAAAACATCTAGATTTCATAAACCCCTCAGTTGTAGTAGAAGAGGAATGCCCACCACCCCACCCCCACCCAAGATGCCCCCAGTGTAGTACAGCTCTCTAATCCCAAATACCTATAGC
This sequence comes from Mormyrops boulengeri, assembly GCA_026781065.1. NCBI lineage: Eukaryota > Metazoa > Chordata > Actinopteri > Osteoglossiformes > Mormyridae > Mormyrops > Mormyrops boulengeri. The sequence continues at coordinate 22,133,423 of JAODLD010000136.1, read as the reverse complement.
TGCAACCTCGTTAAGGAAATGGGCCCCATGAGGGCCGGACGGCGGTACACTTGTTTACAGTTGTTACGGTTATTTACCAAAGTGAGCAAGTCTCCCTGAGGTGACGTAACAATCACACTGTGCCTCTGCAAACCGGCAGGGAATGGGGGAAAATAACAATGATAAACCGGAACTCCGCACGAAATGTAGCGTGTAATGTCATGACACTTTGATCTCCTGCAAATTGAATTTGAAGGTACCTGAGCAGGTGGAGGAATCAATCTGTTTATTATTAAGAAAATGAACATACCCAAAAATCTATTATTATTGTTGTTGCTGTTATTGTTATTATTGTTGTCGTTGTGGTTACGTTTACATGTGGAAAAGCAAGGACAGGCACGTCCATGGGCTCCTATCCAGCAGGCAAGATGTCAAAATTGAGACTTTAATACGAATAACTGGAGGCCATGTGTAGGTCTGGGAGATGTAATTCCCTGTCAACAGATTCACCGATTGGGAATCTTAATACCTCGATGAAATAAAGTGATAAACCCTGCAAGTGCTTTGCAGCAGGACCACTACTGGCATTGGCCAATTTCTTTGACACAGCAAATAATATAGAAAGTCAGATTTGAGGTTCCTATAACAACAAGCATTTATATCTGTGGGTTAATAGTGCAGAATCCATCCCGGTTTGCCTCTTGCCTTTCTACTTCTATGTGTTGCGTCTTGCTCTTATTCTTATTCCATAAGCTTACAAACTGCTGACAAAAACACCCCCTGTATCTGTAGTACACATCTGTAACAATTGCTAAGCCATTTTTGCATAAACATAACTAATGACTCACTGTCTCCCCCCACAGGTGTTTTTCAAGCGTGATGGGGAGCCAATTGAGATATTCCACTACATGCAGCCGACAGCAGGCAGTGACAGTCGGGGCACGGCTGGCATGCGAGGGGCGAGACCCCTGATCAGCCGGGACCTGGACGACACCAAATTGCAGAAGTCGCGGACCCTGCTGCACCAGGACGGCAGGCCAGCACGGCTGTACACGGAGAGTCCAGGGAGAGGCCGCACCCCTGGGGCTGCAGGCCATGAGGCCAGCCCCGCCACAGAGATCATCCCAGAGACGGTGGTGTCCCGCGAGTTCCCCCGCTGGGCCCTGAGCACAGACCCGCTGTACTACTTCTCGGCCAGGCAGATACCGCAGAGCGACGGCTCTGTGGAGGTGCAGGCGCGGATCACGTGGGCGCTCAACCCCCAGCTGGACAACGACGCCCTCTTCAGCTGTGAGGTTAAGCACCCTGCCCTCTCCATGCCCATGGTGACAGAAATCACACTTGGTGAGTGGGGGCCTCCCCCAACACATTGACATTTTATTTATTCAGCAGACCATTTATCCAAAGCGACTTACATATTTTGTGATCAGCCAGTCCCTGGAGCTATTGGGGATTTAGGGCTTTTCAACCAATGTTGTGGGATTTGAACCAATGATCATAGTCACTGCATCCTAAAGCAGTGAGCCATACAATGCCCCAGAACAGCTTCTGGGCCCCAGTGAGGACCATTGACCTGTCCCCCATAATGCTCTGCTCTCTCTCCGCCCCAGTCCTTCAGCAAGTCTCCTTATATTTGCATACAACTGACTGATATATTGAGAACAGCATTCAATCCACTTGATGCTTAATTGCGTTACAGTTGAGCAGATCTCAGAATTAACGTGGGAAGTAAAGTGCGAATGACTGACAGGGAAATTCATTGGACTGGCTGCCATTAGATTAAGTTAACCTGGTGCTGTTATTGAAAAAGTCAACCCAAATTAATGAGCTGAAATAAGAATTTGAACATTGCCATATAATCAGCCCGTTAAACCGACTCTGCCCCAGGTCTGAGTAATATAACGCTCCGTATGTTTAACCTCGAGTTTCTTCAAGCAGTCATGAGAAGTGACCACTGTTGTTTTTCTTTGTATGAATAATAAGCACACTTTTTGAAATGGCAAAAGGTTTTGATGTACAGGCTTACACAGATCTTCTGACATTAACCACAGAGATCAATCCATCCATTTTCTATAACCACTTGTCCTATTCACGGTCATGGGTGGGGTCCAGAGCCCATGGGTGCAAGGCAGGGAACAACCCAGGATGGGGTGTAAACCCATCACAGGGCACACTCACACCTATGGGCAATTTGGTTACTTCAGTTAACCTCAGCATGTTTTTGGACTGTGGGGGAACCCGGAGAACCAGGAAGAAACTCCACAATGACACGAGGAGAACACGCAAACTCCACAATGACACGGGGAGAACATGCAGACTCCACAATGACACGGGGAGCACATGCAGACTCCACAATGACACGGGGAGAGCATGCAGACTCCACAATGACACGGGGAGAGCATGCAGACTCCACAATGACATGGGGAGAACATGCAAACTCCACAATGACATGGGGAGAACATGCAAACTCCACAATGACACGGGGAGAACATGCAAACTCCACAATGACACGGGGAGAACATGCATGGAAACCTGGTCCCAGAGATGTGAGGCAACAGTGCTACTGCAGCACCACTGCATGGCACCACCATGCCGCCCCATCACATCGATCCACCTTCCAATATCAATTATAAGATTAACGATACAGAGCAGAAACTGCAAATGAGTCCAGAATATTCCCATCTGTTTTTAAATATGTGCTTATTCAATTTGCGCGGTGCGATGGTGCAGTGCTTTTTACTGGGGCCCTCAGGGTTATGAGCTCTACTCGCAGCAGAGCACTACGGTATCATTCAAAAGCTTGATTACACTTGCTGGAAAATAGGCTTTATCATAATGTTTTGCATCATATATTTTTTCTGTAAAAGCGTACAGACAATGCATTGCAAAATACAAAACAATATGAGTGGAGTATCAAAGCAAGTGTTTGGGTGAACAGAAAATAGTTTCTAAGTCCTGGAGGCGTTTGGTTAACAAGTTTCAGCAGGAATTTTCCCAGAATGCTCCTCTGCAGCCGTTTCCAGAGATGCTGGGTGCTTCTGGGTGACTTCGCTTTTGCCTGGTTCATGCAAATTTTATGGGCTTGGCGTCTGGAGACCGGGAGACCAGGTTTGAGTTGTCCTTCACTTTCCTTCTTCCCCAGATACTTCCTTGAAGTCATTACATGATGGTAGAATGGTGTGCCTCTGAAGTGTAATATGCTGGTTGAGAGAGCCACGGATTTACTAAAGATCACTAAGTCTGTCACGCACGGCAACCAAATGCAAGAGTCATGTACTCACCTGCTCTGTGTCTTACAAATACACAGTGGTTGGAACCAAAGTTCGAATTTTGACTGATCAATACATCCCCATGAATAGACAAATTTAGAGCACAGAAAATCATGGTGTCAAGCAGGCACTCAAACTTTTGAATGGTTCTGTATGTGTGAGAGTTTGCCTTCCAATCATTTTTGCACCAGTTTGGTGAATTCCTCCTTTAGATAAATTTGGCTGAAGTAGTGTCTCTAAATTGTTCATAGTGGACTGTACTGTCCATAGTGTCCCCTATATTTCACCAAGTTCACCAGAACCTTGCCCATTATAAGTGATATGAATGGATGGATAGATACTTATGAATTCTCAGTTTCAGTAGACCAATCTATCTCTGTCAATTTAAGGAATGAGGTAAGGTGCACAGGTGCATCATGGGACATTTGCACTCCAAAGGTGTGTCATGGAAAGTAGAGTACCAGGGAGCCGCAAACTCATCTATGTACTTGGATGAACAGGCAAACCAGCTGAGCATGGCTGTATTTGAACCCACGACCATGGAGATCTGCCGTGTCCTGCACACGCTGCAAAATACGACACGCATCGCTATCACGGGAGCCGCTTTCCGCTGACTGTGGCTAAAAAAGACGCATCGATGCACTTATAGTGGATTATATATCACTGTGGGGGCTTCCGCAGGCAAATGGGGCTCCGTCACCCAGACTTCACATGGCCGTTTGGGAGATGTTAGGGGTCTGTGATCTCAGAGCGAGTCTCTCACTGACGAAAGAAAACACGTGTGCCACATTAATGCATTATCCCCAATCCGAAGATTCATGGTCATTTTCAATACTGTACCAAAAAATGCCACCTTCGGACTCGGCACAGCGCCAGTGGCTCACATCGACCCATCTGTGGCCGGGGGGGTATCTTTTGTGCTTTTCATTTGTAGGGGCTGCTGACTATGAAAGCTGACAGGGCACCCCCCCTCTCCTCCCCCCGGTAATGTTTCCACACAAGCTCCACAGAAGGACCTCTGGGAGTGGAAGGCAGCGCCACTGGTGCCGTGGATAAGGGAAGGGGGGCCAAGTCAACAAGACCGGCTGACCGTCGACTATTGTCCTGAGGTGGCAGCTCTGCTCCTTCTTGCCAGCCGGGGACCATGCTCCGAGTGCGAGTCCCATGCTAAGGTTTTGTCCAGAGGCATCTACCGGCCCGCTGGCAGGAATTTTCGCCCAGCTCCGCCGAGAAGCCCAAACATTGCCTTTTTTCAATGGCATTATAAGGCAGCACCTAATGCAGAATATCCTCCTGGGCCGGACCAGGCCGGTTGTATTGTCACCACACAGTATTACAAACAAGAACCTCACCAAAATGCAGCCCTACAAACAGGCTTCCTTACAGTCAGCCGGAGGCTTTTTGTGCCTTGCAGAGGCTTTTATTCTGCCGAATCACTGATTTTCCGCGAGCTGCATTCTTTGAAGAGTCGACAGAAGCATACTCTGACGGTTTTTAATACATTTTTTTATTATTACCCTATGAGTATGGAAGAGTGGGGCTGGATGCAGGACTTTTGCAGATGCGTTTTTGTGTTGATTTTAATTGCAGCCGGCTTGAAACCAGGGCTTCTCTCAAAGCTACCTTTTATCTCTACGTGCCACGAGGCAGCACCCCTCAAGATCGGCCCACTTTTTGGCGCCCGCCTCAGGCGCAGATGCTTTGTCCACCACATGGACAAAAAGCGATTGTGTCAGTTAAAAAAAATCAAAACCCACAGAAGATTGCCTGTGATTTGTCATGTCATGGTGTTTATGATTTAATTTTCCCCGCCAAAGCATTCTGAAAAGGATTCGACACACCTATCAAAACACACCGCATTGCAGTCCAGTTTCCATCGCATAAATCAGCAAATCCCAGCATCTCTTTCAATGCCTCAAATATGTGTTATTATACTAATTATGTTTGTATATCTAATACTGTAGGTAAGAACTATGCAAATGAATTCCATTCTTTTGGCTGCGGTGTCATTTTACATAACACTCAGCTTTTTAATTAGTAAGATACATGTGTATTCATTTAATAATTATCTGAGAACATATAGTACTCTAGTCAGGCAATTAAAACATGAAAAAAACTGGTTCGCTGGTAGGTTCTTTTTTTTGGCTGCCAATCAGGCAGCATTGAGGACACTGATGTCAACGAAAAAAACAGACACGATTACGCTTTTATTTTTATTAGACGACTCCTCTGCTCATCACTGGGATGCGTGGCATGTGATGCCCACACAACATGGGAATGCCAGGTTTCATCAAAATTCCCTGATCTCGTTTTCTGAGTGTGCTATGCGGTTTTTTCCGGACACTCCACAGTCGTGCGCCGGCAGGTGCTCCTGGTTTGGATGTGTTCCTCCCCTCATGAGTGGGGGGTGGGTGGGGGGCTTAAAATGTGTTGGGGAAATGAGGATGAGGGGGGCGTATGGTAGCTTGAGCATTAAATCTTTCATTGATTTAAAATGGCAGCCTGACAGCGGTCCGATGTCGCATTACAGCCGCTGCATATTCATGAGCTCCTCTGTGCCTGTAGCGCTGACAGATTACAGCTGCCCCTGCAAGGAGCCCAATTCTGCCCCCACGAAGGGTAATAATTAACAGCTTTAGGTTCAGCCGAGTCAGAGGCAGCCGTGCCCACGATGCGGTGACATCACCCATCCCGTCACTGTTACGTCATTGGGCAGAAAACAAAGTAAACAACGGCCAGTGGGACCTTTGTGTAAGCAGGTGCTTGATACAGAAACACCAAAGGAATAACATGTAGAGATGAGTAAATGGTTGAACCTAATTTAGAGGGTGGTTCTGGCAACCCACATGGATTTCATCACCCCCACCAAGACTGTGGTCTGATCTTTTCCATGAACGTTCCATAACTCTTCCTGTGTTGTGGAGACAATAATAATTCCAGACCAGATTCTGCTTGGAGAACATTCCCTGCCAGACTGGACTTCACACAGCCCAAAAATAAAAATCGCAGAAAAAATTTCAATGTACATTACGCAAGCAAGAAAAGAAAATATAATCATTAACCTGCGTCTGTGACAGAATCGTTAAAAGAAAACAAGTAGGACAGCTTGTGATTGATGAGTTTTGGGAATACCTGTTATTATGTGTTTGTCTTATACAGGTGAGCTGACTTCACTCACGGTTCTGAATGGATTTTTTGTTCTTTCGGAGCTTTTTTTCTTGTTCTTGCTAGTGGGTTGAACATGTTTTTGCAGAGGGTGCCTGGACAGGAGGTTGTGGCAATGCTGGGTCACCATTTTGAGATCCTTGGAGATCTTGCTGTTTTTGGGGAAATGCTCATATTCAGGAGATGATGGGTTTGTCGCAGGACAGGTAACCCAGTCCATAATGTATCCTGCTGGTAGGGTGATTTCCCCAGTGTGAAATATCTGAGGGGGGCACTCAGAAATCCCGCAAATTCTCTGAACTGTAAAGAGTGTTCAGGTGCCTATTATCTCCAGCGTGACTCCATCGCACTGCCTTGGTGGTTTTCTTGTCATATCTTTTTGAATATATAAGAATACACCCACTGCTACGTACCTCTTGCCAGTAACATGCGAGAACCTTAGGCCCTCTGGAAGGTCACGACACGATCTCTTCTCCCTCCATCACCGCTTCCATCATTTGTCTGGGGGACCAAATTAAATCTGTCTGGGGGCTTCTGCCCCGACGGGCCTGGGGAATTAGCTTCCCCTAGCGTCCCTTATCAGGAGGCTCCCATACCCTCTCCTGTGCACAGCACCTCCTTCTCCATAATGAGTATCTGCCTGATTTAGCTCCTTGTATCGCCCTGGGGAATAAATTCATGGGTGACCTTTGAATGAAAGGACTCCGCTCTCTCAGACTTCATCCCTGTGACCTTAATTGACAGTACATGTGTCCATCCCAATGCAAAGAAATGGACTTTCCTGTATCCATTACCCTACACTCACAAGCTAACATCTCTCTTTTTCTTTCCCTCCATCTCTCTTTACCTTCACCAGCGGCCCCCAGAGAACCCAAGTTGTTGATGACCCCCACTCGGGCAAAAGTGGGGGACACCGTTCGTATCAGCGTTCAAGGTTTCCAGGTAGGATCTTCTGAGATTGGGGGACGGGGGTTTCCAAAATGTGGGCCATTGTTCGGTTTTGAAGATGAAGTGGAATGCAGAGCAGAGAGGTCGAGCCTCTGAGCACTAACCAAGTTACCGAATTTACCAAACTCTTACCAAACGGCTGTACAGACGATACTGAAGGACATCAACATCAGACAAACTTTAGGTGTGTCCAATATCGCATACTTACACAGTAGGTACTTAATTTCGTTAGAAGCCTACTACAACACTTCCAATAATGTAGAATGTACTATATGTATGCATGAAAGCAGCATGCATGCTATCGGACACACTGAGCTCACCATCTTGCGTATTACCTGACCCAGATGTTTACCAATGGTGTTCCTTGAGCCCTAGGAAAGTTCAAAACTCTTAAAAGCTACATAAAAAATACATATTTGAGTCAACTAATATATTTGGGTAGATAGCACTTTCTGGACAATATCTTCTGAGCAAGCTACGTCCTCCGCTGCACCGGTGGCCTTGTAGGATCCATCGGTCGCACACTCCTGAATTTTGCAGAACATAATATGCCATTCAGGTTCGCCATCCACCACCATCCACGCTGAGGATTTGGACGTACTGCTCACTTCGCATACAATATATCCCCTAGCAAACATATACGCCATTTTGGACGCACCGCTTGTGTCTCTGACTTCAAAATAAGGATGACCTAAATCATGCATTAGGCAGCTGACAATTCATAACATGTGATCAAGGTCAAAACATTTCTTAAATATCTGGCTTGTCTCAGTTTACCACACCATATGTAAAAACACAAGTGTAAAATGGTGTTGTTGAGTTTTTCAGTCTGTGATGCATCTTCCAAGAAAAAAGCTCATTTATTCATAAGAACATAAGAAATTTACAAATGAGAGGAGGCCATTCGGCCCATCAAGCTCGTTTGGAGAGAACCTAACTAATAGCTCAGAGTTGTTAAAGGAACCCAGGGTTTCAGCTTGCGCTACACTAGCAGGAAGACTATTCCATACTCCAACTACACGCTGTGTAAAGTAGTGCTTCCTCAGGTTCATTTTAAAATGTTCTCCCACTAATTTCCACTTATGGCCACGAGTTCTAGTATTTAAACTAATATTGACTTTATGGCTTTCGGTACCATTGCTTGACATTTTTGCCACTTCCTGTTTCTTCCTGTTTGCTGTGAACGATTGGGATTGTGGCCTAAAAACTGAATCTCTCACGCTACACATTTTCGTTTATGTACCACTGCCACATCTTAAGAAGATGTTGGCGGGCAAACGTGTATCCCGGAAATAGCCATGAGCCACTTCCCAGCAGCGGATTGGCTAGTCTGGTCGCAGGAGTGTTCTTTGTGTACACAGAACAAATTCAAGCAAGCAGATATTCACACAAACACCATAAGCATTCATTTCTTGTGTTTTTCCCGCTAAAGAGCAAGAAAACAGCTTTTCAGCGAGAGTAAGGATTTTGCAATGAATTCCCTGTTAAAATCGCAGTTAAGGCTGTTCACGACAAAAACAAAGATAAGGTTTGACCCGATAAGTCCAAGGTGATTCAGCTTGGGGATCAGCCTATGCCCCCCCCCCCCCTCCCCCCGCCAAAATCCCACGCAATGAAATTCCAGGAAGTTTTAGCCATTGCGTTACATTTCTGATTTTTTGGCAAAGTTCCAGCTTCACTAGCTAGCCGGTGGATCTGGCCACATGTATTTTTCCATAACTGATTCATTTGAAGGACGGCCATGAATAATGTTTAGTCATTATAAACAGGCATTGCACAGGGCTGATATGACTCACAAATCACAGGATCCAAGGGTGCCGTCCTTTTGTCCTAATTAGATAAGTGCATAAAGCATTGATTTCAAGGCACACCTCTCATGTCCTTCACTGGCCAAGGGTCCCAGGGTGTAAAGAAAGACTGTCGCACTTTAGACAAAATTGTTTCAATTAATCAATTACAATTCCCTCATTTTTTTCCCCACTTTCTGAAACCTTGAAGTGTGCCATTCTGCTGACATTCCCTTTTTGTTTACGGGTTGAATGAATGATTTAAGCGTAATAAGATATGAAACAGCTAATAATAAAAACAAAATGTCACTCTCTGGCCCCACAATGATTTGCTAACCCAACGTCACAAAATCAGCCTATTCCAATTAGGTCATGCCATCGATTCTAGGATCCCAGTGGCCCAGAGACACTTTATCTTATGTCTTTGGTGGTTGGGAAAGCCGGAACCTTAAGTCACTATGACAGAAAGTTAATCAGAGTCCTCAGAATAGGTAGTTAGGAAGTCAGACAGCAAGCACACATACACACCTCTCTTCCTTCACATTTTCAAGTGGACAGCTTGGAAAGGAAAAATACACAAAGAAAATGAGTGCGTTTCTTCCCAGCCTTTGCTGGTTTCACACCATTGCATCATGCTTCCTGAAGAAAAGCGACAGTCTCGTTCCCATCTTCCTGCGGCCGCTGCTGGCAGGTCCCATACCGGGACCCCCCCCCGATGCTCGATGGCAGTGATGACCCACTGCACTCCACTGTCAGAGTTTCTCACCCGGTGGAAAAGGAAGTGGCCCAGACCCATGTGTTAAAGCAGCTCTCCCTCTCTGTGGTCAGGGCTGCTGCTGTTGCCCAAAACTACTAAAGCAGGTGGTTTGACAGGAGGTAACATTAATATAGATATTTTTGTGAGCAAGGTAAAGTTTTTCTAAAAAATACCAATCACCGTTTGGCTATTTTGTAGGCCTTCGATCATCATTTAAGCTCATATCGGTTGCCATGGGTGGTCGTATTGGTTTATTTTGTTGATTGACACCAATTATGGCCCCCTCCCCCAACAGAACGAGGTATTTCCCGAGCCCATGTTCACGTGGACACGTGTAGGGGGGCGTCTGCTGGATGGCAGTGTCAAGCGAGACGGCAAGGAGCTAGTTCTGGAGCGGGTGCCGGCCGAGCTCAATGGCTCCATGTACTGCTGTACAGCCCAGAATCCCCTGGGCTCCACGGACACTCACACACGCCTCATCGTTTTTGGTAAGTACATGCCACACCCTAAGCCTGGGTCCCTCCCAGATCTTGTCAGAAAGTCTCCTTAGCTTGCCTACAAGATTTTGAGGACATCAGAAACATTTACCTCCATTAATTAGATAAGAATATGGGAAAGGCCTTTTTTTCTGGTGAAAAAAATTCAAAACAAACCACGTGAATAATCTGCAAGGAGTTACCCCTGACATTTTAATTCCCCGTTTCAGAGATGATGTCAGTCTGAGAGTCTGTGTTTGGTGATAAAGCTGCCCTCCAACACCTAGCATGAATTAATAGAGCTTTAAGTTAACTGTGAATTATTTATGCATGATTAATAAGTTATAGTATTATTAAAGTCCTTGATAAATCTTCAGAGAGATGTGAGTAATGACTCTGTAATTTATATGAGCAGAATCTCCCAGAGCCTTTGCAGAAACTTTACCGCAGAGACGTTACAAAGGAAACATATATGCAATAGCAATTACTATAAGGACATCTAATAAGCACATAAGTGCTTATTAATTCATATAAGCCTTTTATATTACATGTTGACAGCATGTATTGTTAGGAGGAAGCTTCCTGTCCCACAGGGATGATGTCATATAATGAAGACTAACTCTGACGCTAGCATCAACACAGCAACAGGGTTCACCTGATAGTACTACAAGATAGGCTGATGGGATTTTGACATTGCAGCCAGAGATCTTGAGATTGTCATACTCTAATGAAGAGTCAGCTGTGTGTAGCTATCTTGGTACTGTAAGGGGTCACATTGGCACCATGGAAGGCAGCCGAATGGCTGGACACCAAACATGCACAACTATGTCGTTTGCTAGAACTCAGCGTTCAGTCGAAATAGTTTTCCTATTACGTAACTTAGATTTCAACCAACACCTGCTGTGGGATCCAACCTGCTTTCGCTTACCCAGCCACTCTAAAGCCCCCCGCCCCCCCCATGTGAATATATTTTAATCAAACTGTTCATAATTTTTCAAATGTGCAGCCTAAAGGAGATTTAATGGTGCCGTAAAAGCAAGAGGAATGTAGAAACCCCCCCCAAAGCCTCAGGATGGCTGTTTAATAAAAGTGTCTCTCTTGAACCCGTGTGGTGTGTGAGAGCTAACGCCCATTTACCAGCCGACTGCACTTCCTGCCGTCAACCCGAGCTGCGAAATGCCTCCCATTTATCTCCGGCCGCTGTGAGGACAGTCCCGTGTACTGAATCCTTTAGGAAGCCCGCTTTCCCTGATACGGCCACTTCTCGTCTGTCCACCTTTCCCTCCCCAAAGGAATCCACTTTGAATTCATTCATCTTCACTCCAAACACTTGCCCTTTAAAAATACCCAGTGGAAGCAATAAACGGAGGAAGGCATTTGCCACAAGAACCCCCCCCCCAAACACACACACACAAAAGCTCCAACAGTGCCATTATAAAGGTGATGATGCTTTATCACTGCAGCCCTACGGACGGCCCTGTTTTTCCATAACCATCAGCTAGCTCGTGGGTGAATCCTCTGAGTTCTGTTTTTTTTGTTAGGACCCTGACCTAAGCCCCGCCTTCATGATCTGTGGGTGAAGGCCACTCAAAGCAGACTGCACACAGACCTACATCCACGATAAAGTCCAAAGCCGTGAAGCTCTTTAAAGAAACAACAATGACAGTAGTATTGTATTCTTTCTCTAAACGGGTGGCGATCGGGACCACTTGACCTGTTTGGGTCAGAATTTATTTGGGCATGGGAATGGAGAGTGTTTCACAGAAAGAGCAGAAAGGGAAACAGAAAAACAAAAACGATCATTGAGTGGCAGATAAAACTACCGGGGATGGGGGCTGGTCTTCGGGAGTCTGGGTATGTGCACTTGCTGGAAATCTTACATACCAAGTAACAAGGTGCAGGTGATGTGAATAAATGTGATTTAGCTGAGCTTGCCCTGCCCTGGGACGTCCTGCCCCTACCACCCAGCTAATAACCAAATCCTCAAATTCAGTGTCTGCTATGCTGTCATTTTGAGTCTGTACCCAGCTGACAGGGAACTTTAGCCAACATTATGTAAAGGTCTTCTCAAAGTTGGCAGAGAATGTTCTTACTTTAGTGTTATTGAAACTATTTCCACGTATTAGATTTAAGTTTGTCAATATTACTAGGATTACATTATTACCTAAACATCCCTTTAATGTAACTAATGTTGAAAAACATCATTTTATGATAAACATTACTGTGAACGTGACACCCAGCCTTGAACCCATGTCCACTGAGGTGCAATGCAACAGTGTTACTGGCTGCCCTACCATGCCCTTTATTTGTCGTATATTATTATCCTTATTTCCAGTAGTAGTGGTAGTAGCAGGATAACATTCTGGGAACATCAGGAAAACTGGACACTTTGATGGTCTCCATACCTTCATCGTGACGTTCGGTAAACATGTTCAGAGAACAAAAAACATTGGTTTATAGACTGGCTCCATGAAGTTTTTGGTCTTCAAAGTTCACCCTGGAAGTGGCTGCTGGATAATGGTTTGTCTTTCTGCTCAATGGGATTTCAGCCGGGACTCAGGGTTGCTGATGTTCCTCATACTTAAGCCAGTCTGGTGTGTCTCGGGCCTCGTGCTTCGGATCAGGGCTCTGCCGAAAGGTCTGATCTAAGCGCTGAGGACTTTGTTTTAGTCTAGCAGGCTGGAACATCCCTTCCCATGCCATTTACCTGAACTTCATTCTATCTGTTTTATCCCCAGTCTTAATAAAGCTTACATGCTCTGTTGAAGGAGAGCACCTCCAGGGCCCAGAGCGAACAGTGTCCAGCAAACAATTGATCGAATGATACAATTCGGATTTGCACCCTTAAGTTCCCAAATATCTGGTGGCACCTAACATTTGTGAGCAATCTTTACAGCATCTTTAACTGGATACCCCATTTTTGTACTGGATCCCATCACTTTTAATGAATACCTCAGATACCGGTTGGATAGCACATCTTGGGCCCCGGGCTCAGTATCTCTTTAAAAGCTTTCTCCAAGGGCAGTCTCTCCTGAGCTTCCTCTCAAACACCACCGGGGGGTTCAAAGTTGAGCTCCACTCCTTAACAACGGAGTAGTCTGAACCCAGAGGAAAATTCTGAGAGTGTGCTGTCTTATCCCTACCTTGTTTGTGACTTTTTCTCTTGCTTTGAATGTTGTTTCGTCTTCGTGGTTAGTGGCCATGGTTAGAAATCACTGGCAAAGCTCACAGGGACTGCTGCTTTTAATCAGGGAATCATGCAGGGCATACTCACTGGAAACAGGCAGTGGTGGACAGTTCAGTACATACACAGAGGTAGAGTTTTCAGTGGTCTAAACGCACATAAACATGGATATTGCACATGTGGGGTACTGCATCAGAATGTTCCATATCAGTGCTGTGAGTTCAGTTCAACCAGTTGAGAGCTCTGTGACTGTGACCCTTTATACTGAACTGGTTGGTTGAAACAAATTTTGGTCTGTATTCTTACTTCATGGACATATACTATCCCTCTTGCGGAACAGGCACAACACCTACTAATTTGATGGATCGTCTGTGCACCTACTATCATACACAGTAGGAGTCTGAACACTGAATGGTTGTCCTTTTGCCTATTAGCTGTGTATCTTTCTTGTCTTTGTGTGAGTATGTTTGTGTACAGTGTATATTAAATATTAAATGCTGCCTCCTAGAGTCACAGTCACAAGCCTGAAAGGAATTATTCAACTGTGTGAAAGCTGTGTGAACCTCCGCATGTGACAGACATAAAGCGAGATAAAACATAAAGTCAGCTTCTAGCTACGAGCTACTGCTGATCTGTGGAACGTGAAGCACAATCTGCAGCACGCTATGTGAGTCCCTCCAAGCTTCGAGCGGGCCAATCATCTTCCCTGTTCTTTCTTTCTCCACAGAGAACCCAAGCATGATGAAAAACACCCAGAACCAGAACAGTGAGTATAATCTGGCTGGGTTGGGCTCAGGCCGCTCGGCCTCCCTGTAATGCCGTACTGCTGGCGTACTCTCTGTCAGAGCCGTCCACTGTTGTGTTACAAAAAGTCAGCAATAAAGAATACCTGAACTTTGTGTCTTAGATAGTGTAGCGGGTAAGGATGTGGACTTAGCAGGTCAAAGGCAGCCATTTCCACACCCTTTGTACCCTTCAGTGAGGTTCTCCACCTTATTTGTACCTGTAAGATATTCTCCAATGTCCACCATCTGCGAGCAGTAGAGTTACAGTTAGCCTAGCATGGTTCTCAGCACCCTGGATGCGACTTGATGGCAGGTGGAGAGCTAGAAGCAGGGGGGCGGGGGGAAGGGGGGAGGGTTGAGCAGTAATTACTGGATTCCATAGTTTTTCCTGTCACTTTGCTTTTGTTATTGGGGTGGGTGAGGTGATTAGATGACCAACCCCAAGAGGAATACAGTAGGAATAATGAATAATTACATCAGTTACGGTGAATTACATCACACCCCAGTGTGTCAGCATCTCCAGTGTCTTCATTTCACTCGTGGGGGGGAGGTCATGTCTGACCGTGTTTTGCTCCAGCATTTGGTAAAACCTGGAACTGTGGAAGCCCACGACCGGTTTACTTGACCTTCCTGAATGTGGCCATGATGACACAGCTAATGTGTGATTATTTTACTTAATTCCAGAGGTTAATTGTGCTGAGTATCTAAGGATATGAATTAAATATGTGCGGCTGCACAGTGCCAGTTCTGGGTAGTGTGAGTGTGTTTGTGTCTGCCTGCGTGTGTGAGTCTGCCAGGAGGCTAGCACACTGCTATATGCTCCAGCTTTTCTGCCCATCTCCCTCTGCTGGCAGGGATGGGAATTTGAATATGAAAATCGCCTTCCCACACAGAGACACACACGCACACAGAGACACACACACACACACAGACTCACACACACAGGGCCTCCAAGCAGGTGTGCCCTCTCACTGCATTGAATGAGGTCATCGCTCTCCCTCTGCAGCCCTCCCCACTGCACATAGTCACCCATGAGTCTGACCTTCGAACCCCCACCTCCGCCCCCTCCACAGGCCACACACATCCAATCTAATGCAAGACTTTATGAGAATCAGGAACAGTAGACAGAACGAGGGAGAGAGCGAGAGAGCAGCTCTCTAATCAGATTCTGCTGAAGAGTGATTCAGACCTTTTTAAATTTCTTTCATATATACATATATATATAAAATCTAGTAGGAATGATCGCATCCACAGCACTGTGTGGGAGGACTCATCCGCTCGCAGAGGCATTGCTTATACGTGAAGGCCCATTATAAACAAAGTAATGTCTAATTGCACATAATATATTAGCTCAAACACATTTATTTTGCTAGAGAGAACAAAACATCTCTCATTGTAACACCCTTGCCTGAATTACTTTTTCCTAACATTGCTTTTAGAGAAAGACTTATGAGTCACATGGGAAAAGATGAAAAGCTATAATGACGGGAGAACGAGGGGGGGGGGGGTAGATTTTTTTGGTGTAACTTTGTTTAAACATGTCCTGCTATGCCTGTAGATGAAGTGAGACGCCGTCTGACTCCCTGCAGTCTCCTGTTTTTTAGATCCGTGAATCCTTGCATTTTCAGATCCATCAGACTTGTTTCAGAGCTGTTTTCTCACAGTGAGAATCCCTGAAATGTAACTGGTAACATCGTGGAATCTCGTCATTGTGCTGTTGGAATATTGCTTTTATCCAGGGCAAAGACAGCGAGGAAGGCATCTCGGTACAATTATACCCTCTGGGATTTTAATATAACAATGAATAATGTTCATATATTCCGCCCTACTGAACGAATGAGGAAAACATCAGTGTTTGAACAGATCTTTGTGGCAATTAGCAAATTCCTGCCTTATTTAGCTTTGGTTGCTTTTGGCTGGATTTGTCAGCATGTCCTTGCCTATGATTTAGTGCTGCATAAGCCCATGCTGACGTTGTGAAGGGTGGGGTGGCGGGTGTCCCAGTGCTGCTGTGCGTGACTGCGTCAGGTTGATCTGAGTAACGCTATAAACTCCACCTCCCCCCACCCCCCACCCCACATCTGCAGACGCAGCAGCCCAGGTGGATGCACTGGGACCGATGATGACTGCGCTGATCTTCACAGTGGCCGCAGAGCTGACGTGAGTCCCCAAGCCCAGACCGCTCCGTCCCAAGCCTTCTTCAGTCGCCCCCCCCCCACACCCTCTTACCCACTTTGCTCGGCTCTGCCCCTCGAGCCCGCCCCTTCCTGTCTGCCAGGAATTAGCACCATCGCCAGAGAGCACTCAACTTCCTTTTTGTAAAACAACAGAAGAAACATACAGAAGGAAAAAAGAAATCTTCAATTAAAGGACCTGCCCTACTGTGTATGTCTTCTTGCCCCACCTCTGCCTGTACATCAGTAAAAACAAATGTTATTTAAAAAAAGGAAACGGGAAAAAAACATCCTTCTTTTAATTTATTCGAACATGATGACATTTGTCTTGTACAGCCCTCTTAAAAGAAGTCGTGTGGGCAGGCCCACCATCCGCCTGGGGGGGGGGGGGGGGGGGGGGGGGGGGGGGGGGGGGGGGGGGGGGGGGGGGGGGGGG
>JAODLD010000136.1:22092061-22115439 GCA_026781065.1 Mormyrops boulengeri | reverse complement strand
AATGGAGAAAATAAAAATGACATGTCTGTAGGGTTGGGGTCTGATTCTACAGCGGTGACTTTTGAAAAAGCACTTAAGGTTACTAAAATGTTTTGTGATGGGGGGGGGGGCTGACATTTAACACCCAGCAGGAAAGTCAAAGATGAAAAGCCATTTTTAAGAGAGAAGTGAACTGAAAACTTTAATCACCTGTAAAATCATGTACAACTTACAAATCAGCCACCTGTGAATGCTCCCATCAATTTGAATGTGTTATTAGCTCAGAGTATCACATGTTTTAAAATATTACATAAATACATTTGTGTTATTCCATTGTAATGTATGTCTGATGTTGCATAACTCACTTGATATTCCGGTCTGGTCTTGTTGCTTGCTCGGTTAAGACTTGTTTTCCTAAGACCCTGTGCAGGACCTACAGATTAAATTAAACCTGAGCCCAAATCCAGTCTGGTTTCGGACCACAGAAGTTAACTAACCATGTCATACAGATGGTTATAGAGTCTAAATTTCATGTACATATTGGGTACAAATCCATAACATAACAACAAGTGCCTTGTAGGTTTCCCCTAATAAAGTCTTGACCGCATTTCAACTGTCTTGTTCTCAGTTACTTAAAGGTCAACAGGATATGAGGTGATCTAAAGGCAAACAGGAAGTTCCTGCTACTGGACTGCTTTTTTCCATGGGTGGAGTCTAAAGTGAGTCTCGTTTCGAAGAGTCTGTCTCATGTATTCACAACATGAACCAGTTTTTTGACTATCATTCACCATGCAGAGAAATCACTCCTCCTCCAGTTGATGTTTACCTGTCGCTGAAAAAAGAGTAAAATGGCCCCTTAAACGTTTCAAAGTCTCTCCTAAACCTGCTGCATTTTGTCCTGATCCCAAAGTCACCCGTTCTACCTCATGGCTCAGTTCTGAGAATTTCATCCTTGTTACTATTCAGGTGGAAAAAAAAATTCCAAGTTAAGCTATTGTAGGCACAGCCTGTATTAAAGGATTATGGCTGAAGCCTTAGGCAGGAGTGGAGATGCGTGGAGCCATCCTGTGAAAGGTGGCAGTAAACCTCCACATCCACTCCCTCCATCCCTGTGATGACTGCACAATGAACTGAAGAATGCATTTTTCCTCTTCTCATTTTTCTTTAGTATACTCATTTAGTACACAGGCCGCAATGGCTGTGTGACTGAGGATTCGATGTCAGGCACCAAGACATTAAAACGCCCAAAATGTGCATTAAAACACTGATTGCGTGTTGATGCTGTGATAACAGTCTTTATGAAAACCGAAACGCGACCGCTGAGATGCATTCGCCATTTCTCTACCGAGGGTTTGATGGCAATAACTCGGTGTATGTAAAAAAATAACTAAAAAAAAAGAACAGCAAAGGGTAAATAAACAAAATAAATATTGACACGTTGTACACTCTCGCTTGTTGGCCTTTTTCCCAGTAGGATCTTGCCACCCTTTATGTAATTGTCATTTGGCATTGTTCCTATGGTCAAATCATATTTTTTCCAATTATTACTTATTTTTACATCACAACCTCAAGCTGATATAATTCAATAGTGAGGCCCTTTTGAAGGAAAGATTTGCCGTGTGCCACCGTGTGCATGCCACCGAATTTTTATCATGTGAAAATAGAGAGATGGCTTCTTCCATCTGAGTTAGTTTGGGATTAATGTTACCCGAGGTCCAGTGTGACCTTGAATTCGATGCAGTGTTTGGAAACGCGGCAGTCCGAGCGGAAGCACTTCATCCCTCTGTGTTTCTCTCTGCAATGTTTTTTTGTTGAAAACCTTTATTCAAATGCTAATGTCCACAACAGTGCAGGCATCCATCTTAACAGAAGCACTGTGGGTTTTTCAGCATGTCGTTAGAGAAGAAACAGGACTAAAATCACATGGCTTATGGATATTAAAACTGACTCATACAGAATGAATTCATACCCATGGAATTAAACAGACCATCACTAGAACCACATAAGCTCTGACAGTGCGGTGCTTTCAAATCAATTCATGTAACTGATTCCTGTGACTCCAGTAACTGCATCAAACCAAACAAAATGACCACCAGTCAAATGACCACCACCTAGTAACATATCAGAAGGAATATTTGCTTTATACAAGGAATTACCATTTTTAATGAGTTTTATGTTCATATTTACATGTTGACTAAAAGTTATTAAAATAAGGAAAAAGTCTAAATCACTTGAACGACCCACGGCGAGAAAGCCGCTTCTTCTGCGATAAGCCAAGGCTGATGCTCTCAGATAGCAACCCGCCAGGATGGTGCAGAACAGCAGAACCATCGCCGCCGATGTCAACACTACCCCTGCGGTCAGGTGTTCCAATTTAGTGTTTTTAATCCATCCCCTAGGGCTGGTATACATGAAAGATCTTGATGGTGTTGTGGGAGGTATGCAACAAATGTGTTTATGTTTGCCTGCTGGGGTGGGGGGGTCAGTGTTTCTGTGTAAACACATTTTTAATTACAGAAGTGAGACCATTGTAGACTTCACAGACTGTACCACTGGGGGGACATATGTCAGTAATTCCGCGTGTGCTTTGAGCTACTTCCAGCGAAAACATGCATGCCAATGACATGAGTGCACATATTACATCTCCGTTCTCCTAATAACTGGCCGTGAAGCTGGATCCCGGTGTTCCATGGGCATCTTTGCCATATGACATCAGAAACGCGAGAGTTGCAGGTGATATAAGGGGCCACAGGCTGGTTGACACTGAGCCTCACTGTATCACTGCCCACCTTCCCTTAACCTCACATCTCCCAGGTGCAGCTCCTCGAAACACAAATCGGGATGCACTGCGCATCGCAGAGCGCTCATCTGCAGCCCAGCCAGGCTTCATTTTACCAGGCAATTGGCAATGGGTTGTTGGGGTGGGGGGGGGAGCAAGCATGTCACATGCAAACAGTATCAGCTACGGTTGGGAAGGGAGGTCAAAAAGGATGAAAGGCAAAAGAGAAAACTATAATGAGGATCACCACCATCTCTGGGGGGGTGGCACTGAATGAAAACACATAATCTAAACATGAAGATGATGTTTTTCTGCGCAACCCAGTGTCTCTTTTTACACTGTGTCTCACTGCCTCTGCCGGCCAGACGGTGACACTGACAGTGATGGTGAAAGAGATGGTGACATTGAGGGTGACAGTGTTGGTGATGATGACAGTGACAATGACAGTCGCAGTGGGTGACAGTGAGGGTGACAGTGATGGTGACAGCAATGTTGACACTGATGGTGACAGTAATGGTGACGATGACAGTGACGGTGGGTGACAATGGAAGTCATGGTGACAGTGACGTGACAGTGATGGTGACGGTGACACCCCAGAGAGCCTATCAAGAAGGGCAGCTGGACCAAGGACCAGAGAGCAGCCAGTAAGAGGAACACAGCTCTTAGGAACACAGTTCTTAGGAACACAGTTGTGTAACCAAGTACTTCCTGCTTTGAGTCTCAGGAGGGGCTTTGATCTGATACCCTCAAGCTAACACATTTAAGCTTAATTGTTCTAGTGAAATACCTCTCTGGATAAATAGGTGTGTGTGCGTGTGTGTGTGTGTGTGTGTGTGAATTTATAAAAATTCCAGCAATAACATCAGGCACATCCGGCAGGGGGGTCACGGTACCTAAACATGTGCCCCTTTCAGCCGAATGACTGAAAGTGCCCCCTTTCGAGGTTCTAAGAGTCGCTTCTCAATGACCAACAAAATATAGGTAGGGTGTTCACCGCACCAGGCAAAAATGACCCGAACCAAACACAAACATTGGCAACCGCAGACTGTAGCCTGTACCACAAGCCAGTAGTTCGCTCCTTCGGGTCCGTCAGTGAGTCGGGGTGGGTCCAGGATGACCTGACAGCCTACTACACTGTGTGCCTGGCCACGTGGTACCCCTTCTAACGGGTGTATGCTGGAGGTGCCTCTGCCATTCCATCCCCCACCCACATGCCTCAGACAGACAGACTTCCTTGAAAACCGCCTGTGAAACATTATCGCTTATCAAAAAAATGTAAAAATAAAGAAAGAAAACAAATTGCGGAGAATTTTTTTTTTCCACATGGAAGCTTCCCTGCCGCGTGGTTAAAGAGGCAGGAAAAGCGGCGGAGGCGTAGTTTGGACGCCCTTTAAACGCTTGGATGGCTTCCGTTTTCATTAGGAAGAAAAAATGTGGCAGAAAAAAAATTAGAAAAAAAAACTGCCAACTACATTGTTCCAAAAGCCTCTGCCTGGCTGGCATGCAAGACGCGGTGGGTAGAGAGCAGCTTCCAGTGTGGGAGGGGTGGTAAATAATTCAACGTAAAGAGCCTTTCTGGTTCGGGTTGCTTTTATTCAGCTCGCAGGCACTGCTATCGGGTGTCCAGGTAACTCCTGCGTCTGAAGCGACTCATATGTCTGCCTGTGACCTCCTTCAGAAGGGTCAGCGCTTTGCTGTCATGGAAACGGCGGCTAAGGCAGACTATTGTGTTTTTGTTTTGAGATTGCGCCATCCATCGAGTAGAATCCTAAAAAACAAAAAATAAAATCACTAATCAATGACTCGTCTGTATCAGGTGATTAGGCGCTCTATTTTCAGTGCCGATGGCGGCGATTAAAGGATGATAAAATCAACGTGAAGTATTTGGGCCAGTCATGGGCCAGTGTACCATTAAAGATGTGGTACTATACCCTGGGGACCACCGGTTCAACTCTCAGCAGGTTCCGTCTTCATCCTTAACCAGGGTACTTAACCTGAATTTGCCCATATAAGTATCCAGCCACACATCCTTATGGATAAGCGCTGTGTTGTTGAATAAAAATGCTGGACTAAGCAAATAAAAAGACGAAATATATATAATACAGAGTTAAGAGGATTACAGAAACGAGGGGAGCGGGAAATACTCCTGGCATTCGTCTATGCAAAGAGTTGTGTCCTGTTACAAGGTAAACAGCTGGTGTTTCCCACCCTTTAAGCAAACCGTAGTTCTCCCAAAAACAAGCACACATGTAATAGGAGTTATGTTTGTGAATATGTGCTGCAGCGTCTGACTGGCGCCCTTGGGGAATCAGCACACGCACCTACACTTAATACAGATTAAGCAGCACAGGGAGGGGAGGGCATTCACAAAGTCCTGCTATCAAGCAGCACAAGAGGACAAACATAGCTTGGTCCTATATTGCAGCCTCATAAAACAAACATGGCAGGTTGTACCAGATGGATTAGTAATATGATTATTAGTTTTGTTGTGTTTTTTAAAAAAAAAAAAAAAAAAAAAACATCGAGGCAAGTTAATAAAAGACTTTGAACCCCATGTAGGTAGGTTGTAACCGTGGCCCCACCCTGGATGCAAATCAGGAAACAAAAGAGGCCAGTGGTTAGGTGTCAGGTTCACAGATGCCCTCTGGAAGTAAAGCTAAGACGTGACAGACAGAAGCCGGAGCTGGCGATGCGGGAGGTCAGGCTTCTGCTCTGAGCCATTGTTTTCACGTGCTGTACCTGACTACCCCCCCCCGCCCCCCAGGCCGAGCACAGAGATGCCCATCGCAGACTTGCTGGGCGTGCAGTTGGACATGCAGATGCTGGGGAAGCTGACGGTCTCGGTGGCGGCCGTGCTGCTGGTGTCCTGGGCGTACAGGTTTTACAACTCCAGAAACCGGACGGGACAACAGGGGCAGCTGGCTCCCCCGGACGACCACACTCTGCCACCGAGCCTCACCACCCAGCCCCCGGGCCTCTGCAGCAGCTGCCAAGGGGAGCTGCAGCCGCAAAACGACATCGCAACCGAGCTTGCCAACAGGGCCGCGCAACAGAAAGAGTACGAGTCACCGCCGGAGAATGTGAAGGAGAGTGTCATACTGTACCCCCGGCCTGATGGAGAGATGGGAGCACGAGAAGAAGGCAGTGCGGAGTATCCAGGGCAGGCTGAGACGATGGGAAGGGAGACTGACAATGGCACCGCACAGCAGGATGCACCTTCGGAGGATCTGAGAGCCTCAGCTAAGGACATTGCCCATAAAGCCGTTAAGCCTTTGAGCCTGTCAAATCTGGAGGAAGCTGATGAGTGCGGGACGGGAATTACCCTCTCTCCTCACCTTGCAACTCAACGCTCTCCTTCCGACAGTGGCCAGGTGAGTGCGAGCCGGCCTCGGTCCCCTTGCTTGCTAAGGAGTCTGGAACCCTGCACAAAGGTAGGCCGAGAGCTCAGGCACGATGCTGGAAGCCTGGGCACCTTCTCTAGCTTCCAGTCAAAAGCCGCTGTTGTAGTGAAAGATGGAGACCTTTTGCTGGATAGGCCCGGGGACAGGCTTGTGGAAGTGCGGGGCAAGATCTATGATTACTATGTGGAATCTTCTTCGGAGTCCATCTTAGATAGAGGGCCAAGGACTGCAGGCCACTGCAGCCCTGGGCTCAATCTGGGAATGCGTGAAGGTGCCTCCAGAGACCTGCAGATTAGCAGGCGCAGCAGCGGAAGCAGCAGCAGCAGTGAGTCAACCTCGCTGTTAAGCCCCATCACCTCGCCCTTGATCATGCGTGACATTGTTATCCCATCAGACCACAGCGAGGACAGCCCCACTTCGATCGACAGGTGCCCTTCGCCTTTCAACAAGCCACGGCTCATCCGGAAGGACAGCTACCTGCAGATCACGGAAAACTCAGACCTGCAGATCCCCTGTGGCAGCCCAGCTTCAAGGTCTCGATCCCCTTCTTCTGAGAGTTCTAACCGTTCAAGCCCCGTCGAAGACCCTGTAGGCCACAATGAAACTATGAAACACAGCTTAGAAACAGTTGCGGGAATTAATTTCTTACAGATGCCTCTGGATGGTACTGGCATTCCAGAGCTGGAGAGCCTACAAGGGAAACTAGACTTGGGAAACTGTTTGCAAGCCCTGAGTTTAGCCCGGAAGTATGGGCATGAGACCCTCCAGCAAGCTGCCCTCAAAGTCATGTCCGACAACTACTTTCAGGTGTTGAGAGAACCCGAGCTGTATGGAAGGCTCAAGGCTGGAGACAGGGCTGAAATTCAAAAGCAGCGCATGCGGGGCAGGCAGTACTTAACTGTCGCCGACATTGACCCCCAAGACTGGATGGGCGCCCGGTGCCAGGCGGAGGAGCCAGACTATCCGAGGACGTCCAGTCGTCTCTACTACTATGACGACTACATGGACAGCTGGCACAACCTCTGCACACTGCCCAGAGAAGTCATTTCCAAGGGATGTTCTATGTGTACCATGGACAACTACCTCTTCATTGCTGTGGGCTGTGAAGGCGTCGACCGGGACATCAGGCCATCGAGGAGGGTATTCTGCTACAACCCAGTCACCTCCATCTGGAAGGAGATATGCCCAATGAATGAGGCACGGCCCCAGTGCAAACTGGTGGCTCTGCAAGGGTACATCTATGCTATCGGGGGTGAGTGCCTAAGCACCGTCGAGCGCTATGACCCGCGGACAGACCGCTGGTCCTTCGTGGCGCCACTGCCCAATGACACTTTTGCCGTCGCACACCGAGCCACAGCTTGCCATGGGGAGCTCTTCGTGTCGGGAGGGACCCTGAGGTATACACTACTGCGCTACAACCCCCGGGGCAACGTCTGGAGACAGAGCTTGATTGTCGGTAGCAAGGAGAGGACCACGGAGATGGTAGCCCTGAGGAGCTTTCTGTACCGCTTTGATATCAGTCCGTCGCTGGGCCTCTCTGTGTACCGCTACCACACCGTGGCTCGACTGTGGTACGAATGCTGCTCACGGCGACTCCCGGACTGCCAGACCTTCCAGTGTGCCGTCCTGGGTGACGTCATCTACTGCATCAACCGCCAGTTCAACATGAGATTCCTGGCTGATGAGGTGTCCCCTGATTTTGTTGCCGAGGACCTGAAGGTCCTTTCTGAGGCAAAGGGCATGCTCTTCCCCTTCATCCTTTCCTTTCCTGACAAGGAGACTCTGCAGACCAGGGTGTGAGCAAGGTCAGTCCGTGTTAGTGTAACAGCCCTGCACAAAACACGCTGCAACCTTTATCCACCATATCAAGGGTGTAAATTTGGGTATGGAATGTAGGGGCATGTCCCTACCAATAATGTCTGCGCACCATGTGTTTAGGGGAGTTCGAGATTCAAACCTTGTTTGATCCCTACTAATGTTGAAACCAAACCTATGCCCTTGCAAAGCATCATAGAATTATTTTGAAAATAACACACGTGTTGTAATAGTTTCTTTTACCACTTGTGGCCTATATAGATACAAATGATTTCAGAAAAAAAAACACATATCATTTTTTTTGAGGAAATTTGTAAATACAACATAAATATGTCTAAGTTTTGGTGTGCTGTTTTTTGAATCATGATATAATTTCATAAACATAAGTACACAAAATGCTTTACGTAATCAATTAACCTGTACAGGCAAGACAAAAAGATGCTTCAGGCTTGTGTTTATAAATATATCACAATGCAATCTATTATGATTCAACTGTTTAATATCACTTTGCCTTTTTTAAGCTTTCCTTTTTCAGTTGCTACTTTCAGCACCCTGCATTGTATTTTCATTTCTTTGGATCTGCTTTTCACAGCACTTTTTCTGTTCCAATAATTTCTGTGGCCTTTCTATTGCCAGAGGCGAGCAAAGTCAACAGAGAGATACATAAACACAGACTCTTGCACAGAGAGCAGGGAGCTCCACTCATTTGTGGAGAAGCTGATGGTAACACCACAGACACTATCGCGCCTGTATTTTATAGATAATTTGAAATAATAAATGTGCAGTCAAATTTTACAAGGAAATTAGATGTTTTATCGTTTTTTTGTTGTTTTTTTGTTTGAAAGTAACTGCTGCCATTTTCGGGCAACATAAGTCTTTATTTATATGGTGCAAGGTTTGCCTGGATGAAAAAACAGGTTAACAGCTTTTCTGAAATACACAACCATCTCTGTGCAATGTTAGCAATACAGTAACAGTTTATAATGTTTTATGAGTCTGCCCATAAACAGCTTTGTATGAAATGTACAGGGAACATGGTGGTCAATTACAGTTTGTGTTTTTATGGTGAAATGTAATATAAATCTCTCATTATTATCTTGCTTGAATGCATGTTTACGTTGTTTATTAAGATAGATATTTGTTTTGTTTTTTTTCTAGGTGATAAACATATATGTATTTGCAATTTAAATAAAATTTCTAAAGCCTGTTCTGTGCTTAGTGCCACAAACAAATTTTCAGGATGAGAACCAACAAGGAATAACACTAATCAGTGTCTAAAAATAAGATGCCATCAAATATTTACATTCCCGTCACAGGTCTGCTCCTGTGCGCAGGCGGGTCTTATTTGATCATGACTTCTTCTGACATAATTGCTTGGAGGATATATGAAACGAACAAGGTCCAGCTTAGGGACTCAGAGGTAAACCATAACAGTGAACGATTACCGTGCAGTGAAGACACCCAACAGAGAAAAACAAACAAAAATGAAAGATGGGTCGTTTATGTCAACAGTTGCCCTATGATTCGGAATAACAATATTTGGTCTTGTGAGGTTTGTCTCTATGTTGCTGCCTCACCTGGAATTTCTAACAGAGCTCTCAGATACACTTGTATGCAGTTTCATGTACCTGTCTTTCCAACACTGAAAAATGTTTAACTGGTCACAAAGCACAAGATTCGACTTGTACTTGAGCCAAAAACAGGTCATCTTGAAAACCTAAGATAAACACTAGTTTCAAAAAGCTTAGCCCCAGGAACGTGCCGCCACCTAGAGGCTTAAAGGCAACATCGTCCCCTCCTCCTTGCTCAGATATTTTGCTGCAAATGCGCAAACACAATTCATATACATGCAATGTGCACACGCTCATGCCGAAGTGAATTTCAGAGGTACAGACGTGTGTGTGTGTCGTGTGTGTGTGTGTGTGGGGGGGGGGGGGTTCGACAGCAGGACGGCAAAGACACAGATGGCTGTGACCATCAAACCTAAGGATGTTTGATTCCCCATAATTAAACACTTTGATTCCCTTTAATTAAACACCTAATGGAAAGAGAGTCCAACTGGTCCCCTTAGATGTGTCCCAGAATCACTTGCTGCTCCAGTACTCGCAAAACAGCCTGGTCAACCCTGGGGTGTCAAGAAGGACGTTCCTTCAAGCAGTTTGATCTGACAGATTTACAAATACAATTGGGCATGAGCAGTAGTGTACAGGGTCATTTTTTAGATGTCCTCTCTTTGAAGTGAACTACAACAGGATCAAGTGAGGTTTCGAGTAAATGCAATTTAATACCCAACTTTATTTTTTTATTTTCAAATAATTTCCTGCCACATGTCACTTCATGAAAAGGATCTAGCTCAAAGGGTCGGGCCGGGAACTGGTTGACCAGCAGGGAGTGTGGCCACAGCAAAGTGCCTACACTTGAGCTGGGACGGGCAGGCGGCTTGTGGTATTGTTGACTCTGCAGCTGCTTGAACGCCATCGGAGGCCCCGTGCCGCATCATCCGCAGCGGCAGTAGCAGAGCTACCAGCAGGCGCGGAAGGTAAGCGGATGAAGCGGGTCTGGACAAAGGCAGAGGGGGAGTGCCAGAGATATGCAGAGCGGTACATGGAGACAGCAGGCAGGGCACTCCGCTGCTGCCCCCACCTGGCTTGCCACGACTCGGCCAGGCCAAAGTTTGTTGGAGGGCCTGAAAAGATGAGATGGTGAAGCGGGTTGGGTTCCCCCACACGTCTGTGATCATTTCCTCTCAATCTGATTTTCACACCTTGGACACGCCATAATAAAACCAGCTGTTCCTTGTACCAACAGAACAGATGCTATGATGTCATTATCATATGGTGGCAGCCAGACCCCACCTACTTTGAACAGGATGGTCCGACCTCTCGGGCACCCAGGCCAGCTTGTCGGGGTGCCATGACCTCAGGGTAGAGCTGGGCTTGCGGCCGTACATCTCGTCGTACAGGCTGACGAGGCAGTGAGAATGTCGAGTGCCGTGATGGGATAGGAGCAGCTTTGCAGGGACACCCTGTGGGGTGGGGGTTCATTTAATGCCAATCTCTAACAATGTCCCACCTTCTTCCCCAGCAGGCCCCTCACTGTACAAGAAAAATTGCACCAGACCCTTTTGTGTGCCAAAAAATGCCGTGACTACTTTTCTCATCCTTTGTGCAGGAAGACGATTCTCATCCTTTTGAGGACTTAGCGTTCTTGCCAGGATGGAGCACTGCATTTTCTGGAATCTTAGTTCTGACAAAAATGATGTGCTCTTTGACTGAAGACAGTTCAGAAGTGACTGAACGGCACCTAGAGGGACGGCTAGCATTTAGCGAGTGCCATCCTACCCACTAAGTTTTGTGGCGGGAGAAGGCTGGTAGTCACCTGACCTCAGCTCTGTGCAGAGCGTCTCCTCTGACAAGGACATCGGGTCTGTGGTCCCTCCGTGGACGGTAATCATGCTGATAGGTGCTGCTGCCACCAGTTCTGGGAAACTCCTTAGTAAACTATCAACAGCACGCATAACTGAATGACCAGGTGCTTTTAAACATATCGCTACAAAATTACATAAAATAAAAAAAGTGTATATAACTAATACCTAGTACAGGATTAGGGCACTCTCTGGGATAGTGTGGACAAGATGCCAGTAAAATGTATCAAATTAATATTAATCCTGTTATGTTATTATATCTCTTTAAGCTCTCCTCGGAATCTGAAATTCATATGGTGGTTTAACATGAGAACTTCTAATTCAAAAGGTCCAAGAAAAAGCTTCAGTAAAAACACTTAAAAGTAACTAAGCACTTTATAAAATGATTGTCTACGTATAATTATTATTACAGCTATCGTTTTCTACACTTACTACTACTAATGATACTAGTAATCTCGTTACGGCTAAGTCATTACCGGTGGAAAGGTTTTTTTTTCATAATAACACGTGATAGTATCGCATTGCCCATAACTGTCAGCCTTAGAACTTTGACAGAAATAAAATCCCTATTGCCGCTATTAAAGCTGAGTTACCGTCTCTCCTCGAGACCTCGATAATCACTAAAAGGCGCTGCTTCATTCCTATGGTGAGAAAACGAATAAGTCACCAAACCTTAAGTTTGTCTTCAACCCAGTTCCCAATGAGGACTCTGTTGCTGTAGTTCCTCTCGATTTTCCACATATCATGCTTCGTTTCGGGTCTCCCCATTCCTTGCGACATGAAATCATATATATCTGATTTGTTGGTGGAGGGAAGCTGCTGCTATCCGTATTAATTTTTAGTTCAATGTTTACAACATTTAGAGTAATGATTCACGCGGGAGGCGGTAGTTTGTTGCTATGGATACGACAAACAACGCGAATCCTCATAGATGTGATGAGCTTAATGCAAGTGGATTTTTACCCCCGACCCTAAAGAAAGAAAAAAGCACCTTAAATAATAGATAATCTTCTGTGGTTTTCGAAAATGCAGCGCCTTCCGTGCCGCGTTGCATTTTCAAATAGAAGACAAGCCGAACGGGTACAGCCTGGGCATCGCAGGCGGACTTCGATTTGGAGCATAATTATTACTTGAATAAAAAGAAAAATCGGACATCAAAGAAATTATTAAAATTTATAAAAATAATATAAAGTGCAAAGGCATTTATTTGGCCCGTCAAAAAGAAAACACTTTATTAATATTTCCAAAAATGCAAGCATTCTGTTTTTGCGTAACTCGCAATTTTCTAACGGGTTTCTTAGTACTTAACCACATAATGGCAACATTTATCTGAATTCTGAAGTTTGCATTGTTTATTTAGATTTTATATTAAATGGGAGGTGGACACTCTCCAAGTGCATGCCCACGCTCTCGATTGGACAGAAGGCTCTACGAGATTACGCTGTTGCCTAAGGCCCCTGAATTATACTGCATTATGGAGGAAGTAAAATGATCATCAGTTTTCTTGGCAGCCCCCCCATGTAAAGCTTAGCCTAGGGCCTTTGAAAAGGTAGAGCTGGCCCTATGTTCAGGTCATTATTTTGGAAAAGAGACGATGCACCAACTGATTTTAAAGCACCGTCAGCCCGATAAGTCCGGCTGGGAGACAGGAGAGTGTGTATGGTGCGTTTGGCCTGGAGAAACCTCAGATTGTTTTTACATATTCCACAATGCAGTCCATGACCACCCGGGAAGACGGGAAGGTCAGCCATCCACTGCTAAAGAGGTTGAGGATACCATGAAAGCCGTCCGGGATGTGGCGCCAGGAGACGGCCACGCCCAGGTCCTCCAGTCGCTTACGATACAGTAGCCCGTCATCCCTGAGTACATCATACTCGCAGGTTAGCACGAAAGTAGGTGGGGTCAAGCGCAGCACAGAGTCCTCTGCCAGCAGTGGGGACATGCCAGGCTCCAGTCCCTGGCGAACCAGGTGATAGACCTCCCCATCGAACTCGGCCAGCTCTGGCTCCTTGTAGTCCCAAGGTATGAAATCTGGTGGGAGGTTTTCTGGGGACAGCCAGCGTCGGTACTGCAGTCGGAGGTCAGCGGGGACGTGGCTGCCCTCCAGCACATCCTGGGACACTGACATTTCCCCGTTGAGGTACTGCAGGAAGTAGAATGCCACCCGTGCGCGGAAAAGAAGGGGAACGGCTTGGTTCTGCACATATGAGGGCAGGTTGAAGTTCGCCATCTGCAGGGCGGGGTAGATAAGCACCTGCGACCGTAGCGGTGGCAGACTCCCCGACTCTGGCTGCGCTAGCCGCTGGCACAGCGCCACCGCCAGGTTGCCCCCGGCACTGTCCCCGCCCACAGCTACGCGTCGCGTATCCACGCTGAATTCTGCCTCAGCCACGGAGAGGAAGTGACACGTAGCGGCCTCGCAGTCATCCAGCTGGGCGGGGTATCGATGCTCAGGGGCCAGCCGGTAGCTGTAGCAAAATAAATACTGTTTTTCTGACTGTGATGCGTGCATTTTTTTGGAAAATGGAATCCTACATATTTGCCCCAAATATTGTAACATGGCATTTAAAAATGCGTTTAGTCAGGCTTCTATGTTACAGATCTATATAAAATAGTACATAATATCAAACTGTCAAAAAAATCTATGTAGCTTTCAAAATTATTTACAAATATAAAAGCTGAAAAGTCTTGAGTGCATAATTATTCACCCCCTGTGGAACCACTAAATCAGCTGTGGTGCCGCCAACTGTCACTCATAATTCATTGAATGGAGTCAACCTGTGCGCAATTAGAGTTTCACATCAACCCAAAATAAATATACCTGTTTCTGGCAAGCCCCAGAGATTGTTAGAAAACATCTCGATAAACAACATCATGAAGATCAAGGAGCCATCAAAACAAACCTGGATAAAGTTCAGGAGAAACACCTGGTTATAAAAAATACTTTAAAGACTTTGAACAGCCCCAGAGAGCTGTTAAATCCATTCATAAAAAATGAAAAGAATATCGCAAAGGCCATCAAGCATCAGTGACAAGATAATGAGGAGGTTAATCAAATAACCTATAACCTAGATGCTCCTCAAAACTGGCTTTATGGAAGAGTGGTGAGAGGAAACCCATTATTGAAAAAGAAACAGATGAATTTCTGTTTGGAGTTTTCCAAAAGTCATGTGGGAGACCCTGAAAACATGTAGAAAAAGGTTCTCCGGTTTGATAAGACCAAAATTGAACTTTTCCACCGTAGTAAAGCTTCATGTGGGGCTAAAACGAAACACTCCTCATCCCCCCCGAGAGTTCCATTCCCAGGGTGAGGTATGGTGGTGTTGGTATGATGCTGTGGAGACGCATTTAATCAGCAAGATGGATGGAGCCGAATACATGGCAACTCTAGAGGAAAACCTATTTCAGCCCAAACTGAAGCAGAGGTTCACCTTCCAGTGTGATGCAATGGTCTACTGGGATTCCACCACGCACCAGCAGGGGGCGATCAGCACTATGCAGGTCAATACTAACCATGTTTACCACAAGGAATGCTAACACAATGCGGCTGGTGGTGGATAATTGGCTCAAACATGGGGCAGTACAGTCTTCGCCAGCAAGACTTAAAAGCCATGTTCTGAAGAAGGTCAGGAGTAAAGGGTGAGCAAAGTGTGCATACTTTCCCTGGCCCCTGTGAAAAATCCCACAATCTGACTGAGAATCGGTGAATGAGGTAAGGAGTGGCGGATACATAGCCAGAGCCGCCCACCACGCTAGTCCGAATGGAATGTAACAGTGTGAGTTTTTTTCCAGTGACTGGAGTGTCAATCCTGCCACCAACCCACAAATTTTCCCAGTAAGCTGGAGGACCTGCTTGCAGGGCTGGATGTAAGACGGTTAAGGTCATACCCAGGATGAAGCAACTGCAGGTTAAGGGCCTTGCTCAAGGGCCCAACAGAGTAGGATCACTCCTGGCATCCATGGGATTCAAACCAGCAACCTTCCAAGTACCAGCACAGATCCCTAGCATCAGACCCATAAGTCAACCTACGAGAATCTGTGGCAAGACTTAAAAATGGCTACTTAACAATGGACATGGAATGAACAATTTACAGCCATCAAAGGTGGTTCTACCAATTATTGAATGGCGGGGGGGGGGGCACTGACATTATATACAACCAGCTATTATCAGCTTTTCTGTTTAACTTTCATGTTAGAGTATTTTGCACTTTCAGAGTGTTGAGCATGTTACGCAAATCAAACAGTAAAAATCCCAGTTTAATCCATCTTAATTCCAGGTTGTAATGGTTCAAAACATGGAAAAATCCAAAGGGGTGAATACTTAGGCAGGACACTTAAAAAATGTAAACATCAAATGCAATGTTTCTAGATCTAGACTGCAGTTATTTTACCACATGTGAGCAAAAAAGGATCACTGAAACTTACCCAACAGATATCACTACCGTGTCAGACTCCTTGGCGACGTATCTGCAGACCGCATCAGCCGTATCTGTGAAGAACCACACTGTATGAGGCTACGATGGCTCCCACTGAAAGATAGACATAACCCAGCTGGACGATCCATACTAAGATTCTCACCTATACTGCCTAACACCCAACCACCTCCATGGAAGTAAACCAATGCTCTCCTCCTGCCACTAGAGGGCACTGTAGGCTCATATGCCCGGACAGGAACATTGGCAAACATCAGGTCTTTGATGCGCAGTCCTGAGGGAACAGGCTCCTTTCGGACTGTGAGCCAGGATAGCACCTTCCGTGTAAACGTGATCTGGTGGCAGAGGCCCATGCGCTCCAGGATCCGACCCTAATGAAGCGGGAGGCATCAATTATCGACAGTTTTTTTGGCAAAAATGTAGGAATTTTTTGGCGCTCCTTCAGGCAATCATTAACAGCAGAATAGACTGGTTTAGTTATGAGAGCGCAAAAGCCATCAAATTCCTTTCATCATCACATCAGCTGTCCAAACCTCGCCTGCATCTCAGTGACATTTTCCTGATTATGATGTTCAAAGCAGAGGAGGGGGAAGCTCCAATCCTGTCCGCTGATGGGAAAAACTCCAAGCCAAAGACAATTCACCAGAGTTTGCATCCAACCAAACATTCCAGTAAAAGTGCAAGGATTTTAGAAATACTAAAAAAAAAGACAAAAAGCAATGGTGTTTCCAGCAGACTGTTCTTAATGTTAGTGATTAACAAGAGGAATGCTTTAGCCAAGCTTGTACTGAACGACAAGTGCGTGGAGAAGAAAATTCACTGAAAGGTCAAAGTCTGAGTAAACAAAGACGCTGTTTCACACAGACTCAAGAAAGGAAAATTAAATCGACCAGGAACAGCTGTCAGATTCCAAGCCAAAATACAAAAAGGTCAGATTAACAAACTAGATCAGATTAAGTATTTAACTTAACAAGGTTTTTTTTAATACAATTAAGAGAGAAAAAATAATGAATCGTCATGCAGTATCAGTCCAATATCAGTTAACTATTGAGTTTGGCACAGACCTGTGGCACACACTGGAATTGTACTAACAATCATGTTAACCTTTAACTTCCCAAAGGAAATAAAAGAATATCTTGTGGACTTTGTAATGGGTTACAATAGTAAGAAGGAGTAGCTTTAACTTCTGTGGCCAGGCTTGACTGTGGTTTAAGGGAACGTCCTTCGACTTATCAGAGTCAAACCAAGTTATCAAAGTCAAGCGGCATAAAGGAAAAGGTGCATAGAACACAAGTTCATGATCTGATGTTAAATTCCTTAAATATTTCTTTCCCACTCAGCAGAGTGTCATCAGCCCTTCTCCTGGAGATCCACCCCCCCGCAGATCTCAGTTGCAGCCCTAATTTAACAAACCTGATACAGAAAATCAGTCCCTTCAGTAGCATCTCAGTATTAGAGTCAGCTTGGCTTCAACATAGCTGGCTCTAATATTTCGATGCTACTGAAAAGCCTGATTGTCTGTATCAGGTGTGTTGAATTAGCGCTGCAGCTAAGCTCTGCAGGGGGGGTTAGATCTCCAGGAGAAGGGTTGGTGACCACTGGACTAACATATGTTACAAGTTAATGATATATATCCATTTTTCATAACCGATAATCAAAATAGGGTTGTGGAAAGCAAGGAGCGCGCATCACAAGGTACAAACAAATTAATAATAATAATAATAATAAGATGATGATGAAGAAGAAATTATAGCCTAGTCATTATTATTAAATGCCCAACACTCACCAGAACCGCACACCCAACTTGTACCATGTGGACCAGGTGCAGCTTCCGGGGGTTGATAACTCCAGGGGGGATTTTCGAATTTGTGAACTCTGAGTAGATGAGGCCATTTAGGAGCAGCAAGAACGCCGCAAAAACGGCAGCGAAGCCTGTTATCAGAATCGCGACGCCTATGTCCATTCTGACCGCAGACTGATGGGGAAAATCGGCAGCGTGCAGGAATAAAATCCAACGGTTACCACTTCACCCCACCTTTCAACCCACTGTGAGGTTTCAGATTACAGCCTTCCCAGTTCAGCCTCTACTGACTGACAACTATGTGCACCAGTTACTGATTACTGTTAAGGTGGGGCCCCCAGCCTTTCAAAAAAAGAAAATTAACATAAAGTATCGTTTTGTCCTGCCTGCACGTGTGTAACCTTCTGATGATTCTGATCTTGTTCTTTGTGTTTCATCCCCGTTCTGGAACCGTATCGTTTCACTGTGTTCTGTGTATAATGCTGAAATGACTATAACCTCCCTGACTTGATAAAAATAGATTCAAATAAACCATATGTTGTTTGCACAGAAAATCACACATGAATTAAAGTCTTTCCATAGGTATCAAAATCTGACCTCACTCAGAATCTTCAGCTATGGAAACACCAGAACTTTCAGCAATGATCTGTAGATGGCAATGTTGACCTGAGTGAAGTTATATGGCTTCTGAACATTAAGACGCTACAAGAAGACAGGCTTTCATTATTAGCTTCAGTTTCATACAATAGGAGGTGCAGGGCAGCATTCAGGCTGTCAGAGCCTGATCACGGCACCAGGAGGTCTCTTTCCAGGTAACATGTCTATCTTTGTGACACACCCCTTCGCTGTGTATGTATTTCTCCACCAGAATCACTCCTTAATCCTTCACGCGGCATTTATTCCACCTAACAGGCATCTCCCTATCTTTGATAACATGACAAGAGCAGGCAGTGTTTGTAAGGCTGACTTCCCCCTTGCAGGCAAGGCCTAAAAATCACAGGTTTGTAGCTTAGTGAAAGCCCAACAAACATTTGCTTTAGTGCTTTAGTGCTTTAGTGAAGTGGCTTTCTGCACAGATTCACCAAGGACTCCAGCATGGACTATAGTGCACAGGTGGGATGTCCACTCAAGATGGTTCTGCTCCTGTGTGTTTGGGTTCCGTTTCATTATTTGTGAGGAAATGTCTCCATACTGAGGGTAATTCTCTATTTTTTATTAACTTAATCTTTCTTAAGGGAGTAGACATGTCAACGTTAACCAACCTTCCACTAGAATTTTATTGGGGAAAGGCTGAGACCAATTACACGTGTTAAATGGATGGTCGAGGAGAATTGTATGTGCATGTCTGTCTTTGTATCTGGGTGTCGGTGAGATATAAAGGAGTTTGGTGCCC
Source organism: Mormyrops boulengeri (assembly GCA_026781065.1). Lineage (NCBI taxonomy): Eukaryota > Metazoa > Chordata > Actinopteri > Osteoglossiformes > Mormyridae > Mormyrops > Mormyrops boulengeri. The sequence continues at coordinate 22,096,414 of JAODLD010000136.1, read as the reverse complement.
TGGTTATTCAGAAAACGTGGCTTCAGTTCAATCCGTTGTACACACACCTCATACTCTGGGAGGTTGATGAGGGCGGACCCAGGTGACCCTGGACTCAGAGACGTCACCTACAGGACTATGGTAAGCTTCCTAAGACTAGAGGGACAGCCAATGGGGGCAGGGCACTGCTGCCTGGCTCTATCTTCCATCTCCCAGGTTCCCAATATAGTTATTACCTTAGTTATCCTACAGCCGAAACTTCCGTTTCTGCAGAGTAACTGATAAGTTTACAAATGTATGAAGTACCTGGCAGAAAGGTACCTGCTTTTCAGTTAAGGTGCGGAATTTCCATGTACTTATCCACTTATGCTGCTCTCCTCTGGTTTGAGAAGAGCATGCTTTTCGCCGTACTCTTCCCGTAAATCGGGTCAGGTACTCGTGTTATCTGCACGCCGAGATCTGCTGTTTTTCTTTTCTCCCTGGAGATCGTTACCAGACCCGTTCATATCTGAGCGACGCGTCTGAAGGAAAAAAAAACGTGTTCCGCGTTCATGAGCTGACCAAGGGCGTAGATTCCGGTACGGACGGTAGGAACATGACCCTATCAATACTGCGGGCGTACTGTGTATGTTTAGGGGCGGGGGTTCGCGGCTGATTTGGTCCCTACTAATGTTGAAACCAAACCTTCGCCCTTGCCTGCAGCTCAGTGTCATTTCCATACCCAGATGGATAGTTGGACACAAGATAACAATTGATTGAATTACAAAAGATGCCGCGCCATGTTATACGGACAATTTACGACCGCATTATAATTAACGGACATACGAATCCTCAGAATGTCTCAGAATTACCCAGAATTAAAGAAAAAACATTATAGCAGTTATGCAAGAGTCTACATGCCAGATCTCATCCACTTTTTCCCTTTTCAAATGAAGCTTAAACTGGTATAAGCGGGAATAAGTTGTATAAAAAATCGTCTAGTAATACATAAAGAGATTAAATAGAGATCGAAATGGGAGGCAATTTCTTCTCAAATATAATGTCAAAGATTCTCTTGCAGTCAGGTGACACTCACGATGAAAAATGCCTTTCGCAAACATCGGATAAGGTGAGGGCATTTATGCAGTGTCCGCTTGTTGCACAGCCTCTGGGGGGATGGGGGGGTGGAGAAACAGGGAACCGAAAAACAACCACCCACAGACGGCACGGTAGTGCAATATCCCCCGACACTTAAACTGTCAATCAGGATTAATGGCCTTTAAAAACTCCCATCAGATCCAAGTCTACCAGACACTGAGGGGATCACCGAGTTGCGACCCGTGGTGGATCGGAACGTCTTCAGGAAAAAAAAGTAACACAGAGTCCGAAACTTAGAACAGAGGCAATAACGCGTATCTTTCGCTCCAGTTTTAACTTTAAAAAAGGAAACGTCGGCTGCTGAAATACATTCGCCGACTGTTATTTTAAGAGAGGTTAAGGAGGAGGGGGTGTCCGAAAAGGGGAATGAGCGCCGTCCGGTTCCCTAAATTATGAGGAGCACGCAAAACGCGACTTGACATGGGGCACTTTGTAAGGCACTAGCTCAGACGCTGCCGACCTGCTGGAGAACCGCAAACTCACTTTCCCCGTATTCTTAAAAAATAACTCCAAAAGGCAAAAGTTTAATTTTTTTGTGATTAAGTGCATACTGTAGCGATATATATTAAAGAAGAATCGCCTTTGAAGACTTGTGTCCCAAAACAAACTAGGGGGTACAGAGTAATGCAAAACGCTGTCTGAACTCTTCTGGGATATTATCAGTTTTGAAGAATTAATTATACACCGGGGCAAAAAAAAATGACGGTGAAGCCGCTGGGTGATCTGGTGCTGCTCTGCCTCCAGATCGCTTACTGCGTTATTAAGGCGGGCGTCCGCTTTTTGCTGCCCAGCAAGCGCAAAGACCTGGGCGGCGAGGTGGTGCTCATCACCGGCGGGGGTAGGGGCATCGGTCGCCACCTGGCCAAGGAGTTCGCCAAGCAAGGGGTCAAAAAGGTAAGCGAAAACGCCTAGCTCACACGGGCCAGGAGTTTGTGTTAATTATTATTGACATTACGTGGTACTGACTGATACAAAAGTTGTCTGCGATGAGCACTGTTCTGCAAGGGAGAGAATGGACCCCCCCATTTAACGTATGCGTAATTTTATTGCGCTAAGTTTGTTTTTGCTAAATTAACTAGATTTAAAAAAGTACTGAAGTCCGACTCGTTGAGGCGCTTTATAACCAGTAGAGGTAGCCGATCGCAGGTATTACAGATCATTGACTGCCGTTACCGGGTTTGCTTATAAGGGTGGCAGGTAACACGTGTATCAAACGTCCCTGCAGCCCGATCCTTGGAGATCATAGCGATGCCAGTGGATCTGTCCCCAAAGGGCGCTATGTGGGGTGCGTCTCTGCCCAGCTTGCGACTACCGCAGTTACTCTTAACCATATGGGATGTATATTGACAGGGCTCGCATACCGTTCATCTAAAATCTGCAGGTATGTTATATATACAAAGGGTCCCAGTTCGCCGCAAATGCGTCAATTATAAAATCAACACGCGACAACCGTAGTGTTTACGGACGGTACTAAAGAGAGTAGTAACAGGAGCACCGAGCGCACCCATATAACGGGAATTACATTATTATTTTTGGACCGGAGAGTTTCCGACCTGGGTGTCGAAGCTGATTGTCTTCAAAATTCCGAGGATAGCTAACATTTGGACTCACAAGATGGACGGCTTTCAACAAAACGATCGCGTATTTAACATTTAGGGTATTATATAATACGAATCAGTTCAAATAATCATCTGGGGAGAATTAGACGGCTCCACTTCTGGGAAGGAGAACGCAACACTTACGCGAAACTTCTGTGCGTTTTCAGGATAAGAAACGGGAGGATTGCGGTTATATCTTTAAAAAAGCACTTCATTGTGGTACACAGCAGACCAATTCAAGATAAAACTTGCGTGTGTATGACTGTGTGAGATTCTCCTTAAAGACACCCCTCTTAAAGACTTTCTTTGCGCTCCACTGTGCACCATATCATGTAATATTCAGCAGGTCTGTAAACGCTCAGAGCGGCTTCCTTTGTCGGTCCTGCTGCTTTTTATAACGCCCAATTGTCTCTTCGCAAATATCAGTGTTTGGGGTTGCGACCTTCGGGAAGAGTGGGCCAGCAAGCTTCTCCTGTTTCTGGTTCAGGTTGCACAACACCCTGGGTCAACCGGCGGGCAGGTCTTGGTGAAGAAAAGGACCCCTTTTCATCCCCAGATCGGTCGACCTCCGACGCAATAGAAGCAGACTTTTCTTACGATCTGCCCCGGTGTTTGATGAAAAGGCGCCCCTACCTCCGTGATAGTCGGCCGTTAAAGAAGGGGCTGTAAACCAGACGTAGCCAAGCGACACACAGAGATAAGTGCATGCATAGCTTCATGCATATCGAAATGCACATATAAATTATAGGCATACATAATACACACGTGGGTGTGTTTATATCCTATGTTTAAACTCCCGGGATATCACGTGATTTTATCTCGCTTGAGTTTGAGAGTTCCCTGCCTGGACACCTTCTGGCTCTCAGCTGGGTATTAAATGGATGAATGCACGGGGGGGAGGGAAATAATAGCAAGTAGCATAACTGCAGTAGACTAAGGAAGTGGGTGCCAGCGTGTCAAAACTCGTCAAAGTGAAACTGTTTGAGGAAATGAAAGGAATCGTGTTGCAATGTTTTTTTTTATTACGCCATGGAGCTGGTGACATGTTAAACTGACGGGTTGAAGCTGAAACACTGCAGTTAAACAGACATTTACTTTAAATATATGACAGTGGCATCACACAAATGTGACATGTAACTGTGGCACCCCTCCCTGTGCCAGTGTCACACGTCACGGTCACTGCAGCATGGCAAAACAGACGACTATAACTTCTAGGTCTGCGTCCACGGGCTGATTTGAGTCTCGATAGCTGCTCCATTCACACCTCAGCTAAGGCTAACGAGGAGGTGATGACGGACCTTTTGATGCCGAGAGGCTGCGGGGGTCTGCCTTGTTAGCCTCCCCCCTCCCCAGAAGGGGTGCCAGTAGGACAGATGGGGATAAGGTGTCATTTTGCTTAGAAATGGTGTTGAGATCTGGATTGGGGCTGGATCCTGACTGAACCAGAGTAAAACTTCAGTGCGAATATTTCAACATTTAAACAATGGCTGTCGGGAAACCGGCATGTTCTATTGTCATTGATGTATGTAAAGCTTATTACATACTCGTATTTTTTTCTTTTCTTGATGTTTTTGAGTGCTTTTGCTTTACAGGTAGCTAGTGGTGCATTGAGTTACAGGGATGAGATCAAGCAGTGTGT
>JAODLD010000136.1:22053455-22073286 GCA_026781065.1 Mormyrops boulengeri | reverse complement strand
CCGCCGCCGCCTGCCCACACACATATACACACAAACAGCCCTGTCCCCTGTACCCAGTCCATAAGGAGGCTCCCATACCTCCTTCCTCACTCTTTTCCAGTCCCCTGCGCTGGCTTTCCCAGTACCTCTCCCTGACCCCGTCCTCGGCCTGCCGACAGCCAGCGTGTTGCTGGGAAAAGCAGAACACTGGCTCTTTCCATTGGCTAAACCACAGGCCGCTGTCATCTTCACAAAGTTCCTGTCCCCTGAGCCAGTCCTGCTGCTTCTGGTGTCCGAGAACTGCGACTAAGTGGGTTTTACGCGCCGCAGGTCCTCCCAGTAACCCGAGAAACATTTCCGACGGGAATAACACTGCGTCTCATCTCCTCGTAAGGGCCCATTAGCCATACAGCTACATTTTATGAGGGCAGTGTTTGTGCCACTGATTAGCTTTAGCCTGTCGCTAGCCGCTGCACATTAGCTTTTTTTTAGCTATGTCCTGTTTACATGTACTTCAAAGTCAGCCTCTCTTGCGGTGTTGTTGATCTAGAATTGTACTGTATGACCTAAATAAAGACTTCAGCACTCGATGAAACAGCCACGCTCAACTCAAGCGGCAGGATATGTTTTGTGCTCAGCATGAAACTCCCCGGAACAGTAAGATATATGCAGCATGTTTAATAACCAAGTCTAACCTTTAGCCATGCAGTAAATATTTCTGCATGGAGGCGAAATTAAGATTTTATTTTTACTCAAAAAAATCATTTATGTTTCTGTGCCGAATCATAAACCTAAGTAATTCATGATTCATGAATTTGACTGTCCGTCATTAGGACATAAACGATAAGATTCTATGCTGGTCCACAACTCCTTGTGACCCCTGCTGATGTGAAGAACATCTGCCTGTTGCCTGCTACTTCAGCTCTTGTCCAATCTACACTAACCCCTCGTTGGTCTCTTGGCTTCTGACCAGCAGCAATTTCAAGCTCTTACCATACAAGAATAAAATGTGAGGATGCAGCACAAATGTGAGGATTTGCAGTCACAAAAGAAAAGCAACTGCTAGATTTAATAATACAATATTCCCAGATTATGGACCAAACTTGGCCTCATGCACCTAGCAAGGTGCCCGGGTATTGCCCTGAACCGACACCCACCCACCTAGCTGAATCAAGTTAATATCTTCGTCCACAAATTGCGGGACCAATTTCAAAACTATGACCCTGGAGACGAGAAAGAGGATACTACTGTAAACTTTGGATTCATCTGTCTGGTAACAAATTACATTCCGATAACAAAGATCAGCAGCCAGCACTACCTGCTTTATTTACCACTGCTGTACGGCTCCATAACTCCTGGATATTTGGCTTCTAAAGAGGGACATCACCCTCCACGCCACCTCCCTCTGAACTGGAAGACTGTCTGCCAAGGTTTGGAAGAGGATTTTTAAAAGAAGCGCACTGGGATACGTAATGGTGTTCCGATTAGCTAGACTCTAAAAGCAAACAGACTCACTTGCAAGCCCAGGAAACCCTACGAAAGACACGGGGCGAGACAGACTTTCATGACAGTTTTTCATTAATCAGTTGAGATGGAACCCACTGAGGAAACATTTCATGTCCTCTACTGGCGCAAAGGAAAAAGTTGCAAAGGCCTTTCTGGTTTTCTCCTGGACCTGAATTTTTTTATTTGGAACATTCCACTACAAAAGAATGCGCATAACCTTGCACTGAGAAAGGTTTCAAATGTACTTCGTCGTCATACAGCAAGAGAAGGTCTCCTTAGAAACAATAGGAACTGAGAGTGATGCAGAACACCGGGAATATTTTTGCAATTCACGTCCAAAGTCATGTTTCATGACAGTCTCATCTCATGAGAACTGAATCGCCCACCTTTTTGCAATGGCAGTCTACAGAGGGCGGGGGGACCAACTGGTGATAGCTATGCTTCAAGGGACAAAAACAACTCCAAGGATAACTGCTTCCCCATCCTCACTAGGCCAGTGAACCTTATAAGTCAGAAACAAACTAATTGCACATCTGTGGGGGAAAACAGAAAAGGCAGACGAAATCCACACAAAAAAAATTAAATATGAAAATCCCACATACAGAACAAGATTCAAACCCACAACCCGGAAGGTGTGAGGCACCATATTGCCCTAAAGGCATTTAAGAGTTCTAGAAAATCCTGCTTAAAAAAACCAAGCCAGCCACAGGTAAGGAAAAAAAATGCATAGCTACATAAAACTGGTCCCCTATCCTCACCAGGCACAGGAACCTTAAAAGTGTGACTAATCCTGTAAAAATGTAATTATATTTCCTGTGGAACATTTAAAGGGGTTAATGACACTTAAAGGAAAATTAATTTCATCAGTATGCACACAGAGTAGCTGGAGCAGGCATGAAGGTAAATTTCTCCTTGTAAAAGTGCAAAGACTATTTTTCGTTCCTTCAAAGTAACTTCAGAGCTGTCCCTGACTTCACACTCTCAGCTGGAGCTTCCCAAGTCTTCATAAAACGCTCCGATGCAGAGCACCCAGAGATCTCTACACTGTCCTCCAGAGTTTCCAGACAGGAGAACCTGGGATAGACCCAGGACACACTGGAGAGATTATGTTTCTCAGATGGCCTGGGTGGACCGGAGTATTCCTCTGGAGGAACTGAAGGTGGCTGGGGAGAAGGAGGTCTGGGTGCCACACTGCTGCCCCCACGACCTGCACCTGGATAAGGGGTAGAAAATGGATGGATGGATGATTGGATCCAGGGAGTGCCAGGCAAGGACCCCTGCATATATTTGTATGAATTTACCAATAAATATGTGAGCCTAATGTATCTATGAACAGCTGTGAACTGACTCAAGAAGGGGAAGTAAATGTCGCCACAGATATCAATACATCGATACTTCTGTGTGTCCTGTTCTCTTATTCAAGATTCCTTTATTCCTTTATTTGTTACATACATAGCTGTACAAGTACGACACATAGTGAAATGAGATGTGGCCATCTTATTCGATGACTTCATATCGTTAAATAAAGACTCATACCGGCAGTTGACTTGTTTGTGCATCCCCATGTCTTAACTTATAGGGAATTACATCTCCATAAAGGAATTCTTAGTTCATTTTTTCGAGGGGTGATGGATTTCCGAAGAAGGGAGTTGTTTCTTCTCCTGGGAATCAGAGCTGAGCCGCACGCATATTGGACAGGAAAAACCCGCCGTTTATGGGAAACGGGACAGAAAACTTGCTCCCTTGAGCTCGCTTGAGTGACCCAGCGATGAGGCGGCTGGGAATCCGACATGCTCAATCGACACATGATGTCAACTGTTGAAACTAAGAACGTTTTTTACACAAGCAGTTATATTTTCAAAGGTGTCATTTTTTATGAGACTGAGTGCGATTGTGAGATTCAAATCGGAATAAGTCAGCAGAGCTGCCTGACATTTAACGTCTAGGATTTATACAGGATGCAGAAAACCAGAATCTGGAACCTTCCTTTCTTCTCTGATTATTGTTTTATTTTTAGTTAGTTGCTTAGCACTGGCTTATATCAAAATTTCCTTCCATAACATATACATTGATAGAGCTGAGTATAAATGTGGTGAGATTCGCATGACCAGGTCTCCAGGTCTCCAGCCATGACAGATTGTCTCCAGAGAGTTGGACAGGCCAGTCACAAGGCCTAACAGAGCTTTAATCAGCAGCCCACCCCACCTACCCACAGTAGGCAGGTCCACTTAACCGGTCAAAAGGACCCCTGGGGGCTGTCCGTGGAAACCGCCCGATTAAGCAGCCACCCACGGCTATGGGTATGACTGATTGGCCCTCGTTTATCTCACTCAAACCTTGGCAGCCCTGCGCTCCATCTGTGGTGTTGGCAACTCCCTCCCAACACCCCCACCCCCAGAGCCTAGTCACGTATGCCAAAATAACTCCTGGACACGAAACAGCCTGGGTTTTCAAATTAGCCCTTTCACCAGGCCAGAAGTAACCTCCTGTCCTGCATATCTCAGGTAGTATGAAACCAAACCTACACTTAGCACATGGACTGTCAGCTGCTCAGACCTGGATACATTTAACCCTCGAGGAAAGGGCTGATTATCCCCCATCACAACCCAAATCAGAATCAAATGTAGGCAAGCCTGACGCCACATGAGCTCTGCCCCGCTCAATATGAAACGAAAACATTGCGCTCAGCGGTGAAACAAATGAGGAAATTACTCAAACAGGTAAAGAAAACATTGGGCAATTCTGGGGTAAAATTAGTGAAGAGTGTCAAAATAGCAGAACATAGACAAGAGGCGCATAAATTAGATTTTCAGCAAGTGCATTTTGGGTAGAAATCTGTAACAGCTGGGAGGTCTAAAGTGTTTCTATCACTCTGAGTTATTTTTAAGTCTCCATTATCCATAGTAATGGCAAGTTGGGAAAATCAGCGTTTTGTTGATGTTACATAGAATCAAAGTAGATCCGAGAACAAAGTTTTTATAAAAACAAAGGTTTTTTATCGGGGATGAGAAACAGATACCGAGACCTTGTAAAATAATCAGCTTATTGTGATGTGTAATAATAATTTCTTGCGTTATTCAAAACAGAACAGTAATATAAAGCGCTATGTTGGAGAAAAAGTCTTCTGTTGTTTTTATAAGCAAGGGGAACTCACTGCATTCTTCTGCGTTATTTGAAACCCGCTTAACAGGTGGTGCTGAGTTCTCATTCATTTAAACATGCTTTAATTCTGCAGATCCAGTGGGAGCTTTGAGCAACAAGGATCTTCTGCGATGGTGAGAATCTGGAAGCAAAGAATCTGCCTTTCAGATTGGTTTGCCAGCAATTTGTCTTGTCTTAAGGCTGTGTCGGGAAGTGGCCAGCAGGGGGCCCCACGGGAAGCGGGCGAGCACAGCGCAGGCCCTCCTGCGACTTCCGCGCATGGACAGCCCGTGGCCCGTGCTGGCAGCACACGGCCGGTCAGGGAAAGGCTTGAACTTGGGATGACCCCGCAGAGCTCAGTCCCTGTTGAGTTCATCCGGAGGCCAACTCTGATTCTTTCCTGTTTTTTTTTTCCTCTTGGATAACACAAAGCACGTTCAAGCTCAGTTCCATCCCCCATCCCACTAATATCCCACTCCTTGCCCTCTTTTACTTACTTAGAACGCTATGGAGGAGGAAAGCACTTTGTGAATCTAGAAGCTTCTGCAGAGCATACTTTGGCATCCCAAAACTGGTCTGGAGCCAAGTGCTGGTTACATATGCACAAGGAGGGGGTAAGAAGTGAAAGAACAAAGAACCAAAGATCAATGCAGCCCCCATCTCCTTAAGTGAAAGAGTGATTTTTAAATCACCCTTATACTGAAGAGGTGAGCAGATAACTGGTTAACACCCTGGCACTTTCTGGGAACTTTAATTTCACTCAAACATGATTTCACCCATTTACACAGCTGGGTGTTTTTACTGCAGTAATTCAGAGTAATTATTCAGCTCAAGGGTACATGTGGGATAGTCCTCCTGGGATTTGAATCAGCAGACCTCAAGGTACCAACACCGACGGGCATCAGAAGCAGAAGCACAATCAGTATGACCCCCGTTGGGCTGTAAAACCAGTCCCACCAGAGCCGCTGATCCTGTCGCAGCAGATTGCGAGATGTTTCCACACACGCCCCTGCACTTAGGCAGAGCACCGCCGGGCACCTGGCTAACGACGGGCGCGTGCCTTTTTCGCGCGACCTGCATTTCCATTAGCTACCTTGGCGTGGAATTTTAACGAGGCAGATCGACGTCTCTTGGCACCAGCCATCGATTTAAAGAGCTGACTGCTCCCAGCACGTAGCTGGCGAGCTCTCCGCCTAACACCTTGGAAGGATCAGGGAGGGTTTTCCTATGTGCAGTCAGCGGTTACACTCTCCAGGGCTATCGGAAGGAGGCGAGAGGGACTCTAGGAAGGCCGTCCCCGTTAAATGATCTGTCAATAGTGCAAGCTGTCGCATTCCAGCTGGCAATAGTGGAGTTGATTGTCTAAGCTGACATGGGGTTCCAGGAGGGACTAAACTAGCAAGGTAGGACATGAAACTAGAGGCTTCTCTCATATTGGGGGTGTTGGGGGAGAAAACGGTTTATTTTAGGATGCTGGGAGCCGGTCTCCTCTCTCCATGTACGCGCACACACGGAGACACACGCCCCTGGTGCTTGGCACTCCTGAGGGCACACAGAGGCCTGGGAACATTGCCTGGGTCCTGTCTTGGTCAAGAGCTAGGACAAGAATCTCCATCAGGACCTGCCAGCCTGGCCATGACTAATGAACTCCGGGCTCGGGGGGTGGATAATCCTCCCAGCCGGTGGGAAAGGGGCCGGGGAAGAGAGAGGCTGACACGGAGCTGGAGGCCGCTGAAAGACAGGGATTTAGCTGGCGACGGAGAGCGGCTTGCTGGGACACTGATCCAGGGGTGGGAGAAGGAACTCCGATGGGCATCGAGCCAGAAGGACTGGCCTGAGTACAAAAAGGACACGAGTACAATTGATGGACTGCTCCGAGTACTCCATGGGCCTGAAAAAGCAGGTGTGAGTACTCTATAGGCCTGAGAAACAGAAGTGTGAGTACTCCACAGATCTCACAATCAGGGTTTTGAGTACTCAACTGATTACTGTAGCATTATACAGGCCACAGCTGAAATGCCACACCTTGTTATACCTCTATGTTTCATATTCTAGGCTCAGCCATCAGCACACTGAACCTATTGCAGAGGCGATGCACATTACCTTTTCTCCACTGCGGCATCGAATCAGCAAAGGCAGGCTAAGGAATATCAGCCAAGAGCATGAAATATAAACGTGCTCAGACACAGCTACAAAGTAAGTGTCAGTGGTGTGACCCACTCGGGGGACAGGAATGTGCTCAGACACGCACACATACACAAGCACGCTCACACAGAGACACACGCGCATGTACTGAGGCTGGCCCCGGCAGACGGGAGGTTTATAACCCATGACAAAACACCTGGTCCAAACACACAGGCCGTTCTTTCCCAGAACTCACTGGTTCGGGGGGGCGACTCCTCGGAACGCACAGGCCAGTACCCCCCCACAGCATTGTTGTGCGCACACATTGCTGAGGATTGCTTCTCCCGGACCGCCCCCCCCACAACCCCACTCGACACTTGGGGAAACTCCACATTAGCTTACAGCATCCATTCAGGGGGTAGGAATGGGGCTGTCAGGCGGTATGCAACCCTGACCTGCAGGTTTTACCAAATGCCCTCCCCAAATGAAACAGGATGGGACTGAGGTGGGGGGGTTGGGGGCTTAAAAGCAAAGACACAAGGGCCGGGAGATTCGGCCAGCATGCAAAACAGCCCCCACCTCATCTTTTTCACAGATGTCACTGTTGTCTCGTTGGGATCGCAGTGATGCGGTCGCCTGTGGTCCTCTGCAAAGTCATTTGATGAGATGGCAAAGAGGAAAGTACCAAATATGTAAAATTCCTTTTGATAAAGTCATGTTTCATTTTTACATGTTCACTTACCAGCATTCCTAATACCTTTATGAATAAAATTGTACTTCTCAATTCCAGCCAACATGCCCTGCATGAATTCAGATGATATTTCCATATATATTTCTTTGCTGCGGTTTCTGAAACTTATTACAGCTTGGTGGACAATGTAGTTGCTAGTGTCTGATTGGGTATAGGTACTCGAATCAGAAAGTTTAAAATTTGGATCATGCTTGTAGAAAAAAATAACAAGGCCATGGGGGGGGAGGGGGGTGTTGGTGAAACAGTGCCAGAAAAAATTGGGACACAATTAAAAGACCAAGGAACATAAACTGCAGCCTAAAGAAGAATTTTGTAGTTCAAAATGGCTTCCGCCGTACTGTGGGACCGGTTTCTGTGTTTTTAATTCTGAATGGCTCCCCCAAAAAGAACTGTAGAAAAATAAGTCATCAATATTCACTCTGGAGATATACTACCTCTGCCTTGTGAAGAGGTGCCCATTACCACTGACCTCCAGCTGTCAGGAGTGTGAGAAAACGCATGTAAAAGCAGAGCTGAGTGAGATGCAAACAGCTGAAGAAGCAGCTGGAACACTTCCGCCCCCTTGTGGCCAAAAATCTATAATGTCCATAAAACGATTTTACGGAAAAAATATGCATTTTCTACACATTATTATGCTGTAGCTGTAGCGGAGCAAAAGTTAATTAAGAAAAAAGCTAGTGTCCAGTAATCTGGGATACCATATTGTGAAAGTTTGGCAAGATAATTAAACTTATTATTCAAAACTGTAATGGATTTCATCTAGTATATATTAGTTATGACAGTTTTGAATGATTCAAATATATCGGCAATGTGTAGAAAGCTGACGGGTCTGCGTTTCTTTTCATCAGTAAGTTGCAGCAAAATGGATGCTCTGAGCTTTTGGCAACGACGCACTATATATAGTGCAGAGAAACCCCATAACCGATTAAGTAGGCAATTACAGTAATTTCGCGTTTCAATCGTATCACATTTGCAAATATTATTTAGTAAAAACTTAGCGGTCATTCACCCCCGCTACGCAGATTTTAATATTTACTGCGTTAAAACGAAGGATTAGCCGAGGTTACAGTGGAAGCGATTGGGATGCATTTATTACAATTGCGTAGAAGAGTTTGATGTGGGGGGTCCACAACTTAACAATTTAAATGCAAAAGTCTATCAGTTAGGTGCATGAATGGAACCAAATTCGCACCAGGCTTATTATGATCCTGCTGCAGAAGGTGCTGGACTACAGTTTGGCAGAAACGCAACAGACGAAGCTAGAAAGACGCCATGGGTCACATCTGGGAAAGTGAATGTACTGCAGGCCAGGGGAGTTTCTAACTGTTTAAAAGATCAGGGGCTATATTAAGTTTACCTGGGGCTTGACTTTTTTTTTTGTTTTTGAAGGAAGATTAGCATCGGGGATAATATACTCCGGGCTGTAGCCCCGAGTGATCGGACCTAACGACGCCTATGCTGCAGGCTTTGTTAAGATGGCGACTTAAGACAGATACCGTGTCCAATTAGGCTAATTTTCTCAATTGTGTGTTTGTGTGTGTGGGTGGGTCATGTATATAGGACCAAATATCCCCACAATGTGATTAAAACCTGCTATTTTTTCGGTCCCCACAAGGGGAAACTCGAATTTTAATCTGAGACTGCAATCATAGAACTAAAAATGCCAAACGTGTTTTATTTTAAAGTCTTTAAATAGCAGACAGCATGTAATTATGTGTGTGTGTGTGTGTGTGTGTGTGTGTGGAGCTTGTGTGTGTGTGTGTGTGTGTGTGTGTGTGTGTGTGTGTGGAGCTTGTGTGTGTGTGTTCTAAATCGGTACCATAAGTTAAAGTAGGGCATTAATGAAAAGTTGCATGGACTCTGATAAATCTGTGTAGCGAAGAGATTCTTCCAGTTGCCTGGGCAGGTCTGTTGAGTCAGTCCAGATAAAACTTCGACAAACGGGGATGGGCAGTTGGGGTGGGGGTGATAAATAATATTCCCCTTCCATTACCCTGACTACGCTGTAAATATTGGGCGATTATTAGTCATTAACCACGACCGATATCATTTAGAAACAGCTTGTCGGAGGTCCTGTCGCCTCGCATGGGGAACAAGGCATTTAACAGGGACCTGCCGCCCAGACAGCTGTCCAAAAATAGTCTCTGAAAATGAGTTCCGACGGCGGTGAAACTTACCACAAGACCGTGGAGATGTTAGGGGGGCGTGAAAGGGCGTGTTTTCAGGGTTGCTGGTCAAATACACTCTTACAAATTAAAGTTATGTCATCGCATCTATTTATAGAATACTTTGTATAACTGCTTCAGGATACTGTGGTATCAGACGCGAACTTAATAACAAAAGAATTTGCCCTATATTGATATTTGAATCTTACTGATAGTTACAGTATCAATATCGATAAGTATTCAGTTGATATTTACTGTACCTTCTGTGGGCCCACCACTTGCAGGGGGAGCCATGGGGGTCGGGTGCAATGTAGATCGGAAGGCAATCGACGGACCGATTGTCGGCTACCGAAACTGGCTCTGGGTACATGGAATGTAACCTCTGTGGTGGGAAACGGGCCTGTGCTGATGCGGGAGGTAGAGAGATACTGGCTAGATATAGTTGGGCTCACCTCGACGCACGGCTTGGGCTCTGGAACCAAACTCTTGGAGAGGGGCTGGACTCTATTCCACTCTGGACTTGCCCATGGTGAGAGGCGCTGTGCAGGGGTGGGGCTACTTATAGCACCCCCAGTTCGGTGCCAGTGTGCCAGTTTACCCCGGTGGATGAGAGGGTCGCCCCCCTTCTACTTCGTGTCAGGCGACGGACTCTGACGGTTGTTTGTGCGTATGCGCCGAACACCAGTTTGGAGTATCCAGGCTGGAAGGCCTTGGAGAGGGGGCTGGAAGGTGCCCCGCCTGGGGACTCCATTATTCTGCTGGGGGACTTCAATGCTCACGTGGGTAATGACAGTGAAACCTGGAAGGGTGTGATTGGGAGGAATGGCCTGCCTGATCGGAATCCGAGCGGTGATCTGCTATTGGACTAATCACAATTTGTCCATAACTAACACCGTGTTTGAGCACAAGGGTGTTCATAAGCAGACTTAGCCAAGGGTGCAGTTCTATGATTGATTTTGTAATCATATTGTCGGATCTGCATCCATATCTTTTGGTCACTGAGGTGAAAAGGGGAGCTGAGCTGTCAGCTGATCACCTCCTGGTGGTGAGCTGGATCCTATGGCAGGGGAAGATGCCGGGTAGACCTGGTAGACCCAAACGCATAGGTAGGGTGTGCTAGGAGCGTCTGGTGGAAGCCTCTGTCCAGGAGATCATCAGCTCACACCTCCGCCGGAACTTCTCTTTTCTCCTGAGGGAGTCAGGGGACATGGAGCCTGAATGGGCCATATTCTGGCACTCCATTGCTGAGGCGGCGGTGTGGAGCTGCAGCCATAAGGTTGTTGTGATAGTTGCAGCGGCAATCCCCGAATCCCGTGGTGGACACCAGCAGTAAAGGGAACCGTCAGACTGAAGAAGGAGGCTTTCAGGCCTTGGTTAGCTTGCGGGACTCCTGAACCAGCAAACAGGTACCGGGAGGCCAAGTGGGAAGCAGCATGGCTGGCTGCTGAGGCAAAAACTCGGTGTAGGAGGAGTTTGGTGAGGCTATAGAGAAGGACTTTCAGTCTTTCTCGAAAAAGTTCTGGCAAACCGTCAGATGACTCAGGAGGGGGAAGCAGGGCTTCACTAATGCTATTTAGAGGAGGGATGGAGGACTGTTGACCTCAATTAGGGATATAGTCGGGCGGTGGAAGGAATATTTTGAGAAACTCCTAATTTCCACTGATACAACTTCCTTGGAGGAAGTAGAGCTGGAAGACTCAGAGGAGGACTTACCCATCTCTGGGGCTGAGGTCACTGAAGTAGTCTGTAGTCGGGGACAGTGCTTTTGGATTGGCAGACTGGGGTGGTGGTCCCAATCTTTAAGAAAGGGGACCAGAGGATGTCTTCCAACTTTAGAGGGATCACACTCCTCAGCCTCCCTGGGAAGGTCTATGCCGGGCTACTGCAGAGGAGGGTCTGTCCCGTGGATTCCGTCCTGGTCGTGGGACACTGGACCATATCTGTACCCTCAGATGGAAACTCGAGGCTTCATGGGAGTTTTGCCACTCAGTGTACATGTGTTTTGTGGACTTGGAAAAGGCAAATAATTGTGTCCCTCGGGGGATCCTGTGGAGGGTGCTCCAGGAGTATGGGGTACGGGGTCCACTGTTGCGGGCCATGAGGTCCCTGTACAAATGGAGCAAGAGTTTGGTTCGCATTGTCAGCAGTAAGTCAGACTAGTTACCGGTGGATGGTGGACTCCACCAGGGCTGGATTTCTAGGCAAAGCCAAGAGGCGGAGGGGGTCCGGTTTGGGGGACTCAGGATCGCATCTTTGCTTTTGCAGATGATGTGGTTCTGTTGGCGTCATCGGGCTGTGACCTGCAGTAGGCACTGGGCCGGTTTGCGGCTGAGTGTGAGGCAGCCAGGATGAGGATGAGCACCCGCAATTCTGAGGTTGTGGTTATCGACCGGAAAAGGGTGGATTGTCCTCTCCTGGTGGGGGAAGAGTTACTGCCTCAAGCAGAGAAGTTCAGGAGGGAGATGGAGATCGACAGATGGATCGGTGCAGCATGGGCAGTAATGCGGATGCCGTACTGTTCTGTTTTGGTGAAGAGGGAGCACTCACATTTCCAGGGCATTTGAAGTCATGCCCTGTTTTTCTTTACACAGAAATGCCGAAAGTCATTGCACAAAGCTTACGTGAAAATGATTTTTTTTTTCATTATACCTGTTATAAAATTCTACAGTAACAAAACAATTCAAATATAACTGGTTTGGTTTTGGCCAGTGAACATCACAGACAGGATGAAAGATTCAGGGGGTCCAGCACTTCATAGGGACCCCAGATCTACTGAGGCCCAGAATTTCTAGCGATGCCCCTGCCCCCGTGATCACCGTCCTTGGAGAACCTTCACCTCCCAGCTAGCTACCTGTTAATCCTTATCTATGGGACCACCAATTAAGCCACCACTCATGAAAACCTTAGATGTTATGTATATTCATATAATTCTGGGAGCTATTAAAATTACAGTTGTCTCAGATATGTGATTCCTTGAAAATATGTTCTGGGTTCTGTGATTGACAACACTCAAAGTCAATGAAAATGGGGGGACACCCAGGAGGCCAATTCGATTTCTGGCAGTGGGAGGGGACCCTCCCCGCCCCCAACCTCTATTGGCTCCACCACTAAGTAAGAGAAATGTAGGCTTTCACCACCTACCCAACGAGGATGCTACGCGAGGATGACCGCAAAGTACTCAACCTTTTAGTTAACCTGGCTCAATTAAACAACTGCAAATTAAAGGAGGGCGTGACATTCATTAACAAATTTAACAGATCAGTAGCGTTATGACTGTGTTTCTGCCAACAAAAAGTTACGTTAATTTGCTTAAATTAATGAGTGTAATTTTACAACTCAGGGAATAGTTTAATTAGGTTCACTCAGTCACAAAGCCGTAACTGTTTCATTTATAAAATATTAGGTAATGCTAAGTATATTTCCTCTCTTAGTTAAGTAACACAAATGAGGAATTGGTTTGCCTACAGAATAACTTCCAAAAGCATGATAAAGAGATGAAGACTCTTGTGATTGTGGAGTTATGGCTGGCTAAGAATTTACCAAAATGATGAAGCGGGCTACCCCAGAACCAGGACCCAAACACCATCGACAGGAACAGATGAATACAACTGGCTACCAGAACCGTTTTACTGTGGTTTGGTCAAGCAGTGGCTTAGCAGGCCAGCATGTCCAAAATACATATATAAATATCTAAATGCTTAAAAATGAATAGAACAGCAACATTACAGTCAATATCAGAAACTTCAGTGTATTTTGGTGTTATATATAGTAAAGTAGGGTAAGTTATTCAACCACTTGTGTATCACTCTGAAAGATGGTATTTCAAAGTAGAGGAGATTTATTTGGATGTTTAACCTCACCTCGTTTGTCAGATTTTAACACGCACACAAACCATTTGCACACACACACACACCATACATGTTTGTATTCATATCTTTGTGGGGATTCCATTCATTTCTATTGGAAATACCCGAATCCCAACAATGACGGCCTTAACCCCCACCCAGCCCTAACCTTAACCATAAGTAACTAAACAAAATACAAGACTTTTGGCATTTTTAGTTTTTTGACCACAGTCACAGATTTTTATAAAACCGAGTTTCCCCTTGTGGGGACTGAAAAATGTCCACACAAGGTCAAAATAGCAGGTTTTAATCACATTGTTCCACAATGTAATTTATACATGACTACACACACACACAATGCTAACTATGACAACCTTAACCCCTACCCAGCCCTAATCATAACCATAAGTAACCAAACAAAATACAAGAAGAAACTGGTCCCCATAAGGTAAAAAATGGGTATTTGTCGCATTTTGGGGACATTTGGTCCCCACAAGTTAAGGTATACCTGGACCACACATTCGCACATACACACACACACACACAAACCTTGAACCAATGTAACCTTCCGGTGCTGTTAGGGTCGGCCCTCTAGTCCACAGAAAAATCAACCGAAAATGAAATTTTGAGAAAAATATATTTTTGGCGAAAAGTACAGAAATGATCTAGTGCCATCATCTGGGGAGCGAAGGAAACTGCACCCAGATTAAGAATAAAAACAGAGTGCGTACAATGTACACAGGGAAACAAAACGTGACTCTTATTAGGCAATGAAGCAAATAGATGTCTTCTGTTTTATGCTTAAATTCTCTGCTGGGTGTAAAATTATTAAAACCCAAACAATAAAGCTTTCGGTTTCTTTGGGACCTTAGTTACCCGCTGTCTGATGCCTGGTTTTAATTAACACGATTAAAAATGTTTTCCACTGCAGGGCAAGTTTGCACAGCAGACAGTAGAAACTGACCAATGGCGTGCGAGTAAGGCTTCATTACATAACCCAAGCATGGCAAGCAAAGGACTGTCCGGAAGGTTCTGCCAGACAGCCTGAAGGCAAAGCCAGCCCTAAGTAACCGGCGTGCTCAAGTATCGGGCACCACTGTAAGATATTAGTATAAAAATTTAAGCTTCTTAATAATAAGTAATAACACTACTCTATTAAAAGTTATACTGAAGTATTGAAAAATAACAAACAAAAGCGCTGGACAATACACACGTCAATTTCTGTGCAATCCTATGGAGTGCCGTGCTTTAGTAGACTTTTAAAATATATTTTAGTATATTTTATGTAGTGTATTTAGTATATTTATAGTATATTTATATAGTATATTTAGTATAGTTTCAAATATATCACTATAATCATTTGTGTGTGTGGCATGTATATATTACATTGTGATAAAAACCTGTTATTTTGACCTTGTGTGGAGCACCTTTGGACAAAGGGAAACTCAGTAATTAATCATTATCAAATTATAAAAATCTACGACTGCAATCAAAAAACCAAAAAGCCTCGTGTTTTGTGTGTGTGTGAAAAGATTCAAGTAACTGTACGAAACAGTGTTTCTTAAGTGCAACATCCAACTATCTGGGAAATTTAGCTACCCAGCGTTGCTTTCTGCAGAGACCGAGGTTTTACTGTATTCCTGTCCTGCCCCCGGCACCCCAGCAATAAGACCATATATTATTCTTTAAGCCATATCATTATACAGGATGGGGTTGCTGTGAAATCTACTTTATGTTTACAGTGAGTTTAAGCATAAAAAGAATATTTGTTGATATATATGATTTGTTGATATATGTGTGTTTATTGTCAAAGAAACATTCTGTAATTAACATTTAAATGGAGTTGGGCCAAAATGGAATAACATGCTTACTGCTTTTTAAAGGGTTCTGTAGGATACGGACCTTCACTGCCAGGGCGGGAAACAATTTCTTCCCTCAGCCCTCAGACTTCTGAATCAGAAATGAATCACACACTGTATTTCATATAACATTTATTATATGCTGTACACTCTCTGTCCTAATTTTATACTATTGTTTGTACTTGTATTTATTTACTATCTATTCCTGTCGTGCTGCTAGAATACAGTATATATCATAATAATGTCTCTGTCATAATACTGTTTATTCAAATATCCATTAAAACCAGCACGGTTACAGTTGTCGACTCCTCTATACGTCGTCTTGTTCTGTAAACTGCAGAAGTGTAGTCCTGTGTTGTTTCTGTCCATTTGTTTGTTGTGCACCTTGGTCCAAAATGACAAATAAACCTGCTTGACTTAAAGGGTCTACTTTATTAATCTACTGTATGCTAAGATGCGAGGTGAGTTTTACGTCAAGGGTTTTACACTTTTCATATATGTGCATATTGTGATGCACATAACATACTTTTATCAAAGAGGTTATGCTATATTTCCGCAAATGACGAGTGTATTGATTAATGGCTCATTCTCAAGTGCTTAGGGGGCCACAAGTAATATCAACCGGTCTGTGTAATAATAAAAATCAGCCACTAGAGGGAACCACAATACTGAAATATGAAAGTCGCAACTTTAAAATGTGTATTGCTGTAAATTTGACTTAAGCAAATAAAAGAGAGGGGGAAATGAAGATTATGTTGATTTAAAAATATAAACAAACTGTCCACTTTCAAAGCCAGAAAAGGCTGAGTTTGTTTGGCGTCTGCAGGTCGTGCACACAGAGTAATACACTAATGACATTTCAGGGTCCTAAGCTCACATGTTTGTAAACAGGAACCCATGCAAATACACACAGAATATGCAAAGCTCCCCTCAGATGACACGTCACTCCATATCGTTTAGAGACATATCAGCAGCCGCACGCTCCGCTGCTGCTCCCTCTGGTGTAAATTTCCATCAGGACTTTGGCAAATTTATTTTAAGCACAGTGCAAGTGTCACCGAACCGTCAGGACGCGGAACCATGCAGCAGTTCTGACGTGACAGTGCCATTACCCTCGATTTGCCTCACCCTGCGTTTGTTTGCATGTCAGCGGATAACTTTGAGGGAGCTAAGCTGCTATTATAGCCGGATTTCAGTGTCGGATGTAATGCAATCCCTGGCAAGGCTTCCCACTGGACGGTATGTGTGAGGCAAACTGGGCTCCTTCTCCGCAGCCTTCCCTGAAGGTGCTGGTGCTGCTGGCGGTCATTTACATTAATTAATTTTGCGATTACTTAAGCCAGTCTTTATTTAGCAGGGAAAGTCTCTGGGTGACTGGGCATGAGCACCTTCAGCAGTGCAAACTAGGAAAGATGTCAACCATCTCAACCCAAAGCCTTGTGTCACAGAGTCACTTCAGTGGATGCTGGGTTAGCGGGCAACGAAGGTCATCCCTTGGATATGAAGCCAAACTGCTCAGGCCAATGATGTTTGCATCGCGTCAAACACTGATGATATCATGTAACATTTGTATTTAAGAATTTCTCAGTTGAAATCGAGAGGTAGGGTCGCTTTTTTATTTTTGGCTTTATTTAATATCTCTAGATGGGAAAACATCCCCCGGCATACACAATGGAATGTCAAAGCCTCTTTGTTCGTTGCTATTTTTGTTTTGTTGTTGTTGTTGTTGTTTTTCTCGCTCTGTCACCTCTGACCGATGGTAGGCCTAACTTTAATCACCCCCGTTAGTCCCAGTGCTCCAGAGCAAAGCGATCAGTTGCTTCTTCTTCTCTTAGGAGGATGCTGTCCAGTTAGCCTCTGGCTCTCTCTGTATGCCATTCCTATTCTGGGAACAAAGGAAAGACAAGACATGCAAAATGCCCTGTCAGTTTGGGCAAAGGCCAGAGTAAAGACATTTCAGATTACTCAACAATAGTATGACAGACCAATTATGAGCCATTTACACTTCATTAGAAGTGACTGAAAGACCTTATAAACTCATACGACGTACAGGAAAAAAGGCCGTAATCACTGGACACCATAATGCAGCATATCAATGTAAATTATTTTATGTTTCATTCCTTTTCTGTTAGGGTGGGAAGGGAACTGATAGTCTTGGGTATGTTCTTGGACTAGTTGTTAATGACACGGTTGCCTATTTTTATAGAATATTTTCCCACAATGCATTTCTGCCTGTAGACATTAATCGACTGGACCAAATGACTGTGGGTGCAGCAGTGTGGTATACACGACTGGCTCAGTTTGCAGCTCACCCAATTCTTCCTCCACGTCCACACACATTCCCGGGCTGGTTCAGTGGGCGGACTTCAGGAACAACGCGGGGTGGCACTCGGGCGTCCGGAGGAGGAAGGGGGTGAGATATGTGAGAGAGAGGCTCGCTGAGTGAGTCAGCATGGCTGTCCGTGGGCAACGGACTAACACAGAGTGAAAGAGACAGTCAAGCCGCTTCGTATGTCCTTGAACATACAATGAAGTCACACAGATATACCCACAATTGTTGGCACCAAACCGAGAGCTGTAATAACTCCTCCTATCCAGCAGGGGCTTCATAACTATATAGCCACCTTCTCTCCGCTCTTGGGGCCTTATTACCATCAAACTGGCATATGCTGCAAATCGTTTATGGTAATAAGTGACAATCACTTCTTACAGGAGACAATCAATTCTCCATCCCTAACAAAAATCAACAACCACCCTACTTATCTTCATTGCCAACAAGCCTCACCCAAACTCCTCAAAAAACACAATCCAATCACTTTGCCTCATCCAACTCATCCTTCGCTCCTTTCCCTTAAAGAGGCTGATGTACCTGGGTGATGTTGCGGGAATGCCTAAACACATCTGGACCCTGTACAGGTTAGAGGAACCATCCAAGGCTACATGTCCTTTAATTGCCCCTCGGGGACAAATAAACTTTTTGAATTGAATTGAATGTCCCAAACGCATTGCCTCCAGAATGCACTTCACCTGTAAGCACACCGTACTGTTTTAATTATGGAAATTCCTGACTGGAAATACTTTTCACATTTTAATTACAATATCCCCCCTGGCAATGAATGTGTCATAATTGATCTCTTTTAAAATTCTTGGTGCTTTAATGCTTTACTTTCAGTGCAGTAAACTAATGAAAATACTCATCCTCACTGTACAATCCAACTGGCATGTGGCCAAAGTATACTGTTCCACTCACGCTGTTGGCTATAATTGATCTCTCCGAAAGGGTTCATTCAGGGGTTGATTTGTAAAGCTATTACTAAACATTATAAAGTCTTACTTGACAGGGCAATGCTGCGAACCTATTGTCGGTGTCTTCATGGTGAGCAATTGGCAGCCTCGCACCAATGAACACCTACAATCCTGGTACCCAGCTTTTCCTGGTTGGACTGCTAACCCTGTTCAGGTTTCAGTTGGGTCAGCTGGCTGTGCAAGGAGGAAAGCTAGGCTGTAAGAGGCAGACGCCTTGCCAGGTGTATTGTGTCACTGGTCTGAGATTTGGGGGGGGATGTTAGTTTTTCCACTGTGTTGACATTTTTGTTTCTTAAAGGGGCCTTGCCCTCAATTTGTGCTTGTTTGGCATAATTAAGTCATTCAGATTGGGTCTCTGCTTTACTGCTGATCCTCAAAACTTTAGTTTTACTTCATTTTTTAAGGGTTCTAGTTTATATTTGACATTCTTGCTCAGTTTGACAGCTCTAAAGGTCCCTCCAAACGGCGGGACACAGACAAGAGGCCCTGATAGTGGCAGGTGGTGAAGAAGCGGAGAATCAGCCGCCCGCAGATCAAGGGCAGGACCTAGAGCCTTTCTGCATCCCAGTGGGTGCCGGAGCCTTCTGGAGTGCTCCCCCCCCAACCCCTGCGCCTCTGACAGATCTCTTCTCTGGAGAGTTTGGCAGGAGGGGCATGACGGGTGAACGCTTGTGTAAGTGAGCAAGTCCTGCTGGTCCCACAGCTGTCCGGCCAGCTTCTGTCACCAGATATGGTGACACGGCCGACTGGAGAACTTATGTGTTTACAACCCATCCACCAGTGTGGGGGCTCGGTAAGCGGGGGGCATATGGATAAATTAAAGAAAGGTATGCCCATATCATCTTTTCATCTCCAGTGGCTTGTAAATATCCAGTTATACTCTCCAGTGTGATGACCATAAGGCATGATAAGGCATTGGCTTCAGACACTGGCTATTCTCCTCACCTTCATGGACACGCTCCATAGAGAAGCTTCTTCAGGTGAATCTGCCCCTGAAAACTACCACAGATGCCCGCCTTATGATGCTGCAGGCCAGACCATCTCACACTCAGCTGCAAGTGGAGGGTTTTTCCTCATTGCCCCGAAGGTGGACTAAAGCTGTAGGTAAACAGAATGGGGGGGGGGGGGGGGGGGGGCATGGTTTTAATAAACGAG
>JAODLD010000136.1:22039259-22053128 GCA_026781065.1 Mormyrops boulengeri | reverse complement strand
CCCCCCCCCCCCCCCCCCCCCCCCCCCCCCCCCCCCCCCCCCCCCCCCCCCCCCCCCCCCCCCCCCCCCGGGGGCCCATCACCGAGGCCCGTAAACAAACTGAAGCTTGACCCGGGTGGGCCTATTTTAGTGCCGCGTGCTATTTGGCTCCCATGCTGAGCCCATATGGGCAGCCTGCAGTGCGCAGTTAATAAAACGGGGCCCAGATAAACGGGCCGCTCCCTCTCTAGCCAAAAACAGGCCTGCCACACAGTTCTTCAGCCAATCGATCGTCTTGGATGCAGACCCACCGGAGAAAACGACTGCCCGGCTTTGTGATGACCGTCCCTAACGTGTATGAGAGGAGTGGCGCCGTGCTCGATTGCTGGCACCTGCCCTCAGCATGCGGGTTGGCTAAAGTATGATGGATATGTGCCCCGGTGGCTCAGGACGCGTGAGGAGCTGTTAGCCTGGTCTGTGAGGCAGCTGGGGCAGGGGGAGAGGCAGGAGGGCAGGACCTGATTGATTCGAGAGCGTAAGAGGAAGAGACAGACTGCTCCCCGGGGCAGGCTAGCCCACGGCGATGCCCGATGTCCGTCGCTTTTCATCCTGGCCCGGCTGGCTGAGGTCTAGGTATCACCACGCTCTGATTGTCACAGACGACCGGTGACGCAACTCCCCCCCCCACCCCCTTGCCCATCGTGTATCCATCGCTGCCTTGCCTGACTTGCTCCATCTCTGTATTTTCTGTGCCGACATCCCCAGTGCCAGAAAAGAAAGTGACTCATGTTTAATGATTATGTCCTTGACTGAACAAGCATCTGTGTTTATCGTATCGATGTGACATCAGATCTGAGCTCATTTCAGTGTTGAGCTTATCCGTGTTCTGAACTGCAATTTATCTCCTTTAAAAGGAAATCATTCTTGTATTAATTCAGTATTCACAAACTCTTACACACTAACATTTCAGGTCAACTTCCTTTTACTGACTCGAAAAACATGGCCCAAAGCTAGTTATCTATATCAAATTCTTCATAAACTTTTCTTAAACCAAATCAATATGATTATATTAAGCTGCACAGCACAGGGGGAAAAAAGCCTGTGATGTTTGACTTTCACTCCTATTTTATGAGCCACGAGCAAACATATCTTAATTATACTGTTCAAACGGTGTTAAAGGAAATAACATATAATGATGGAAAATAAGACATCACCGGTGGAAGGAATATAATTTTGAAATGACTCCTGCTAAATATCAAAGGGAAGCAAAAATGGTATATGTATAAAAAAGTATATAGAGTATATAATGGGGATGGCTAAGGGGCGCACGGTGGGGCAGTGGTCAACAGTGACGTCTCACACCGCTGGAAGCAGCATTCAAGTCTCTGCCGGGGTTCCATGTGTGTGGAGTTTGCATGTTCTTCCTGTGTCATCATCGGGCTTCCTCTGGGTACTTCGGAGTTACCAAATTGCCCATAGGTGTGCATGTGTGAGTGAATGGTGTGTGAGTGAATGGTGTATGAGTGAATGGTGTGTGAGTGAATGGTGTATGAGTGTGCCCTGTGATGGGTTGGTGCCCCATCCTTGGCTGTTCCCTGTCTTGCACCCGTAGCCTCCAGGATAGGCTCTGGACCCCCCTGCGACCCTGAATAGGACAAGCGGTTTCAGAAAAGGGATGGATGGGGGTGGCTTGGCAAGCAGTATGTTTATACAGTATGTGTGTAATAAATAACAATAAATTTTAGATAAATTATATTAACAGCTGGGATTTCCCAGGTGTAAAACATCGGGTTAGCCCAGAGTAAAAGTAAGCATTACGAGGGGGTGTCCTTGCCCCCAGTGGGAGACCAGAGCAGAAGGGAGACAGCAGTCTGTGTGTCCCTGATGCCAGGATTCTGAAACAGTCTTCTGAACAGGATTCATAGTGCAACTGATCCTTTTCATCAGTGTCTCTCTCACTTGAACTGAGGGCAAACGCTGATGAGTGTCCAGATGGGCTCCTTTGGGGGGCGGGGGGAGGGAGGGAGCACGTGGAGGTGTGAGGCATCCACGTCGCTCGCTGTGCCCCCATGATACTCATCTGAGGATCATTTATTGACTAATTACAGTGACGCTGAGTCACCTCGCCCTGTCTCATTCGGAGTTTTGAGATTCACTACATCCTTTGCACTTATGTTGACAAAGTCTCTCTTACACCATTATGCGTTGGTTTCTCTGTGTAATTTCTAGTTGGTAAATTTAGGGTTAGGGAGGGAAAGGGAAAGTGATGAAAGGGAATGAAACTGAGTTCAAGGGATGCTGGCTAGTTAATCTAAGTGGACAAACAAGACTGCAAATTTCACTCTATTTCCTCCAGCTCTATGTCCTATAGCTCTATGTCATATAGCTCTATGTCCTACAGTGGTGGAAAAAAACACAAGCATGCAGAAAATCCCAGCAACGTAGCCGACATCCCAAACACCCTGGCATGCTAAGCACGCCCAGCTTGGAGCGTCACCATGACGCCGCCGGCGGCAGCACCCCCCACCGATGCCGGCTTGGCCAATGAGGCCTGGCACGTGGCTCGCAAGGTGCCCCCGGCCACGTCAAAGCGAAAGCGGGGGGGACACACTGCTCGCTCCCCTCCGCCGTCTGCTGGCCCCCAACCCTGTAACCATGACAACCACACGTGGCACGACGGCAGCATGCGGACCCTCGTTTCCACTGTCTGCCAGCCGCCCCCCCATCTGACTCTGGTTTTAGGAGAGGATGACAAAGCAGAAAACACAGAGCGATATTACTCTACGGCTGCTCTCTCACAACACGCACACGCATCAGACCGCATATACATGCTCAATTCAGCCGTGATACTGGACAAGGAAGGAAAGCCCCCCAGGATCAATGTGTCTGCAGATCTGTCCCAGACTGCCTCCATGCACAGTGAAGCCACACGGAGTCCAGCACCTTTTCTGACATTTATGATATATCCAATTCCCAAAACAACACAGATAACTCATATCACCCCGTTCATAATTTAGACATAATTTCCATGCCAGGTGGGATTGTTCATGACATTTGGGCTTTTCCAACAAACTGTGGCTTGAGTAAACCTGTGAAAAGGGACATACGCTCCTTATCCGGTCACGGTCTTTACGGTGCTCTCTTAATTATTTGCTGGAGTGTCTCCCTGGTCTTTACTGGGCTTATAAGCTCCTCACTAATGACCATTTAACTTCCATTAATTGCAAATTACCAACTCAATATAGTTTATCTGCAGATGGCAATTGTATTCTTAATGAAGAACTTCCTTTCCAGTATTTGTGACCAGTTAGAGCCACATTTTATATGTAACTGACAGGACTGGCATTCTATAACTAACTGGGACAACTTTTGATAGTTTGATAGTTTGATATCTTACAAATGGCTTCTTAGGATGTGTACTATTGATGTTTATTCTAGCACTTATTTTTAATCTCAGTTGATGTCCTTTAATTCCAATCAGCGGTACATTTCGAAAGTGCTTAGCATGGATAATTAATTCGGGCACATTTTGAGTATCTTTCCATTGAATATTAGTTGCTCAGGAAAAAAGATATCTGTTGTTATGGTCAGGAGCAGTGTGAAATCGCTGATGAATGGCATAAACTCACAGAATACCTGGAATAATCTGTGAGAAAAACACAATACAGAATCACCCCAAAATTTTTTATTTAAAAATATATACTTGTGAATCTGGACATTAACTTGAAAATAAAAGTCATGTTTTTAGCCATACAGATTTTTTTTTTCAATTACCATCGTCAATGAGTGAAAATGACACAAACAGATGCCAAACGGGGGGCAGATGAGATGACTGGTCTCATTCCAAAAGCCGGCTCTGAGCTCATCCCGAAGACACGGAGCTTGACAACACATGGACATGTTTGGAATGCAGGTGATTGGATCTGCCTGCAACTACACAGTAGTTGGATCCAATGAGATCCTCCTGGACAAACTGTGACAGAAAAACAGGGAGGGTCCTGCACAAATTTGCCAGTGACGCAGCATGAAACCACAAAAACGATGCTAGAGCCCCCTCGCGGCTGTAGCTGAATTTCCACCATTTCTGCTGCCTCTTCCTCTGCCTCCTTTTCAGTCAGCCGTGTCTCTGGCAGGCAGAAGCGCTTATCAGACAATGGCGGGACTATTTTCGTTAAAGCTGGTAGCTGCAGTCTTCCATGTTTTCTGCATAATGCCATGCTGCACAAGCGTGGCTGATAAAGAGAGAAAAAAAAACGTAAAAATCCATTTCTTCGAAAAGCGTCAGCTTCCTTAACGTAGCGTGGTGTGGAAGAAAGTGACAGTGAATAGCGGGACAGAAAGGTGAGGGTGTGGCCTATAAATCTATATTCATGAGGAAATCTAAACTGGACAAAAAATAAACGTGGCAAAGATGAAAGGCGTAATCCTCGCAAAACCTGAGCCTTTACGACACACTACACTCTACAAATGGCTACAGGGAAGGCTTTTTCGTGACCAGGTCATACACAGCAGTGAAGAAGCCAACCTGAATCACAAGTAAAACTACACTCTGTTCCAAATTATTATGCAAGTGACGTATCAGTAACCCTTCCAGCAAAATACAAATTTATTGTGATCTTCTCGCTGCTTATTCATTTTTTCATGCCTCTTTAGATAAAATACACCAGTCCCAGAGAGTTTCGTAATTTGGTTTGTCAGGTGATCATAATTGAACGGAAACCTGCTTAAAGGAGTCGTTCCACATTATTTGGCAAGTTCACAGTTCTCGTTAAATTTGGGAAGGAAGAAAGATCGTTCTGCTGCTGCAAAGCGTGACATAGTGCAATGTCTTGCAAAAAGCATGAAAACAATTGATTTATCAGGAAAACTGTGAAAAAAAATTGTGAGCGATTCAGAGATCAGATGAAGTAGATCAAATGAAGGATCATTACAAAAAGTTTTTCTTGACAGTTCTTATTAAAAGGGGCAGCTACGTATAAAAATTCCACCATCAAGCAGCAAACGCATTTTGGAAACTGCAGCTGGTCCTGAAATTCCAGGAACATCTCAATGTGGGATCCTACACAGGCTGGCACTTCTGCATTTCAGCCACCCCTGACCGAGACTCTCAAACATAAAATTATCCAATGAGCTCAGACATTCATGAAAGATAATTTTGAAACAGATTTATCAATGCTGTGCTACACTGATGGCCCAGTTTCTAATGGCTGGTCAATGGCTTACCTACACCCTCCAGACTCTGGTATCAAGAAGGTGGTCTTGGAGGAATGTTTTGGGCAGGAATTGTGGGAAGATAGGTGGTAGGGCCCCATTGAATCCCTAATGGTGTTAAACTGGCAGTATATATGAAGGTCCCAATACAACATTTCCAGTCCTGGTATAAAAAGAAGTCTTGGCTTCCAAAATGAAATGATGTTCTTGCAGGAACGTCACCATCACATGGCGCTAAGAACGCTACCGACTCCTTGGAGGCCTCGGACATAAAAAGGGCGAATCATGGTTGGACCACCATCACCCTGGTCCTCAACCTTATTGAGAACAGGAAAATTCATACGAATGGATGGCAGTGAGAGAGCGTTACTAAAGTAATAAGGGCATGTACATTAACAGGCATCTAGTTCTCTTAAGATGTTTGTTTTTTTGAAGAACAACATTCTTATTAATCAAATACAACAGATTTCTGTTTCGAGTCACTTAGGACACACAGAATATTCCAAAACTGCACTCAGCATAATAATTTGGAACACTGCATTTTGTGTTTGTTTCAGAATATATATTTAAAAAATATTATCAGGTATTATTCACTTCTGTTCACATCTATATTCAGTAGCATTGCTGACAATAAAAAGTACCTAAATAGAGTTGATATTTAGAATAAACCAAAAATGGCATCATGATAATTTGGAACATGGTCTATGTGACCACAGAACAGTGAGAAATAGGTGTAAATAATGAACATTTCACCTTTAGCACTTGGGCTCATCTTAATTAAAAAGGATTCGTGCTACAAAGAGCAGAGAGATGACACCAAGAGGCGCTTTGCTCTGCAACTGTGGCCTTTCACCTTCCTTCAGACCCGTGTGAGAAGGACAGGAAGCATCCCAACTGGATGGAGTGAAGCCCACAAGCAATCATGCTTAACATTCAGGGTTAGTAGTACTGTACATAGGTGATGAAAATGCTCACAATGCCAAGAACCGTTTTCCTTGGTAAAAATGGCACTATTTATAAGTTATATAAATTTATAATGCTGGCATGCATTACACAATATTCTCATAGGAATCGGTTACAGCAGTTATATGTTATGAAACACTGTTACAGATTTTCTGATACATCTAAAACCAAAATGATTCCCCAAATTATTGCTAAGGAGCCTAGGCAGAAGACACAATTAGAAGAGTAACAGGACAGTAAACCAGCGCTACACTATTGTGATTCATCATTGACAGCCCAGGCTGGCAGTCAACACAAAGTAGACAAGAATGGTAGAAAAGGGGGATTAAACGGACGCAGACACTCCGTCGACTGAACAGCCCATAAACAATGGAAATGCCAACTACCCTCTTTGGACATCAGTTGCAGTCTGGATTCCAGTTGAGAGTTTCGAGGGGAGACTGATAACAAATCCATAAAGGGATCGAACACATCAATATCACTGCCGTGCGAAATCCCTCAAGCAGACCAGCAGGGTTTTAATCACGAGTGTCTATCAAACCAAAGGACGTCACAAATTTACCTGTCTGCCCCCTGAAATTGCTAAAAGTAACAAGTTAGCATTACAAGCTTAGCAATTCACCTACAATCGGTAGCTAGTTAATTTTCCTATAAAACCACTACCATCAAACGTTGTATATATTTTTCTTTGAGAGTACAGTGTAAAACGACGGGAAACACACCCCTTACTGTCTAATACAGGCATTGCATTTTCCCAGAGATATTTTACAGATTTTTCAGGCATGTGTTACTAGCTTCTCAAAGTTTTCATTCAGTATATAAGTCAACTTCTTAAACACGGCCATCATGACAAGCTAAATTACTAGATATCTGTGTGTGGTAATTCTGTTAGGTGCTATCACTTTAAGATTTTGTTTATAAGCTCAGTTTATTAGTCAGCAGCAAGCAAATGATACGGATTTGGAAACACTAAGTTACATTTCATTGACACACGAGTTTACCAGAGATTATGTGTATGTGTGCTTGTATTGCTGTAAGTGATGAACACAGATGAGAACACTCACGGCAGAAGTCGTCAAGTGGCGGAGTCCCCAGAATCCCAGAGTTCGGCATTTCTATCGAAAAAACCACGATGGCCACCGGCCTAGGGGACTCACATACAGCTTTTCCCGTTTAAAGTGCAATTTTTGCTCAGCTCTGAACTAACCTATTTGTTTTATTTAATGGTGTTCGTCCCTTAGAACTATATGAGACTTGCAAAATCTGATAGTGCTTTCAAAGTTTCTATATACCTATTTTTGGGAAGGTTCTATATACATACATGTATGTATGGGGATGTTACAGCTAGGAAGAATTTAAGGATATTGGGCCAGAAGAAAATCAGTATCTTAGGCTCAAAAAACGTAGGTAAATTAATTTTTCATGGTTATTATCTGCTTTTTTGAAAACCGGCAGTTTTGGGTTCTGTCCTTCGCAACGAGGTTCCGCATGGTCTGGATCACAGGGCCAAGAGCCCAACCAGGGGAGTGAGATGAACCACTCACATTCACAAGGAGATGCAGACCGAATTTCGACTGGAAAACACTGGAAGTGCCCTGAAAGGAGCACAACGTTCAGGGAGATATAAATCCGTGGCAGTTTAGACACTAATGCAGTACTCGATTTCAAGGGGTGAGCACACTCAGGTGTGCAAGTTCACATCTGAAAGCTGGAGCTACAGATCAGATGTTCTCAATAGCTCTGAGACACGGCGGTCAGGCATTTTATCACTGAGTGATATGACCTTTGACCCCTGGACATAGTCATCATGAGAGATGCAAGCTCTGTCCTCTGCTCTTGGGATTGCAGGGGTGGCCCTTCCTCAATCTTCTTCTTCATCATCATCATCTTGTTTAGAACCTTTGCCCCAACGCTGGAAACAGTGGACAGTGGAGGCCAGGAAGAAACTCGTCATGATGGCGGCCACAGAGACTGAAATGCCGGAGAAGATAATAATGAGTAAATCGGTGAGGGTTAGGGTCTCGTTACACTTCTGGAAGCTGTCCTGTGTGAGCTGGTCCAGCATCACCCTCTGGCCATCCATGGGCAGCGTGCATTCCAAACCTTCGACACCTGCAGATGGGGAGAGACGGGGTCATTATGTCCCACCACTGCAAATAACCATAGAGAAGGGAATTATTCTTCCATGCTGTGGACCAAAGGGAGGCACAGTGACTGCACAGGGATGCAGCTGAGTGATCTCTGCTGCTACCTTGGAGATTAATCACCTGGCCTCCCTAGCAACTCAGTTAATAATACCTGGCTCATGGGAGTTCTACTTACACAAAAATGTTCTGAGGGCAGCACAAAAAATGATTGGTTCAGAGAGATATCCAATCAGATTTTAGAGGAGGTGGGTTCGAGCAACTAGAGGAGGCGGGACCTCTGATTGGTCGGTCCTGCCTCCTCTAATTACTTGGACCCACTTCCTCTACAGTCTGATTGGTTATTCCTCCAAACCATTTATTTTTCTTTCTGTTCTCAGAATTTTTTTCGTAAAACACCCATGAGCTAAAACCTGTCTTAACCCTGGTTAGACTAATGTCCTTGTGAGGGTTTTTACGGGATCAGCTGCATGGAAGCAGGCGAGGAACGACAGAAGACTTGAAAAAGTGTGGAGAAAGTTCAGCTGAAGGCTACTTCGCAGCTGCTGGAATTGGGGTATAGTGTCACTCTCGGTTTAGCTGCCTTTCAATTTTATGTTCTTAAAGGGCCCAAGATTTTTTTTTTGTTTTTCTTTCTCGTGATAAAGATTAGAGACAAAAGCCTGATATTCTGCCTTGTGACAGACTTATACCCCGTAGCCTGTTATGGTACATTTGCACCCATTTGTCTGGCAGACACTTTCCAGTGCAACTTACTAGCTGGTGCGAACAGCAATGGTGGTAACCATATAAAATAAAAGTGTGAGACCTGCTGTAGGCGGGAATGCAAACAGAACCATGTGACACCAGGTTGGGAAAGCAGCACAGGGACTTGGGTTAAAAAAAAGTACAGCTGTTCGGGATTCAGCACAGGGGACACTAAGGGGAATTAAGTTCTGCATCTGGGGAATGGTGATGAACATGACCAAACATTCTACCCAAACAATATAAAATCCATGTTATATGATTGGTAACTGGAAACAGGAGGGTAATGGGACTTGTTACACAGATCTGGGACATCCACAGCCTACAGCCAGAGGGTCATCGGTACGAGAATATGTTATTAAAGTTATTACCATTGTGGCTTAATAACACTCCTTACACTGTTAGGAAAAAGAATACCAATTTGTACCTTTGCTTTTCACTGGGACTGTTCCCTCAAGGGTCTACAAATTGTGCCCTAGCTGTAGGTAAATGTACAATTTAAGGTACATTTTTGTATCCATTAATGCTGTGTGTACCTTGTACCTCCTCAGAGTCCAATTCTTTACCTTAAAAGGTACACTTACTTATAGCTTAGGTATAATTGGCAGACCCTTGAGGGTAGAGCCCCAGCGACAAGCAAAGGCTAAAAATCACACCTGTTGTTTCAACGGCATGCATTTGCGGGGCAGTGTGGGCTAAGCCTGTGTGCTTGTAATCCCAAGGTCGCCGGTTCAAACCCAGCCTCCGCACTTGAGCAAGGCCCTTAACCCCCAGCTCCTTGGGCGCCGCTACAGGTGGCAGCCCTTCGCAGACAGCTTACTCTGCAAAGAGCAAGTGGAGGGAGGCATAAAAGACAATTTCCCTATGGGGGTCAATAAAGTATCAATTATTATTATTATTTATCCAACAAAATGATTATGTCCAAAACAAAGTCCATATCGAAAACTGAAAATTCTGATAGAATTTACTCCTTTTCCAACAATCAAACTATGTACAATACTTTGTTTCATATTTAGAAAAAAAAACACATAAATGTATATGTACACACACACAAATGTCTGTATTCATATCGTTGTGGTTACCATCCAATCATTTCTATGGGAAAAACTCTAATCGCAACAATGACAACCTTAACCCCTACCCAGCCGTAACCTTAACCATAAGTAACCAAACAAAATATGGGACTTACCCTTGTGGGAATTGAAAAAAATGGTTCCCACAACATGAAAATAACAGGGTTTATCACTTTTTGGGGACATATGGACCCCACTATATATTACCAACACAATATATTATCCATGACCCACACACACACACACACACACACACACACACACAGAATTACACACTGTCTGCAATTTAAAGACATCAGATTTCCAGGTGGAAACCTGTATAAACACTTTCGAACTCCTACCACTTGTTGTGTGAAGCTTCCCATTGAAGTCTCAATATTTGTTGTGTTGATTTTATGTTAGGTCTCACTTGGCAAGGGTGTTAATCCTGTACCATCCCGCATATTGGCACACCATGCGAAACCACATGCGTGCGGCAAAATCAAACCATATTGTCCTTCACCTGCTCTGTGCCTCTGAGCTGCGTTTCCTGCCGTTCTCCCAATCACGGGGTTCCCCTTCAAAAGCCTGTTAATGTCAAGCGCTTCACACCATGTTATCTTTGGTTGAGCTTAAACTTCTTGCAGTTTCACGCGCTGCTTATCCAGCTGGTGAAAAGTGACACGGCTACAGATTATGTGACTGACTCAAAAGTCACCGTTGGCTTCAGTCAGAGATCATTATCGGCATGTGGCACTGTGTGACCCGACTTGTCTGACTCAGGATCATTTTCCAGGTGCCATAGGTATTATGCATGCAAACCCTGGATAAAGATAATAATGTAGCAGGATGATGATGTCAATGCTCGTTATTGCTGAGGTCCCCATGATTCAACGCCCCGTCTTCAGTTAAGTGAAATCTCCACATAAATAAAGAAATTTAAATTCAACTGCTGACAACAACAAAAAAAACACAGCCCGTTTTACCTTGAGGGCAGCTGTCCTTGTTCACCATCTGTCCCTTTATACATGGATTGAGGAAAAAATATACTGGATACTGGGTCCCTTAAATACATTCTGTTATTCATGTATAGAAGGGGCAAGATGAAGGGGGGGCGGGGATAATGGACCCCCCCAATTTGCTACTCATTAAAGATTACACTTAGCAAGAAGGACACGCAGATTACACGCCGTCAGGCTCTTGCCGGCCAAGTCGCGTCCCAGCTGGGCGGGGATGTAAAGGCGTGCGGCTGTACCGTGTCTTTGGCTGTCCGCCTCATTAATCGATTTCCCATTTCCCCCGAGGTCCCGCAATTCACACAGCGGCTTGGGAACCAAAGTGGGGATTTAATTTAGCTTGAGCAAATTAATAAAAGCACCCAGGGCTTGATGAGCTCTCTGACTGGGACTTCTGGGAGGGAGACCCCCGTACAATGCATAGTGACAGACACTCGCTGCCCCTAGGGGGCGTCAGTACAGCGAAGAGGCTTTCTCGGTTTCTGTAATGGTAGTATGTACGACACCTTACCTTTAGCAGATACACAAGACAAGATCCAGACTGTCCTGCACCACCCTGTGTGATTCTGTTTTACCATATCATATCTGATCTGATGCTTCGCAAAGTAATCGTAAAATAACTGTATGGTCTAGAGAAACATATGTTTGGACTGCATAGATTTATGTTGAAAAATATTTTAAGGGTGCTGCTCCTTTAAGAGCGATACAGTTCATTGGCTACATCGTGTGTAAGAGGGAGGGATTTTGTGTGAAATGTTGGTTTTGTAATGGATGGAAACATTTTGTGTGACTTATGGAATAATAATTTCTTTTACTGCATTTTATCTGGCTGCATTATTCAGAGCATGTTTTAACTTCCCCATTTTGTGTGTGTGTGTGTGTGTGTGTGTATTTGTGGGATGGGATGACCCAGAATCCAAGGAGCGCCCTGCCTTGAATCCTGCTCTTCCTGGGATGGGCCCCAGGCCCACCGTGACCATGTACAGGGTAGGTGGTTATGCGAGATAGATGTATACAGAACACATTAGCACTTTTACAAAAGTCTTTAAATAGGTATAAGCATCGAATTCCACTATTGCCATGTCCAGGCAGAAGTGACCTCTAGCAACATTTCCAAAGACAATTGGCTTGGGATATTACTTTGTTGGTCATGTTGAACTTGTTGTGGTCTACAGTAGTGTAGATACGTAGATTACGGTCAGCAAATATTTGCAACAGGGGACGGAAAGTGAGTGATGAGCTTCTCAACCCGAGAAGCATTTTGTGTCGAGAGGCAAAAAGTCAGATCCGTGGCATCCATTTGCAGAGCAGCTGCTGGAGCGTCCTGATCTGTTTGCGTTTCTGCTTTGCACAGAATCAACTGCAGCCTTTAACAGCGAAACAAACCAATGGCAGATGTTCCATTTCTCTCTCTCACTCTCCCTCTCTCTTGCACCCTCTCTGGATTCAAAAATAGTCACCATCGAGATCATGCGGACAACGTGTATGCGTGCCATGTGATAAATGTCAAGACTTGGATCTGAGGGCCGATTTGCAGTAAATTTACCACTTTCCACGTGACGGGCACACAGCTGCGAGAAATTATCGTCTTGGCGGAAACGCTGAGTGTGCTGTGAGTTGAATTGCCACCATACAGCCAATGACGTTGCATGACATCAAGGAGAGTCAGGTGTCCCGGCACGTGGTAAGTGGAGCTGCTTCCCCCACCCAACTCCTTTGGAGGAGCTGTAGTCACAAGACCAAGCACGCTGTATCTGCCCCCCCCCTCCACCCCAGTCACGCACATCCCACCTGTCTACAACCCCCCACAGCTTTGCCAGATACCTGCCCTGAGAGAAAAATCAAGGAGAGAAGGAAGCTGCCCACGGTCGGCTGGGTTTCTGATCATCTTTTAGTTTCTCTCGCCACCACTTTTCAACCAGCTTTGCTTAGCATTCACACACAAAACACCATCACCCACGGTCATGAGTTTCGGTTAGTGACCGAAAGAATGAGATCGCAGATGCAAGCAGCCGAGATGATTTTCCTCCACAGGGTGGCTGGGCTTAGCCTTAGAGATAGGGTGAGGAGCTTGGTCATTCGGGAGGGACTCAGAGTAGAGCTGCTGCTCCTCTGCATCGGAAGGAACTATTTGAGGTGGTTCAGGTATCTATCTAGGATGCCTCCTGGATGATTCCCTGGGGAGGTGTTTTGGGCATGTCCAACCGGGAGGAGACCCTGGACAGACCCAGGACACGCTGGAGAGATTATATCTCTCGGCTGGCCTGGGAACGCCTTGGGATTCCCCCAGGGGAGCAGGAGGAGGTGGCTGGTGAGAGGGAAGCCTGGCCATCCATGTTTAGACTGCAGCCCCCACGA
Organism: Mormyrops boulengeri; assembly: GCA_026781065.1. Classification (NCBI taxonomy): domain Eukaryota; kingdom Metazoa; phylum Chordata; class Actinopteri; order Osteoglossiformes; family Mormyridae; genus Mormyrops; species Mormyrops boulengeri. The sequence goes on along the minus strand of JAODLD010000136.1, from coordinate 22,039,661 downwards.
CCCAACCCTGGATAAGCAGCAGATAATGGGTGGATGGATGGGTGGATGGATGCAAACAAAACAAAGCAAAACAAAATCAAATGCAGCTTTGAGAACCACAACACTTCTCTTCCATCCATCCAGGACATTCCACTCAAACGCTGTCTGAGCAGAGCCTGTGACATCATCAGGGACTCCACCCATCCCCACCACGGACTGCTCTCCCTGCTGCCCTCTGGGAAGAGGTTTTGCAGCATCAGGAGCAGGACAGCCAGATTCTGTAATAGTTTCATTCCTTAAGCCATTAGACTCCTGAACTCTTGACTCATGATAGCCCCTCCCCAACCCCCTCCCCACACTCCGCCTCTCTCCATCCATGCACATGTCACTTTTTCAAGAACTTTTTGCACTATATGTCTTGCA
>JAODLD010000136.1:22025975-22038135 GCA_026781065.1 Mormyrops boulengeri | reverse complement strand
CTCTGCCGATGGTGAGCAAAAATGCAATGAAATTTCATTCTGATGTGCACTAACCGGTGTATTTCTGAATGACAATAAAAGTGGCTATTCTATTCTATTCTATTCTATTAACAGTAACTGTACACTTGCAGGGGAACGATAGACAACCTGCCTTTTATTGTCCTTGCAAAGGTGTCAACTGCAGCATCCAATAGGAGAACAAGGGCAAAAAATGCCAATTGCAATCGCTATGTTAACAAAACAGGTATTTAGCAAAAAAGAACATACATACAGAAAAATCAACACATGCAACCTGGTATACCTCTTTCCACCAACAAAAGTCACAGAACATACTACGTAGAGAAACTGTTAGAACAAAGGATCTTTATGTTTTTAGCAAGAAAAGTCAAACAAGAGACAAAGTGGAGCTTTCGGTAGCATAGCTCCCGTGAATCTGGTTCACTTCTGGTTGTGATTAATGACTTCTATTTGTGTCGGCGCTGCACATTTTGGAAGCCAGCTGATGGCCTTTCCCACGATGAGCTGGCCCGTCTGCGTGTTCGACCTTCCGCTGCAGATTGATTAATGCACCTCCAGAGCCAAAGTTTGCATTGTTTAACATCTCCTGTGTCTTGATTAGCAACCTCTCCCAGCACCCTTCCTGCAGTGGACTCCAAAACACCTATTCCCAGAACGCCACATAAATCAACAGTTTCCTAGCAGGAAAAGGAATATTTTCACCCATGCAGATTCTGACCCGGTTTCCACAGAGCCTTCATTGTGATTTATCAATGACACGATGTGCTGGAAAAGAAGAGAGAATCGGAATAAAAGAGCATCTTAAAATAAATCCTCTTTTGGAGATTTTATGTCTTTGTGTTCTACTGTCTTGTCTTTTAAGCGGCCTCAAAAAAGGCACACAGATGTTAGGAAATTAGGCCGAATAGAACGTGGAACCGAAATGGGGATATCGTCTCAATGCTGAGTGTGGAATTTCAGCATTCCCCACACGCAACGGCTCCACTCTTTGTCACAGGGATGGTGTGACGTGCAAAACCGATGGTGTGTGTCACAGGAAGTGAGGATCGCTTGCACCTGTGTACAGGGGCGTTGCTAGAGATTTGTGGCCCCATGAAACCACACCATATTGGGCTCCCAACCAAGACCAATCTAATTATGTTCCAAAATTTTTAGGGCCCCTTGCAATCACCCTATTTCCCCCTCCCCCCGGGTCTCCATGAGCTCCTCACTGTCTGCTTAGTACATATTTGTCACTGACGACTCGCTCACTGGGCCCTGACCTCAAATGCACTGCCGCTTTATTCCACGGCCAACTGTGGACCCAGCTAACACTAACACCCAGTTGACAGCGATATTAATAGCAACTGCGGGTAATTACCGTGTTTGCAATGGCTGCCTCATTCTTTTTGCAGCAGATAGATAAGATATTTTTAAAAAATCCTTATTATAAGCAAAATCCTCACATTAGGAAAAGCTCTATTTTAGAGTTTAGAGTAGTCTATCTAGTAGACGTTGGCACTGTTGTTTCCATGACCTTATGGCACTTCCAGTTAACTATAAAAACCACATTCAGTAATTAATTTGACAGAAGAACCAGCAAACAGGAAACAATGCCATGCTTTTCATGTCAAACCCTGTTACAGGATATGAGTATAAATATCCCTGCACCAAACACGATGATTGGAGATTGTTTTGTGTCTCACACAGCGTTACATCTATGGAACACTTAGCTGTAAATCAAGGAAGGTCTCAAGTTTAGATCAGAATACATTTTGGCTGTCAAATTACATTGTTTGTAATGACACATATCAGTAGAGTTGAGCTGCTGTTGGTGTCTTGCTCAATACAGCGAACACGTCTGATCTGTGCTAACTGCTGTTCTCGTCATCGGATTCCCACCAAAAACTTGAGAGAAATATGCGATCTCCATTGTTGCCAACTCATTTCTCAGATAGCTATGCGTATGTAGCGTGTCCTGGGATGTTCTGGGTTCTTCAACTAACGTGTCGTGATTAGTTTATGATATAGCTCCGGACTAGGCCAAATAGTAAACTAAACCAAAATGCGCCTTACATTTCACCAGGGTAACAGAAATTTTTATAATATTTCTCATTTGGTCCTCCGTATATCACAAAGCCCAGTAGTGTAGAAAACACATAAAGAAAAAATACAAATGGCTGGCCCTCAATCAGCATAATACTGCCAGTTCAAATATAATTAGAGGGCTGAAGAAGCTCACTGTTTTCCTCAGAAAAACAAACCACAGCAGCCCAATGATGATGAGGATGATACGAGGATGATGGTGAGTGCGAGCTAACACACCTAGTAAGGAAACCGACAGCTGGAAGATGACAAAGTACACCTTGAGGAAGAAAGCGCTATTTACACTTAACTGATAGCTTCACACAGATTTATTAGCATGATGTGTTTGCTTTATGAACCCTGAGGTGATTTAGGACTTGGCAGATGCCAACATTTGACATTCAAATAGTGTCTATGTTTGAAAATCCCCACAGTATTTTATTTCTGAAAAGGAGATTTTTTTCTCAATTTGACACAGGGAACTTGGGATTAGTTACCGTTAGCCTCTGGATGTTTCTGATTTAAACGTTTGTAAAGCTGTTTCAGATGCTGCTCGCATTACATAACCCAACCTTAACCAAAATTCCTTCCTGCAGTTTAATTTCATCTTTGGGAGATGCTTCAACTAATCATTAATGGGTAACAGTCTGCTTATTCCATTTATGTGACCGTGAGATTGGAAGGTGGTGAATTTAGCGAGCAGCTCTGTCCTTCCTGCCTCACTGATGGTGCCCTTCCCACCCTGCGGCCACCCATGGCTCCCACAAATCGCACAGCATCCTTTACGTTCAGTGTATTTCCAGATGGTGTTTACTGCTATTCCCTGGTCGACCACTCTGTGAGAGAACAGTGGAAGAGAGGAGGTTATCTAAGCAAGACTCATGCATTACAGATGCTGGGTCGCAGTGACCCAGCTGACCGAAGGGCACCACCGCTTAGCACTGTGACATTTCGGGTTACCCACTGCACCAGGACACCTCGGGGTCCGGAATGGCGGTTGCGTCCATTGACAATAGTGCTCCACATCCTGGCTTCCTAGATGAACCTTAGACTGGGCCTGTAGTTACCATTGTATCTCTGGGGGGGTGTCTTTAGACTCATCATGTATATACATTATGGGAATAGCATATGCACCTAATTTCCATAAAACAAAATGACTTTGAATAAATATTATGTACATACAGTTAAAGCCAACTCACAGCTTATGGGTGGAGGACTGAGGAAACATTAGATCCAAGTAGTAATTTGGTAATCTCACCAGATATTTGTAAACAGCTGATGGAAACAGTCCCTGAATTCTGAAAAGGATTATTTCCTGTTTGCCAGTGAATCATATAAAGCATGCATACATAGTATGGACAAACATAACGTGCAAGATAAACACTGAAATGTAGGAAACTGATTCTGTGCCTTCCAATGTGGTATTGAGTGGGGTTATCATACCCTGCAAAGCTGGACTGTGTCATTCCTACACAGCAGTGTAAGTCATGAAGGTTATTTACAAGATAGAGATCAGACTTGTAAATGTGGGTTTTAATCATTTGTACAATCTCCCTGTTTAAGTGGCAGAGGTCCAGGGGAGGGGGTGTTTAATCAGACAGAGCACTGGAAAGCAATCACTGCACTGGAGCTGTAGCCATTGCTGAGATTGGGGGATTGCAGTGGTGAGGATTGCAGCTCCAGAGAAGCACTGGCTACTGGAAACGGATAAATGTGCCAGGATCTTCTTTGGCCAATAGGCCTAAATCCCATGGATACAACTTATTAGGGAGGTAAGACAGCCGGACTGAAATGGACCAGACAACCAACATTAATTCCGACAGCTTCGTACATACATAGAAAAATATGATTCTTAAAAATCCTTTTAGATGATTGCTTTTCAAAATGGTACCTTTGATATGCTACTCTTTGGTCCACCACAAATCTGTGCTCCATCTGCATTGTTCATCTCTGAAGGGTTAATGATTGATACCGCATAGCAGGAGAGAAACATAGGAGTTTGGAGGTCAACTGGCCAAGGACAGGCAGTCCTTGGGAAACTCTTTGTGCTACAGGCACGCGTCATCTTGGGACGGCTACAACCGTAAGGCAGGCAGTACTTAGGGAACCAGTCTCTTGTAGGCTTTCCACCTCATACCAACCACGCAGCCTGATCTCATTAGTAAATAAAGAGATGGTTTTAATCCAAGTACTGTGGCTGCCATTTATGCGCAATTGAAGCGTTTATACATCACGTATTTCATTCTGCCTAGTCTGGTCATTTTTCCAGGTCGCTCTATTTCTACAACTTAAATTTGCTTCCATTTCTATAGCATTGAATTCATGGTGCACTTCTTTTTTTCAGTAGAACATCTGGAGCAAAAATATGGATGATCAAACAGATCAACTGGTTTAGTCTGTGGGCCCTCAAGCACAAGTTTTCATTTTGATATATCTTGACAGAAACTACCTCCCACTATCATTTCCAGAGACAGGTTTCTGTGGCCATGATAACTAAAAAGACTTGGTTAATAAATTCAAAAAACATTAAAAAGAAGTATTTCTACAGGTGTTAGCTAAGGCTCTGTGCAGAAGTCACTGTAGAATGTGGCTAACGCTTTCTGGTTCTCCGACCTAACTATAGAGAGAATGCTGTCGCGACTCGTCCATAAACAGTTCAGGCAGGGTGCCGGCATGCTTGAGTGGTGGCTCCAACCCCAGTTACCGTTATAGTATATTCACAAATGCCGATTGTCCATGCCTACCGATGGCTGACCCCACCTTGATCAGCACTCTGCTAAGCTTTTCTGTCATCCCTGTCACTGACCAACAAAGGTCTCTAAGAAGGCCAAGACATCTGCAGCACTTTTTAAGTCACAGAGCCAAATGAGTTAGAAACAACTAAGAGCCGGTTTATGCTTGACGCTCGCAACGCACCTGCATACGCATCATGGCCGCCCCGCGTTTCCTGCACTGATTCCATGCGTCCTTTGTGCACCTACGCCAGGAATTGACGCTACACATACATGAGATGAAGTGCCACCAAAAATCTTGAGGGCAGTGTGGTCATCTTCTGTAATGGGACTATGTGTTTATATAAGGAACAGTTAGTATTAAAGTAGCTTCTGATTTTATTTATTTATTTATTCAAAAAAACATTTAATGCAACATTCAGCATGAGATAGTAAAGTGATATGGGGCAGAGTGAAGGTACCAATGCGATGTAAAACAGTGGATAGAATACAGAGAATGCTGCAGCAGTATTACAGAATCAGCAACTCGCTGTGGAGGCAGCAAGTGTAAAACATTTCATACCACAACCTCATACAAGCAAGACCAGAAATGAAGGAGCTGACCTAGATGGTTTTCTCTCACTGCCTCCGGTGGACGTAACTTGTAATCCTCCAGATTGACGTAAACTACACATGCAGCAGCACCGCTTGCATACCAATAACATGCATAAACGCACACGTAGAGTATAACCCGGCCCTAAGGGCCTCTAGCCAGCCTCAAATCCACAACAAAAGGGGAGTCTGTACAGACTGCTGACCACTTAGCCCCTTAAGCCACACAACAAATGGCATGGCCACTGAGAACTGCTGGCCAAACAGGGAGAAGACACATGGGACAGGACCAGACGAGCACCAATCACACAATCCACATCAGTGGTGGAATTTTATGGGAACAATACAAGCACAAATAAAAAGCACTCCTTGAAAAGTACCCAGGACAAAGGTGCATGGGAAGTTAAAAAGTTGATGGGCAGTCAATACACAGGGCGATTCCAAGTCATTAAGTCCTGCCACATAACCGCCTAGGAGCCTTTAAACATACAGGTCACAAAAACATAAAACACCAGGAAAGTTTATCAGAAGACCACCTCTCTCATCGCACAATGACCCCGGTGTTTTTTCACTGAACGGTAAGTCTGAGAATTTTTGATATCTAAGACACAGTTATTCCAGGGCTGACATCACACCTTTCTTTCCTAGTATGCACATCTGACAGGCGGTGTGCTGTACAGCAAAATGAGGTGTGGCAGTCAACGAGGATGAATGGGACCTTGTTTTAAGCTCTGATGCACACACCAAAGAACAGAAAGTGATCCCCGCTCCTCAGAGGAGTCCATCCATCAACGCTGCAGAGGGCAGACTGCCAGATTCCCAGTCAATACTGAAGTATATACGGTACAGTAAAATATATATGATATGACATGAATACACAAATCACTACGCCTCCGACAATATAAGATATAATGATGGGAGGAAATTTTAAAATACTGCATGGATTTTTTCAGTGAAGTGGGCAGAAGATTTGAATAGCCTCTTTTCTTTTGGGGGGGGGTGCAAGGGGTCAGTTTGTGTGTGTGTGAGATGTTGTGATTTACAGACCCCCAGCCAGATATTTCACTCACCTCTGGCAGTATTTCATTTGTGCCGAGTCAATGGACCATTTATTGAAAGACTCTTAACAGAAATGCATCAGTGTTTATCATTGCAGTTTCACAGACGCCGGCGTGCCAGCAAACGCTGTGGATGAACCAGGCCATTGTCTCCCTTCTATTCAGAACATTTTTGTGTGGTAGTGGAACGAGCTGAAACTAATCATTTTAATTATAAAAAAAAGTGCTCTGAATTCTAATCTGCATTCTCTTCTTGAGAAAATGTGAGTTTTTTTTCATGTTAGCAGGCATGAAAACTTGGGTGAGAATTGAGGGACTGTTTTCCCAATGAACGAATAAAGGTGTTTTAGATGAAGTATTCTCAAGACATCATGCATGTAGCAAAAAAAAATGTTGCACTTTCTTATCTTTTCTCTGTAGGCTATTAGACTGGGAAATTAAACATAATATTTTTTTCAAACTGCACAAGAGCTAAAGGAGAAGATGATTACACGTTACTATGCTGGACCTTCAGGGAAGGCAGGAATTCAGCAAGGGAAAAGAAACATATGGAAGGATAGACAAAATATCATTTTTACCATTCAAGTGGGTGTACTGTCTAGCTATTCAACCTGGCAAAGTGGATATTTCAGGACAGTAAAGCTGACACCAAAAAATTATTAATATTGAATGTTATGTTTAACACATACAATATTTTTCCCATGTACTTGAATTTAAGCAACAGAGAAGGTAGCACACATCAGGTGCCTTAAATGAAGGACTTCGTCACCCCCGCAAACATGTGAGAACCTGTATGGGTAGGAGAGTTCTGGACTGCCTGCTTGCTGTGCACCCGTTTCAGTTTCAGAGGTTGAAATCATTCTCCCTGCATGTCAGGCAGATTGTTTTATTCTCCACTCTCATAAATCAAAAGTTAATCACACTTTCTGGACAAATTTACTTAAGGTGAAAAGATGAACGTATTTAAAAAAAGTACTATACTAATTACTCATTCAACATGTTCATTATGCCTTCTGGAATCTACTGTAAGTATTCATTCCTCTCCCAGGACCAGGAAGAGCTGCTTATCACCGCTGTCACATCCTCAACACCTTATTTAACCCATCGCTGCTGCCTCCGGAGGCAGTTTCCGCAGACATGAGGCATGGCGACAGTCCAGGTGACACGTCGAGAGACACTTTGCCGATATGTCCTACGGCGCTTCTATTGGACACATAACCATGACCACAATATCTCATAAACCTTCCCCTAAGGACCGGAGTACATCCGTCAGAAGCGTTTTTTGAGGTTAGGGCTCAAGCCTGCTCTTGTTTGCGGAGGCGAAATGTCTGAGCCGTAATAATGAGAGGACTCGCTGGTCATCCGCCTCTGCAGTCGTGTTTGCTCTCCAACAAAAGCATGTTGATCTAATAAAGGAGAGTTTGACCCGCTGGCTTCAGTTCAGATTTTCTCACTCATTTTGTGTATATGACAGGAAGTGGCCGATGGGGAAAAAAGCACTTAATTCTGCATGGTAACCTACAAATGACTGAGACGCAGGTTCACTCAAGGACATGGATTCACAAGGAAGTACAGTAGTCTGTGTCAAGGTGGCTCACAACAGTGCAGTCAAACACAGTGCTTTGTGCATTTCTCGCTTCAGCCTCCATCCGAAATTCCTGTATCAGTCTAACTGTTTCCCTACTTTCGAATGTGCCACATTTTGAGAAACTCCCACCGGTGTATTTCTGGTAGATAATTTGCTACTCAGCGGATCGCTGGTGTAGTGGAACGGCGACTCCGAACAGTATGTTTCGTTACGGTCCGTGTGACTGTACTGGGCAGACCATGACAGTTTGCTGTTACAGTATTTTTGGGGGAAAGTGAGTAAGTTTGACATTCGCTTATTTGCCAGGTTAAGTGTAAAACCCTTTCCCCATTGAGCATGTTTAACATAGAGCAGCCTGATGTTCTCTGCTTTTGTGTTTGATCTCTGATTTCCCATGTTTCTCAAAGGCTTTGTCAGAAGAACTTGGTGCCTGTTTTCCTAGATTCTCAGACAGTCAGAGACACCAGAAGCAATTTACTAAGAATTTATCCAGGGAAAACTTGCTGAAAAAAAAGGTCTATGAAACAGGGGTGGGTGGCAGTGTGGCTGTGGGGGTGGTGAATTCTGGCTGTTAGGCAGAAATCTCCCAAACATATGTTTACACTCTTGACATTATGGGCACTTTGAGACTGACTGACATGCCTCTTGAGCTGGGAGTTATCTGCTCATTTTTGGGCACTCAGGAGACCTGGTCTGGACAAGGTTCCTCTCCGCTGGTTTTTGTCATTTGTGTCAAACTGATCAATTTTGTCCCTTGTATCAAATGTGATTTTCTCTTTGGTTCAAGAGGCAAAACGTTGATGATCCATTTTTTACAGTTAATACACTTCATGTAGAGATTAACTTTCAAGAAAAACAACAAATGATATTCTCTGCCTTGTTCTGAATTACACATTTTTGGCCATGCAATGAGCTGAAATTTCCAATGGCCATTTCCAAGAAATTCTCTGCAGCAAAGCTTCGATTGTTTTTCCTGATGTGGCATCATTATCTTGCCGAATGTTGTGATGGGGAAAATTGCAGCATAGAACGGATCCAGAATCACACTCAGTCCATAGGACTTGCTGGCCAAACTTTTCCAACTTGAATTGCAAATTCAGCTAAGATCTGTACAGTTAGTATTTTTTTTGTAGATTTTCTGTGTCTTTCCCATTACCTGCTAGAATCACCTGGGTCTTTAAAGAACAATTTGTGCCTTTGCTCTCCACACTAAGCGTCACAAAGAAAGACTTAGTGCCTGGACATCAAAAGTAGACATTCATCGGCATATTTTGCCTTGAGCTGCAACTTTCTGTTCAGCTGGAGTCTATTGGAAGGAAAGCTTCCACCATTTCAGAAATTAACACTCACAGGAGACATGCTCACAGACGCCATCACCCCATAAACACCATCTGACACTGACCTCCTACTGAAAGGTCACCCTGGATTATTACAGCAGCCAAGCGATGAGGTTTGACACCCCCCACACACACAAATGTCATTGGCTGGGGCTGTAAATGTGTAGTGTAGTAGAAGCGAGACCCCCCCATCATTGCGAGGTGCACATGCACTCAGCCTGTAATCACATTTTCTCCCTGAGAGCTCTGTGACGTGTATTTTTGACTTTTCCTGCTTACACCCAGGCAAACAGGCCTATATTCACAGCTTTATATCTAGAGACTCATCATTTTTGGCCACATATTTAGGCGAGTGCTAGAGCAATTTAGGTTAAAATACTTTATCAAATATACAGCAGAATAACCCCTCGGGGATTTTCAGATTACAAGCTAGCGGCTTTAACCCCTATACTATCTAATGCTGCAGAAGCTATTGACTGAATTAGCAAAGCGCTTATGTCTGAACCAGTATCAGGGTATGTCTCTAACTGTCCCTGTGTGTTCCTGAGGGTATGGCAATGACATGGCAGAGATGGAGTTGTGCAGTGCGTGTGTGACTCTGCAGACGTCACGTGTGCAGACCAGCAGCCCTAAGGCCAAAGTCCCCGCAAACAGCCCGTTTGTAACCACAAATACAGGATCGTACGTGTGGTTTCCACAGCCACAGAGATGCGAATACTGGCCCTTGGTGCTGCAACGCCACATCACCTGCAGGGGAAGCGAATCGCATTGAAACGTACAGCACACACAGATGTTTGTCCTACTTCAGGCCTCTAACGTACGTCTGCGGGAGACTTCGACCCAAGACAAAATTGAAAATGCAGACAAATGTTTCATAGGCAGCAGGTTAACACCCTCCCGCCGCAAGAGCTGCTAGGGCAAAAACTATGAAAGCAAAAAGGATTGTGAGCTCTAACAGGTGCAAAGTACCAGTCTACCTACTGTGTGCTTATGCTAAACATAACCTCCAGAGGACAACAGAAACTCTCTTCATACACCTCGAAAATCCCAGTTTGTCAAAGGACAGTTTCTTTTTTAAACTAACCTTGCAAATGTAGCGATTCTCTCCAAGTGGCTGCATGTGGTTATGTGAAACACTTCCCTGTTACACATGCAGACAGACTTATCTTAACATAACGCAGAGTTCGTCCAGTCTGTACGTCAGAATCCCTGGCCTTAAAGGCTCAACTGGGACCCTTGTTTAAGTTCAGCAAGTCACAAGGACAGTGAGATGTTTAGCTAAACTGATTGGCAAATTTCTGTAAAGAGTGAGAGGTATAACAGTTTGAGGTCGAGTAAACTTAGGGTTTAATAACCAACGGTGAGCAGTCATGCCCAATTTCACCCTAAGGAGAAGGGAGTGAAGTCAAATAAATAATTAAGGCATCTCATTTGCTCCTTGATAAATAGCTAGTTGTGACACAAAGTGGGAGGCTGTTTGTGTTTCAGGCCATTTTTGGCTGTTCCTTTCCCTTCCCGTGCACCTGTCTTTGGTAAACGTCTCCGAGGTGACGCGCCGGCGGGCGGTTTCCGGGAGTCGTCAGAGCACAAGTGACAGCTTATTTACGTATGGCATGGGAATCAGCCCAAACTGGGAGGAGAAGGGGCTGTGGTGGCGGTGACAGGTGCCTGATACACATTGCATTTGGGGACCATGAAGCCGGGGAATATTCCGGAGCAGAATGCAAAGGAAACGGTTTTCCGATAGCCGAGGGGCAGAACCTGGAGACACCGGAAAGGTTCCCGCTAAATTCTTTCACAGGATTTATAAAACTCAGTTCTTTTCAAAAACTCGCCCTGGGGGTACAGGGAGAGGAGACGGTGAATGACAAAATGAGGATGACCAGGGAAGCCGGTTTTGTTGTTTAAAGGAGAACAACACAACAAAACAAGTAAACAGAAAGATCTACTGGCGGAGGGAGGGATGGACCACAAAACAACAGGTTAGGAATCTAATTACGATTTTTGAGCACCGCTGCTAAGGATACACCAACCATCATGCACGTGTGGGAGCCTCCTGGCTGACTTACCGTTGGGAAGCTTGTCCCTGTTTTCCACCAGCCAGGCAAACAGTTCAGAAAAGTCACAGTCGCATACCCAGGGGTTCCCCTCAAGGCGTACCACCTTAAGGGAGGGCAGCTGGCTGAGGGCGCCGACCTGCAGGCTGGACAGGGCATTGCGCTCCAGCTCGAGTTCACGCAGGGAAGTGAGGCCCGAGAAGGCATCCTCGCTGACCATGCTGAGATACGGGTTGCTTCCCAGGCGTAGCTTGATGAGGCTTCGGGACTCCCCAAAGGTTCCCGTCGGGATCTCTGTCAGGTTGTTGCTGCCCAGGTCCAGGAAGACCAGCCTGGAGGAGGGGCTGATGGTGCCTGCCTCAATCTGGGTGATTGAGTTGTTACGGAGGTCCAGGTAGACGAGGTCACTGTAGAGGACCAGGAAGTCAGAAGGAATCTTGGGGATCCAATTGTTGGAGAGCAGGAGGCGGCGGACATCTAGCGGCAGGGGTTCTGGCAGGCGAGTCAGCCCCCGGCCACTGCAGTCCACTGTGTGGGGGTCCGGGCACAAGCAACTGGGTGGGCAGATTGCCCCCCACGTCAGTAAGGCAGAGGAGAGCAAAGCAAGGAGAGGCTGGATCCAGCGAACACATAGCAACATGGTCAGGAGGCGGTGGGGGTGGTTGACAGGGATTTAGGACAGGGAGGGTTGGGATGAGGGTTACTGAAGGGAAGG